>JAEMWC010000798.1:265000-365000 GCA_016490735.1 Pachyseris speciosa | reverse complement strand
AAATTGGATTATAGGTGAACAAATGATATCCTAGATTTTAATTCAGACGTACCTGGGCCGTAGCCATACAAAAATTGTCACCAAGGTATATAAGTATACGGAATTTAAATTTAACATTATTTTTAATATATATCAGATATCCTGTTACAGGAACATCAAAAAGGCTTACGCCTCTCTGAAATTACACAGCCTGCTTAGATTGTTCTTCGTAAGACACTCACACACAAAGAAGAAAAATATAATGTAAATTAAAAATGTTTACTGAGGCAAGTGCCTCGGTTCGCCTTATACTAGCTACAGCCCAGCATACAAACGTTATGACTAGTGTCGTTGTCTGTTTGAGTTTTGTATGGCAGAGCTGAGTAGACACTGCTTGTAAAGGTGATTTTTTAAAAACAACTTTTTCGCGAACAGATGGACTATCAAGCCAGCTTTTAGGAAAAAGTGATTTACAAGTTTACTTCAAGGCGAATGCGGTCAGCGAAATCATTGCAACTACTTTAGCGAGTCATGCTTAACCGTTGGTGCCGGTACGGTTCCAATGTTGAAGCTGTCGAGAAACAGAGAATTCCCCGTTCAGTGAATAAAAAAAAGGGTCAAACGTTAGAATCATTTATTTTTATCGGAAGTGATCAAAAGTGTGGGAATAAAGTCTGCCTGCTGATCTTATAGGTGACAAAAAAATAACAACTCTTCCTTGTAAGTTGTCAGGTACTTTCTTTTAAAAAAAGTCTCGTAAGAGTAAGTTCTAACTGATTCTACAATCCGTCTTCTTTAGATTTTCAACTTGTTGCTTCTGTGTACACTCCACGGGACTGACAACAACAACTCCATTGGGCGATGCAATTTTATCACTTTCGGAATCAATTGGTAATTGACGTATCTTGTCAAATCCCGTCGGAGGTCCCAAAGTAGCAGTAAACCTTCAGATGCATTCCATCTGCTCTTCCTTTAAGGATTTGAGGTGAAAAATTTGAAGAGATGAAACTAAAGCAGCTGAAAATTTGATGTTCACATCGGTAGCTGCCAAAATGGCTTCGTGTTTTTTATGGCACCGGAAGTCAAAATGATATGCAATCACATACCGGCATGTTATACAAATGTGAAATAAAGAGTCAAGCATTCAGGACAATTTAGAAATTCCACGTGGAATGAACTGCTTGTTGCATCTTCTCCAATATAGAAAGCAGCACCTCTTAGTCACATAAGATGCATTAAATGTCTTTTCCCTCCAATTTCATGGCATAAGCATAAGTGAATTACCGATAGCGAAATCGCTCTGCGAGCTGTATGTCTCGCAGTCGTAGCTGTCAAGGTACTAGTAGTTCGGAGCTAATAGAGTCGACTATTTTGAATTCACTCCGAGTTTCGGTATGCGAAAATTGCACTCCACAAAGTGGTATGGCTTTTTATTCATTATATTTATAATATCTATATTTATTATATTTATTTATATTTGAAGCCGGAAACGCTTTTGTGCCGAATTTTATCTTCCAAAACACAACGCGCTTGAGCAGACGAGAGATCTTGGCTGAGTCACGCAGGGGTGCAATCAATCATATGCATGTCTATTAATTTATTTAATTATTTATTTTGAACTGCTCCTTGATCCGGTGATTTATTAATCTGGTGATCCTGTTTTTCCAAGAAACCGTCTTGAAACAACACTGTCTAGGAGTGGAGAGTGTCTCCTGGGCCTACTTGAATGGAAAGTCGCTGAGCAGTTGACTCTAGGAGTGGTGGGTCAGGTCGATGAGCCCACAGTTTTGACTGTCCTCTGACCAGCGGACAAAAGTTGAATAAAAACAACTAGGATGTCGAATACGAAAAGTTGAATGTCGAACACAAGAACTTGGATGGTGAAAGCTTTCACTACATCTTCTTCGCGTAAGTTGCATGTCGAAAAGCCAATGTCGGATGTCGAAGCTAACAACTACAATGTTGAATGTTGAGAATGGAAGTTGAAATGTTCTATGTAGGATAAAATGAAGAAAGTACAATGAAAAATACAAAGTTAATTTTGGCGGGGATGGAACGCCATACTCCACACACAGTCCATGTCCATGCAAATGTCCCAGCTTGGCTGTCTACACCACAATTACCCAATATTGTTAGTAGCATTTTTCCATTTTTTCTTTCCCGCTGATATCAAGCAACCTCCCAGGGCAGGAGGTAAGACAGAACATATCATATCAGGGGCAAGAGCAATGCAAACTCCAGACAAAAAGGTACGGGAGGTAGGAAACTAGGGTACAGGAAGTAGAAGATGTTTCCCCCTGTCTCCTCCCCCCATTCTATAGTGTTCCTACCCCTTTCTATCAAGTTTCTACCCCTAGCTCCCGGGGAACACTCCCAAAAAAATTGGGTGGGGGTGTGCGGCCGCTTCCTGAAACCCTTACCCTATTTCAGACCAAACTCTGTGATGTTCACACTACCCTATTTCAGACCTAATCAAAAATTCAATACCCTATTTCAGACCTGCCATTTAATCAGTTCCCTAGTGCAGACCACTGTTAAAGACAATGTTCATATGCTTTTATTAAGTAGGATACAAAACTGAATGAAGTAGCAACTTCTTCTAAAAAAACATACCCAATTCAAGACAAGTGCACAAACCATGTCCTATTTCAGACTAAAATGGTCAAAACAGATGCCCTATTTCAGACCAAAACGGCTAAACAAAACCATACCCTTTGGGGCCGCACATACCTATAATTATAGCCCATAAAAGGGAGTCCCCCCCCACAACCCAGGCCCTAGCCCTGTTCCCACTATTAAAATTTATTGGAAAACAACACATAAAGTGGTTACAAACATGGTGAAGCAATGCATTTTATGAAATCTAACTTGACGTTTCGTATGTGGCAACATACATTTTCAAAACTAACCATTAAACAGGAACACACATCAGCTATTGCTGATCATATTATGACTACTGGACATAATATAAAATGGGATCATTTTGAAGTCCTCACGTCAGGAAAAACTGATTACCATTGCAAGATAAAAGAAACCTTTGTTAATACAAGAATTGAACCCGACTTTAAATGCTGATCTTACCAGTGACAAGCCACATACGAAACATCAAGTCAGATTTCATAAAATGCATTGCTTCACCATGTTTATAACTACTTTATGTGTTGTTTTTCTTATAAAACTGTGATGGCCGAAGGACAAGAGTCTCTATAATTTTTATGGTCATGAAGAAACACAATTTTGCGCTTCTTGGTCAGAAAACTTAACACAAATCCTCGTGATAAATCAAATGTCAAAACTGCAAGGTCTCCCCCGCTTAACAACAACCTCCACCTCCTCCCCAGTCCCACTCAAACCCCTCCTCCCCTAAGTGAGAGAAGTTAGAGAGAAGTTACGTGTCTTCCTTGTCGCTCCCTTTACGACTCGTTCCTGGTTATTGCTTCTGTACAAGCTCTCTGGTTGGAAACTCTAGACTGGCTCAGTAAGGGCAAATACATAGCACGCTGGGTAACGATTCCACGTGCAGTGGGCAGCCTGCAGTGTGATGTATTAAAATACACGCATATTCAGGATTCGCCCGTATGCAAGCTAGCTTCGCGACAGTTTTCGTTTACAAAAAGAACATATCTGAGCTCTGAGTTTGTTTTACCTTAAATGGAGAAAGAAGCCTCAATTCTTTTAGTATTCTTCTGAGGATTTGAAGTTTAGAAGGATCCATGTTCGAGCTACTGCAATTTTTTAATTTTGCGCCCACGAATTCTCGAGTCAGAGGCTACCTGTTTTAAAAAGAGAATAGAATTATTCATGTAACAAACTCATACAATCTCCCTCTCAAACATGGCGACGGCGGAGTGTGCAGATGAAACGTCTTTAAAAGATGTATTTGAACAGGGATTTTTGTTACATAGCCAAATAGATGAATCTGACGAACCTAGTAATTCAGAGGCATTCCAGGTAATTTTTCGTTTCGTTGTTTGTCAAGATATTGGACGCTAAACTTTGATGAAACTGAAAACTGCAGCTGTCTCAATTAAGCTTAAGTTAGTTTACCTTAAGCTTATGTTATCGAGGAGTTCGAATTTTCGAGCGATTTATCATTAATTTTGTTACATTTACTTTTTGAAAAGAAAGCAAGGAAAACCCGAAAAATTTAAATTACTGATATCATAATGGAGAATTTAGTAAAACAATTTCGTTCGAACCTTCAATATTCCCTCAATCGGGTATGTATCCCAGGGAATTCGACGCGAAAGGCCTTCACGGGGGTGGGGGATTTGAAATTATCCTATTCATTTCGTCCGGAGAAATACACGTGTTTTTTTTTATCCATGGACAAGTCCAAAAGAAAACGCGTCGCTTTTGTTGAGCAATTGGCTGACCAAAAAGAATCTCTCGAAGCTTTGCAGTGTTTTCGAAGAATTAAGCTTATGTATTAACCATCAGAGTGAAAAAGAATTAGTGCCTGCCCTATAATACTTTAAAGAAGAGTATAAATGTTATCTTCTTCATAATTAAACTTGATTTTGTCGCTGCTGTTGCATGTAAATTGCATGTAATTTGATTTTGCTGACTAACTTCATTTTGCTGTTTTCTTTTTTTTGGTAAAATAAATAGAACTTACATGTATGTAATCTAACTTAGCTGAATATTTAATTTCTTGTGCTGCCATTTACTTGAGCATGGCAGTGTCCAACCAGAAAGCTTTCGCTACTTTGGCCACCGCTCACATATGAAATTATTCATTTATGGCTTAACACTCCTTAATGCTTTATTATTGTCATTCCTTTACCTGTATTTAAATGCCCTTTTTAGTGTGAATAAATAAAACAATTGAATTTAATTGATTTGTAGATTCTGTAGCTTGGATGGTAAAATATTGCCAGCAAACAATGATGATTCTCAGACAAAGCAAAGGAAAAATTGGTTATCAACAAATTTATACCAGAATCTAATTCTCACCACAACATTCACAAGGAGAGGCATCAGAGAGATGCAGAACCCAAGGGGAACAAAATGACTGAATCAAAGATTTTTCATTTGACTGTTTTAACGTTATGATCGTGGAAAGTAAGGTTTGCATCGAAAATCATGCCTAATTGTAATTGTCACTGAAAAGCCCTCTTAAGGGAGGGTCAATTAAGTTTGTATTGTAATGTATTGCAAGTCTGAAGCAGATGAAGAAAATGCTGATTCCCTTCTGTCTTTACAGGAGAATGTTACCAAGGCTGTGAACCATTTTGTGCGTGCCACGGAGATGGTGAACAGTCTGGGTTTGTTCAGTACAAACGAAGAGTTAGCAGAGGTTCCTACTTCTGAATTAAGGTAAGATGACAACCTTTTACCTGCCAACTCTCATGCATTATGTGCAAGTCTCAAGCCTGTGGATCAAAGACATCAATCTCACGCATTGAGGCTTATTTCTCATGCCTGACTCACAAATCCAGATGACTTGTTCTTTAACACATAAACATGATAATGAGCTGCTGACGGAAATGGCTGATGTCTTTTTATAGTAGAACATAATAGGTACCAGTATGTAGGATTTCCATATCATTTATAGTCCTGTTTTGCATTCACCAACAGTTCCCTTACTATTATATTGGGTTGGATAAATTTGACCTGTTGTTTTTGACCATTGATTGTACAGTTGTGCCTCAATTATCTGGACTTGCCGGGACTGGAGTAAAATAATAGTCCGGTTAATCGAGAGTCCGGACAATCGACCGACCGGTTAGCTCAGTGGTAGAGCACCGGACTACCATGCTGGAGATCGCGGGTTCAAACCCTGGCCGGACCAACACTCAGGGTCTTTAAATAATTGAGGAGAAAGTGCTGCCTTTGTAATGATATCTGCAACTGGTTAGACTTTCTAGTCTTCTCGGATAAGGACGATAAACCATAGGCCCCGTCTCACAACTCTTCATAATTCTCTGATTCTGTGGGACGTAAAAGAACCACTAGGGACATAACAAAACTCTGGCAGTGACCACCTCTAGTGTCTGTCTTAATTTGATATTGACATTACGGGGCACTCATAACTCAACTTCATTAATTGTAAACTGCGTTATAAGCAGTCTGGCAAAGTCCCCCGGCCAGTGTTGTAATGCGCATTTGAATATTGCATAGAAAATGCGCAATATAAATGTGATATATTATTATTATTATTATTATTATTATTATTATTATTATTATTATTATTATTATTATTATAAAATGTGAATATTAATGAGACAAAATCAAGCTGAAATTTTCTCTTCTTGCAAACACACTTTTTAATGCCTGAAATTGAAAATTAATCATAATGACAGTTTCTAGGGATCTTCATCATACCATAACCAAATGTCATATTAATATTAATGAAGAATATGGGACCAGAGGAAATGGTTTGGATAATTGAGAAGTCCAGATAATCGAGGTCTGGATAAGCAAGGTTCAACTGTACTGATAATTAATACAGTTGAACCTTGCTTATTACTGTTGTACTGGGAGCTCATTATATGTGTTTCATGCTACACGCATTTTGCTGTTACTTTAACTGGCCATACTGTAGTTGTACTTGTAATTATGAACAGCTTCTTGATTGTGTGGGTGATCGTTGCTGTTGAAGGCTTTTCATGGTTGTAAGGATCAACGTAACGTCTGGCTCAAAACTTAATGACAGACATAGTTGATTCACGATTCAGTGTTAAATATTTGAAGAAATTCCAACACTAACTACATGTACAACAAGCCTTAATTTTGATAATGTTCAAGATGGTGTGTATAGTACACTGTATCAGGGTTTGAGCCAGGCCGCGCCATTGCGCCAATCCCGCACTGCAATTGAAATTGTCCCTTAAAAAAACGGCCAAGGGGACAATTGAAGGGCTGAGGGCATAAACTGCCTATGTGTAGTTTTAGGTGTTTTTTTTGCATACGTTATTTCTCGAAAACGAAAAAGAAATCGGTGAAAAAAAATACGGGACAATGTTTTTGAATCAAAATGCAGTTCACATGCAAAAATTTGGACAAATCCAAGCGAACTAAAAAAACGGCCGAAAATTACACATAGGCAGTTTATGCTCTCAGCCCTTCAATTTGTCCCCTTCAAAATTTAGGGTAAAAACTCGAAAGGAAGCAGACAGGAAGGGATTTAGTTCAGTACAGAAATTGCAAGCTAAGGCCTGTTTCAAACGTAGCGCTACTGCCGTGTCGAACTAAATTCAGAAATTAAATTCGACGTTTGCGCGGCAGTAGCGCAACGTTCGAAACCATTCGGTGCGGCAACTAGAATTAAGTTCGACACCGCAATTAAATGTAACAACGGCAAATTCTTGTCCGAGATTTTGCCATCGCAAGATGATGTTTCGTGACTGCCCGTGAAATTCAACAATTTGAATCAATGAAATTGAAGTTCGTTGACAACGTCTTACTAAATCTTGAAAAGAGATTCCCCGTATATTCCACAAATGTAGTTAATGCATTCGGGATTCTTAGTCTCTGCAATGTGCGTTTTCAAAATGAAAATCTGTCAACCTACGGAAATAAAGAGCTGGAAACGTTGCTTTCCCACTATGGATCTGCAAAGAAAACCCAAGGCGGTAAAGATGTACCAGCAGTTGTGGATGCCGAAAATTGCAGAATTGAATGGAACTTTGTTAAAGAGCTGGTTGTGAGAGAGCATTACCCCGTGGGCCACATTGCTGAACTATGGAAAGTGCTCGCTACCCATCATAGCCATGAAGTCCAAAATACAATTAAGCTTTGTCAAGTCGCACTTGTATTGCCTACTAATACGGCTGGCTGCGAAAGAGGTTTTACCACACAGAATCGAATTAAGAATGCTTTGAGAAACAGACTGAAAGCCAAGAGGTTGGATGTGCTCATGACCATTCACATTGAGGGGCCACCTTCCAAGGACTTTGACTTTTCTACAGCCCTTGATGTTTGGGCTAGAACCAACAGAAGAATTAGTACATACATGTATGTCTACCAGTAATTAAGAAGGGAATTGAAGTTTACAAGGGGATGCCCAGACGAGACTCTGCTGTGAAATATTTTCAAGTATAAAGCATAGTCATTGATCCTCTGTTTAAATATGACGAGAAAAAAAAGTCTTGACACCAATAACTTAACTTTTCTTGTTTGTATCACTGTCCTTGTATGTTGTAATGTTTTTGTTGGCTTGCCTGTATCATGCAATGTAAAAAAAATGTTGAATAAAAATTAATTTGTCTGTCCCCCTAAAAATAAAAATGTCCCCCAAAATTTTAGCCAAGGTGACAAATTGTCCCCCAGTGATCAAATCCTAGCTCAAACCCTGCTGTATATGCAAGTATAAAATAGTTTATTATATGAAATTTGATAGTACATGTGATGTGCCCATGCTTTTGCATGTGGTCTAACTAAAAGTAAAATGTGCATGGTCTTGATTTGATGTTGTATCTTATAATGTATTTTCCTTTCCACAGGTTTCTTTTGCTGCCAGCCTTTCTTGGAGACCTATTTCTTAGACAAATGGATTCTGATAGACTTGTTTTACTCAACATTGCAAAGGTGGGTTTGTTTATCATCAGCAGATCTTTCCAAGTTTCCAGAGCCAGAAGTATATGATAATGAGTACAAAATAAAGGAGAATAAAAATTGAACCAAGGGTAAAGTTCAACCACAACATATAAGTGTGATTGATTTTTGTTTTACAGCTGACCAAATTAAGTCCAACTTCACTTGTCATTGTCATACAGACAAGCAGCATTCATCTGTCTGAAATGAAGTTACTGGTGTATTCCTTTTTCACATGTTGTTTCAGCATGACAAAAATTAAACACATGGAAATCAATTTCCTTTTTATTTTGGCCAAGTCGACACAAGCTTTATTTACAGCTTTTCTAAGACGTTCATTGAATTTGAGAAGTGTACAGTATGTTGTGATTTTTACCAGCCCATTGTACATGGTTATGGAATATTTCAACCTGTTCAACCTGGGTATGCAGATAGCCCAAGACGATAGCTTTTGGAATAAACTAACAAATCAATTCAGTGATTTAATACACCTGTCATAAAAGCCCTCTTTCCAGTCAGTCAGTTTTCAGTAATCCTCACGAAAATCACCTGTATGTTATCAAGCAATCATTCACTTGATCAATCAGTGCATTGAAAGGATCTTGCTATTTAATATTATTTGCAGTTTCAGTTTCTGCTTCTTTTATACCCTTGTGATTTAATCTCCTCAGAATTGTAATGAATTATCAAACTCTTCTTTTGCTGTATCCTGTTCTTTTTAACCTTTGTATGTTTATTCTATAGGTTTATTTTGTAGATTATTTAAAAAGATGCAAAAATTATGGAGTAACAGATATGGTAAGTGGGATTTTTTCAAAAGATTTATTTATCAGTAGTAAGCTTGAATGTTACAAGAAGTTTTACAGGGTTAGACTAGAGATTCTCTTCCTCTTCGTCATGTGGATCATGACATTTCAACCACTATACTGCTGTGTCCATCAGGCGACGTGTCAATTTGCTGTGGATCAATATAAGTATAGCACTGTGGTTGGTGGTGATTGGTTCAATTCAGTCATCACTTGGGCTGTAGAAATCACTCCCTTAAGCCTGGTTTTCACAAGCGACGCAAGCACGAGCACTTATTTCACTTTGAAAACAGGCTTAACACAAGCATAAGCATAAGCATACAGTAAGTGCAAGCATAAGCTGAAGGATCAAAATGTTTCCTTTTCCTTGTGCTTGCACTTATTGTGTTTGTTATCGACAGATCTGCTCCCATGAAGACCATATTGCTCTACAAAAAGATATTCATCATCTTGGAGATTGGGCCTGGTGATGGAATATGAGATTTGAACCATCTAAGTGTAAAATTATGCACATTTCAAGGAAAACATATCACAAGTCCCACCACTTATACTCCTTACAGGACACAGCCCTTGACTCTGTCACACA
The DNA here is from genome assembly GCA_016490735.1 of Pachyseris speciosa. Lineage (NCBI taxonomy): Eukaryota > Metazoa > Cnidaria > Anthozoa > Scleractinia > Pachyseridae > Pachyseris > Pachyseris speciosa. The sequence continues at coordinate 355,091 of JAEMWC010000798.1, read as the reverse complement.
TACAAAATACCTAGGTGTGACCATCACAAATGATCTACGATGGAACCGTCATGTTGCTAACATTATCTGCAAGGCTAACCAAATGCTTGGCCTACTAAGACGAAACTTATCTGCTTGTAATCCAGCAGTAAAAGAAGCAGCGTACATGAGTCTAGTCAGACCACTCATAGAATATGCCAGTAGTGCTTGGGATCCCCACACCGAACAGCTTATTGCTGAAGTCAAAAAGATTCAACGTAGAGCAGCCCTTTTTTGTCCTTTCCGACTTTGAAAGCTACGAGCCTGGCTCTATGTCAATGATGCTGAAAAAAGTTTGCTGGCCACCTTTAAAGCCTTGCAGACAAATGGACAGAGTAATTCTCTTCTGCAACAAAGCCCTAAATTATAATCTGGCCTCCCTTCCCTTCCTGGAATCACTCAAGAAACCCACCAGGAGATCAAGACACACACATTGTGAACACTACATCCCACTCTCGGCTCGTACAAATTTGTACAAATACAGTTTTTTTTACCTAAAACAGTAACCAACTGGAACAACTTACCACAACCTATTATTGACTTATCAAATAACCCAGGAGCCTTTTCAGGACTCCATCGTATCACATTATTGTAATTAGTTAACACTATCGTAATTAATTAACTCTACAACCGCTGACAGTGTGCATTTATATCTTTATGTGGTAGCACAATAAATGTGAAATGAAATGAATGAAATGCTTGTATTTGCTTGCGTGGTGTTCAACGGTTTTCACTTGGCATAAGCTAGGTACTTATGCTTGCTCTTATGCATGCGCTTGTGTCGCTAGTGAAAACCAGGCTTTAGTGAACATTCTGCTTTGGTACTGATCTGACGTTGAGTTTGCTTCAGGAATTTCCATTCCACTATCTGTTTTGAGAATAGCTTTAAGGCTGTACTCTAAGATAAATTCAACTTGCCCCAACTCAACCCGTCTCTCCAAAAGTCGGCTTGTCTAGCCGGAAGTTGGGTCACAAGAGACTGGCAAGAGCTGTGAACTGGGGTGAATGGAAGAAACTGACTACGGATTGACTCGATTTGATCTACCTGACTCAACCGTTTCTCCCATGAAAGTAGGCTGTCTAACGATGTATGTGCCATCTCCTTCATCTTGGGCATTATTGATGCAAGCGAGATTCTGAGTAGATCTTTCCTGAACAATTTTCTTACCAGATACTCTGAACCTTTGAAATTCAGGGTGCCTAGCATAGTAATTTTGTGTAAAAACTAAAGATTTCCTTGTCGCCTAAGCTTCTTTAACCTTACAGGTGTACATGTACCAAAGTCTTTCACAGTCAATAAATGTGACCTTGAGAATGAATGTATTATGAATTTCATACATGTATTCTAACTATGGATTAAAGAATGAATATGTGAATGATCATGACAATAGTGAATATATTTGAACTGTATGTTGCAGAATCTTTAAGGCTCCATTTTCACTACTAGCTTTATTTTCACTACTGCTTAAGTAGTGTTCATGACTGCGACAATCATTCATATATTCAAATGTGGCCTTATTCTTTTTAGCTGCAGGTCATTTGAAATGCTCCCCAATTTAATGCATCAGAGCAGGTTTGTTTTCCAAAGAGGTCCATGCCATCTCTACAAATTACTTTTGGAAAAGCATTATGCCTATATTAGAGAAACTGTGTTGCATGCACCTTGTCTTTTACAAGTAATGAACAAAATTTCCTTTTTTTGTTTTGGAAGGACCTGTCCAGATACATTGAAGAAACTAATCCACCTGCAGAGAAAATAAGAGTCTTAACCAGATGGCAAACAGTCGTCAGGAGAAAATAGCAAGATACAAAGAGCAGAAAGAACAGGAAAGAAGGCTGAAGGTACTGAGAGGGTTTCACTGTGTGTACATACTGTGAAATGTGATAAGTAAAGCCAGTAACATGTTAGGCAATGTTATACACTGATCTTAATGATCGGGGAAAATCATCAGGTTTGTCCACTACTGCAATGATAATTTGCACTTATCTCTGTGAATTGCTGATATACATGTGGCATGTTATGAAACAGTGATTAAGTTAACTACTATTGGCCTAGTGTACCCATTACTACTTAACAGTTTTTCTATCCTCATCACCAACTAATTGAATCCATCAGATGTTACTAATTTATTATTATTGACTCTTTAAAGTCAATCCCCTGGATGTGGCCTCAAGTTTGGCATAAAAAGTCACCTGTGTTCCTTTATCATGCAACAGAGTAATTGGCTTAAAATGTTGCAGGGAATCACAAAACTGGTGCAAAAAATCGCCTTGTGTGTCACGGTCTTAAAGGCAGGGGAACTATTTACTTTTTGCCTCATACCTGAATTGGTCACATAAGTGCACAACATTAACTTTTTTCTCAAACAGCTATTTGGCTCCTAAAAATTTCAAAGAGGTCACCAAGTCCAAAAATTTAGTAGCCATTTTTTTGCAGAAACAAAAAAAAAATGGAACACATGTTATCAATAATCACTCCATAACAAGAGCATGTGGGAAGCAAGGTCAGCCCACAATAGAGTGTTTTCACATGACATCACGGTGGCCATGTTGGTGTCCCAAAACAAAGAGACAGTGGCCATGTTGGTGTCCCAAACAAAACCTCTGGGAATTGGACACTATTTTTATGCAAATAATTTCTTTTGTTTCAGAAAACCAATATGGCCAGTAGTCACGTGAATGAAAACCCTCTATAGGTATTGTTTTAGCAAAAAGGACATTTCAATCCATAATATCCAATGTAGCTTTTGAAAAATCCAAGAAGGCAGATGTTGATGTGTTCACTTCTTGGAGTCTGTAGAGTTCATGACAATTTTGCTACCAACCTTGTTGTTTGCACCAATTAGCCAGCCTACTTCCAACCTTTCTATTATTTAATTGCACAATTACACATAAAGGAAGGATGTAGGGAATGGTTTTGGTCGCCAATTTGGCGACTAAATTTTGAATCTTGGTCACCAGCGTGGAAAACTTAATTAGGCGCATTGGCGACTGTATCAGGCACAATGTTGTGCCCTGTGCAATGGCGACTGTATCAGGCGCAATGTCGTGCCTTGAAGTGCCTGCAAAGCCAAAACAGATTGTGAGCTGAAGTATCAATTCATGGAATGTAAACATAGACTTCATCAGTTCACTGAAAAAGCTTCATCACACAAGATAGAAGAACCATCAACATACTAATAGAATCCCTGGCTACTTTTTGTATCTCCATATCTCAATAATTTAGCAACAGCCCTGCTAAGGAAAATGTAAAGACCCATTGAGCTGTGTGGTATTGTCATCACGATAAGGCCATCTAAGTTGAGTCTTCGTCAAGTTTTGTTATACTGTGCCAAGTCACCTTTGGTCTTTACTTCTTAGGGTGTTGATTAACAACTAATATATCACAGTTAGCATGTGATTTTACACTAATCATACACCAGGATTGCCATGGTCAGTGAAAAATCAGGGAAAACAGATTATTTTCAAGGTCAGAGAAAAGTCAGGGAATTGTGTATCAAGCCAGAGAAATACTAAATTGTACCTGAAAATCAGTGAAAAGTCAGGGAATTTTACTTATGGCTAGCTATTAGGTTTGCAAATGAGATTCCTTGTTACTTGTGCCTGAAAGGCAACGAGTCTAGGATTCGGCTCTGTTCTTTTTTTTTTCTTCTATTTTCTTAGTCATGTCATGATATTCCCAGTGCATGTGTCCAACACGTCCCACTACACAGAAGGATTTAACAGAAGTACGGTCATCTTCGCATGCAGTGCACATGACTTGAGTCACCTTTCATGCAAAAAAGTGACAGCCCATGGGAAACTGCACACAATGTTTCAAAGCAAACCTTCTGTTCTTTTTCATTTATTTCTGCAAAAGATGCTTCGATGAGTAATTTCAGCAGTTTGTCTGTTCATATCTCGAATCCTAAAACATTCAATAAGTTGTTTTTTTCTCAAACGCTCAGCAGAAATTAAATCCATCGATGTAAATAATGTTGGATTAGATATATTTTGTAAGAAATAAACTATTTTCTCCTCATTAGCTATGCAAAGTAAATATAGCATAGTGGTCATCGTAATCACTTTTGATGCAGATAATCCCAGGTTTGAACCACTGTATACTGGCAACTTCTGCAAGGTTTTTTTTCTGTTTATCTTTTTATTGTTTTGTTTTTTTACAAGTACTACTATTGTTATCAATGGTTGACCTATAAAGCATTTAGGGATTTTTAAAGGGATATATGTTGACAGGGTACAAACAGATAGACTCAAACATCACAATAAGCACAATGCATCCATTGTAAGGAGGACAGACTTCTCTTTTTCTCTTGTTTCCCATCAACTTAGGGATGCACAATGTATTTTTACAGGCACGAGTTTAGTTTGTAGCCTCTTGCTAGTAAAGGTAATGTGTTGACTACCACTTTACCTTGTTTAAACCACAAACAGAAAGGCTCAACAATAACATCACAGTCCCCCTAATGAGATGCATTTGCGCAATGCATCCGATGTAAGGAGGACAAACTTCTCTTTTTCTCTTGTTTCCCGCTAACTTAGGGATGCAGAATGTATTTTTGCAGGCACATGTTTTGGCTATTTGTAGCCTCTTGTTGGTAAAGGTAATGTTGTTAGTAAACGTAATGTTGTTAGCAAAGGTTAAATGTTGTTTCCTTCTCTGGAATTGATTTTTTCTGTGGCTTCTTTGCTGCCTTTCTTGCCAGAGGATTTGTCTTGGTTGGTTAGTAGAAATTGGTTTGTGGTCAGTGAAAAGTCAGGGAAATCCCAGGGAATTTTGTCTCTCCCATGGAGTGGGAACCCTGTAGTTCATTTTTATCCTTGGTTCAAGTTTTGTTTTCTTTAATTCTTGTGTATGTAATGATAAATGAGTACAAAACAAAGGAGAATAAAAATTGAACCAAGGACAAATTTGAACCACAACACACATACTGTTTTCTTACTGTATTATTTGTTGTCATTAATATAGGAACTAAGATCTATTCTCAGTGAAAAAACAAAAACTGCTGTGGATGAAGACACTCAGGTGCATGGTTTGCCTTATCTGTATTTTGTCTTTGAAAATAGCAACAATAATGGACACCAGGACAAAATGTTTATTTGTTATATTTTCATTTAATAGTTCGGTAATGTTCTGCCCCTTAAAAGTGTTCAAATCATGTTCAAATTGTTCCTTTTATTCATGGCTTTTTCTGTTGTCAATGTTTGCAGTTTAAATTTGTGTGAACGTTTGGAAACCAGGTTGAGTCAAAGACCTAATGACCCCTAACCCGTAAATCTTCTGGTATCTGAATTGCCCAGTTGTCCAGAGATTCAAACTGAGTTGCATATATATATATATATTTTTTTTTACAGGACATGTTAGGCAAATTTTCACTAACAACTATATCACTTACTGAGATGTACTGCACATGTATTCTGTATATGTTATTACTTCACATTAGAATTAATACAAGGTCATTTTACTTATTTGCCTGAGAAGTGAACCTCCTCAACATAAGATCATTCATTCAGTATACCAGCCACAGTGGCGCTGCCCTTCCAATATGTCCATAATTTTGTTAAGTGCGTTATGGACATTTATAATACTAGCCACAATGTCGCTGTCCTTCCAATGTCCATAATTTTGTTAAGTGCATTAAATGTACATGTATGTTACATTTAACGTAACAAAGTATTTTATTTGTTTGCTGTTTACAGAGAAGCTATTATATTCTCCTCTTGAAATTTTGGGTGAATAAAGTAGTGGACCATCTCACAAGTCTACACAGTAAGTCACAAGTTTAGTTATTGATCAACTGCTTGCAATTTGGTATTAATAATTTATCACAATGAATCCAAAGCCACTATGTGCAAAAGAACTTGTTTAACCCTTTAACTCCTGAGCATTTTGCCAAAAAACACCTTTTGAAGCTTGTTGAGCTGTTTTCTAGCCAGAATCTAGCTCCTAGCGCCGTTCTCTTCCTGATGCTTTGTATTAGCTTTCCAAGTTCGGGCATGCACAGAAAACAAAATTTCGAGATAGTTTTTGGGTTGCAAAGTTTCACTGCCCTTTCTCCTTCAACCTTTCGCTTTCTCTCCTCCCCTTGTCTTTCACTTTTCTTGCCTCGCTTTCTTTTTCTCTTGCCGGGCATTTTCTGGGCTTCAGTGGGAAAAGATTTGGGGAGAACTTTTGGGATCATAGGCTTAGATGGAATTAAGTGTAGGTGGGTAGTGGAACAACATTCTCATTCAAATTTTCGGGTCAGTGTCACTTGGTTTTTTCATGTTTTCTCCAGCTTATTTGAAGGAATCATGCTCATTTGGGTATGGTTTGAAAGATCTCTTCCCCCTACCCATGCTACATGTAAAAGTTATCTATGAGCGTTAAAACTGATGAAATCACAAGCAGTACAAGGGATGTGATTCTGCACGGCCGGTTTCAGCCGGTTTGGTAGTCAATGGGTTAAATCAAGAATTTTGTGCATGACAAGTCAACTTAGCTGAACGTGCAGTCCTTTCACGTTTAAAATTGAAGGGCTCGGAGCATAACCATCCTATGTCGAATTTTGAGTCGTTTTTCGATTTTGCTTGGATTTGTCTGAATTTCTGCATGTGAACTGCAATTCGATGGAAACACATTGTATGGTATTTTTTTGACTGATTCATCCAGAATCCAGAAATGCATTTTTTCTTACGTACACCAAGAAACCAACCTTCCATGGGAGTGGTTTGCAAGTTGCATTACATCTTCTTAGTAAGAAAAAATGCATTTCTGGATTCTGGATGAATCAGTCAAAAAAATACCATACAATGTGTTTCCATCGAATTGCAGTTCACATGCAGAAATTCAGACAAATCCAAGCAAAATCGAAAAACAACCCAAAATTCGACATAGGATGGTTATGCACCGAGGCCTTCAATTATCCTTTACTCTTGTTATACCATGTAAGACTATTATATGTAGGTCCTCAAAGGTGCTGTGCCTTAAACTTTTTATTTGCTGTGAAATTTCAGGTGAAATAGAAATCCTCGAACACATGAAGATGCTCACAAGAAATGGAGATGAGAGCAAGATAGAAAAGCAACCCTCTGCAGCAAAGGTACGACTGCTGATGAAAGGGTGAAGGTATAAAGGGTCTGTCTCTAATTTTAGTGTAAATCCGGGAATCTATCCCCTTAGAATTAAAAAAGCTATCTTACAACCATTTTTATAAACAATACAAACTATATCTTCTAAATACTCAATCTGTCTCTTCAGTGTAGTCTGCCCATAGCCTGTTAGTTTTTTTTATTATTAAGTAATATTAATTAAATGTGTTTTTTCTATTATGTAATATAATTATACATATCATTTATATAACCTATTGCGCTTTACCTTCTTTGTTCTTTAAATGTTTATGTACATGTTCATGCCAATTAATTGTCCATAGCAGTGACCAACTTGAAAGCCAAGCGACTTTGGTCACTGCACTCATTTGCTTTTTATCACTTGTGTAATTTAGTTTGCTGATATATCTCTCTATGTACTTTAATGTGGAAATGTTTGTAAATAGTGCGAAAAATAATAAACTCTAAACTCTAGTTACATTCATTTTTAGCTCATTAATGACATAGTTATGCTGTGAGGTATAGGAGGCAGTCTTATGGCACTTACTTACGCACTCACTCACTCAATTCTGATTAATTTATTCATTAATGCATCATTTTAGGGGTTGGTGCAAAAGATAAAATGTCTAGTTTTCAGATCTTCAGAGGTTGTCATTTGTGTTACAAGTATGCTGTATCAGTTTGGGAATTGATCTTTCCTTTTTTCCAGTGATTCACAAACCAAGCAACCTTTCTTTGTTTGTAGTCATACTGAGATGAGACTAGCCAGGAGCGGTCAATAAAATTGTTTTTCAATATTGAATGTTTTTTTTTTTAATATTTTAACAATTACCTTTAATTGTAGTAAATACAAAGCAGAGATGTTTAATGTCTTTTTTTTGTTTTTCAGTCTCAGCAGAGTTTTAAGCCAATCCTCATCACAAGGGAAATGATCAAGGTAGGTGTGGTTTTTGCAACATTTGAATTGAACTCTGGTAATTCATCAAACAAGAACAGGGCTTCGATTTATTTGTGACAGGCTAGCATTAATAATCCTTTTCAGGCAGCCAAGTCACATCTTTAATGTTTCACCTGCTGTTCAAAGATGGAATTTTTATATCTTCACCTTCAATTATTAATATCATTATTATCAATCTTAGGACAAAGTATTTGGTGCAGGTTACCCTGGTGTTCCTACCATGACGCAGGAGGAATTTCTAGAGAAGGAAATTATGGAAGGAAAAGTTGTTTTGGATTACAATGAGTAAGTCTCCTATTGATTTACGTCCAAAACTAAAAGACAAATCCTGAACCCACCAACATTTTCATAATAATAATAATAATAATAATAATAATAATAATAATAGTAATAGTAATAGTAATAGTAATAGTAATAATAATAATAATAATAATTTTAGCTTTACATTTGTTTTTTAACAATACTTATCCTTGTAGTTGTTGTAATAATAATAATAATTAATAATAATAACTTTATCAAAGAGTCTTAAATCTTTCTAGCCAAGCATAGATGCTCAACTAATTGAGGAGACTACATAAAATCAAATCAATAATAAAATATATTGAAAAAACACTTTTGATTAATTATTAACCAAAAATGTTGGTTTTGGGGGAGAGGAGAAAACTGGAGAAACCTGGAGAAAAACCTCTCAGAGCAAAGCAGAGAACCAGCAAACTCAGCCTACTTATGACGCCGAGTCTGTGATTTTATATAGTCTCCCCCAAAAACATGTTAACCCAGACTGTCACATATGATAGTTTCGCTTTCGACCCTTGCCTGAACCCAGTAGCTGTATTATTAAAGGGAACCTCCACTCTTACAACAAATTGACCCTAAATTGTAATAATAATTACTAGATTTCAAATTTTGTTTTAAAACGCGGATATAACATTTAAATGTGTGTACATCGCCGATTTTCACTTTTAAATTTCCTGGGTGCAGCCATTTCGGATTTGACAATGTGTAATGGTTGCCCTATTGTTTAACACGAAGGATTTTCTGCTCCATTTGCTTCCTGACAATAGCTGCAACCATTACACATCATCAAATCCAAAATGGCCACGTAGGGAAATTTGAAAGCGAAAATATGCGATGATGACATTGATTTTTATGTACACTTAAATGTTATATCCACGTTTCAAAACAAAATTTGGAAGCTAGTAATTATTTCCAACAATTTAGTGTGAATTTGTTGTAAGAGTGGAGGTTAATTCCCTTTAATAAGTTTCAGGACTACAGGTTGTCCAATTTGGAAGTAATTGGATTCAAAAAATTCCTCTGACAGTGAAATTGGACAAGACCATCATCCAGTTAATTATTTCCAAATTGGTGTGTGCTGTCCAATTACTTACTGTTATGCATTATACATGCACTGTCCTATTCATGCTCTAATGTTAGCTGGTGATAGCCAATCAGATTTAAGATTTTTGTGACAATTATGATCAGAACAACTTTTTCCAAACAGATCCTTTTAATTCTTGAACTCTTTAAACTGCCTTTAAGCTCTCTGTAACAAAAAGGCCATTTACATTTTTCTACATAAAATTATGATGTATCATTGTAGCTCAGTTGATTCCTATGTTCAGGGTTCGTACGGGTCCTGGAAAACCTGGAAAGTTATGGAATTTTATAATTTCATTTTCCAAGCCTGGAAAGCCCTGAAACGTAGGTTTGGGTCCTGGAAATTTCATGGAAAGTCATGGAAAATCAGCAGGCTTTCTATAAGTGGAAAGCAATGTAGATCCAAAGTTACAAAAATTAACTGACAAGTCCAAATATATGATTTATTTCAGTAGAAATAAACATAGTGCATGTTGCAAGATTACGTTTGCGAACATTTTTGTCATTGTTTTGACATTACTGTCTCAGAACAGTTGCTTAACTTAGGTCGTGGAATTTTTCAGAGTCATGGAAAAAGTCCTGGAAAGTCATGGAATTTTCACAGCTCAAAAGTGTACAAACCCTGTATGTTGCCAAGGGCCCATAATAAAAATAGCAAGCAGCTCAGTCTGGCAAACATTATCTTCACTTATATGGGAATTGTGCCATTTAAACTGTCATAGCAACTCTCTATTAATTTTAACGTACTGTAAGTCACCATTGATATGCATGTACACGTACCAAAGTATAGGTCACCTGATTCTCATGTTGAAATTGCTAATCCACGAGAGGTATGCATTTCAAGCAAATTTATTTATCATCACTTGTATAGGAGTTATGCCTAGAGTGCATGTGCATCCATACTATGTGACTTTTAAAAAATGCATTAATAATTCATGTAGGAAATACAAAAGAAATTAATTCTTAATGAGTGTTATTATATCTGATAAAGACACAGCTAAATTTTACATCCGATTTTCTACGCTAAAAAAGCCCAAAATCTAAATTTTAGTGTAAGAATGGATAGATGTACATTAAAAATTTTTAAGCCGTTCAATAAATTCACAATTTGTGTTTTATCAAGTCCAAAAACACTTGGCTGCGCCTCATGTTTTAAACTTGATAAAACACTCCTGCTCATCTATTAAGCGTTACTTAAAGTCAACCTTAAAAAGGTTCGTCATTTTCAAGTACCAAGTTTTAATATTATTTTATACGTAATGTTTAATAAATGAGCAGGAGTGTTTTATCAAGTTTAAAACATGAGGCGCAGCCGAGTGTTTTAGGGCTTGATAAAACACGAATTGTGAATTTATTGAATAGCTTAAAAAGCTTAACTGTATGTGTATCCATTCTTATTAGATTTTGGGTTATTTGGCCTAGAAAATCAGATGTAAAATTTAGCCGTGTCTAAAGACACTCATTAAAAATTTATTTCTTTTGTATTCCCTTCATGAATTATTACTGAGTTTTTTAATTGTAAGTGAAAGCTGTGTTGTCTTTCCAGTGACCAGATGAAAACGAAGAGCAGGAAAAGTGATGATGAATCTGAGGATGAGGATGACCCTGCTAAACTACAGAAGAAAAGGGACTGGGATGAATGGAAAGATGGTTAGTCTGTGTTGTAAAATGGTAAATTCTGCGAGGCTGTGGCATTTTTAAGCTTGCTAAAGAAATTGGCCATGTTCTAAACGATTAAGGGCCTGGGAACAAGGTTTTAAAATTTATTGATTGGAAAAAATTGTTTCCGCTGCATGAAAGAGCATCTCAAAAATGGTCACCTAACAAACTTTGATGCTGTTCAGTTGAATTGGAGCTGAAAAAAATGATTTTTAAAATTGTAAAAATTAGAGACTTTGTATTGTTTGGAGGGACACACTTTCCGAAACAGAGACATTTGTATGGGATTTTTTAAGTTTTAAATGCATGTTATCTGGCGGCTTTTCAACCAAACGTACTCAGACTTGCTGAAACTGCTTATTTTTAGATACCCTTTTGTGTGAGAGTCGATTTAGTTCAATTTCATTGATTTTCAATGAAATTTGGATTCGTTCCCAGGCCCTTACTCGTTTAGAACATGGCCAATTGAGACTACTAAAAGTCAATTTTTAGAAAGTCCATGAGATTCACCACCCAGTCCCAGGTTTAACACAAACATGAACTGAAGGGCTTGGTTTACAAGATGGTTAAGTACAGTCTGTAATGTGTGGCCTTGAAGATTGCCTCATATTAGCTTCTGGGTACCATGTATGAAATAAAGTTCCATTCCATGTGAAGAGGCTGAAAAGAGACCGTACAGCTATTATATAAAGTGTGCATGTTATAGTAATGAACCAAAGCATTGTAAAAATTCTAACAGATTAATCTACTTTTTTGGTGCTAACAGGAAAGTATTTTGCCATAATGCTGCTTGGCATTTTCTTGTGTAAAGTCCTTCAATTTTCTTCATTTAATAAGTAACCAATAAGGGGTGTGGGGAAATTAATGCAAGTCATGAATTGCAATTTGTGAATTGTGGGTTGGAGATGAGAGTGGCAATTTGCACTTAAAGTTACCATTTGCATATTTGTAGTCCACAAAAATGACAATTTAAATTTTGTAAATGGTTTGAACCCAGGAATCATATCATAACTACCGTAAGTGAAGCATGATCGTCTGGGTGATTGTAGCCCTGAGAAGGACTGTTTGTGATGCCATTGACTGACGTTTCAACGACCTGAGCGGAATTCATCATCAGAGTCAAGTGATTTGTGTAACGTCAGGATTGAGATGGTATAAGTACTCTGGTCGTTGATCTAATTGGTCAACAAAGGTGTGATGTTATTGGTCATCTGTAAGTTAAGCCATGATGTTATTTTATTGGCTATGTTATTTTATTTGGTGCGTTTCAATCCATTTTTTGTTAGTCACTGGAAAGTTGGTTTACTAACTTAGAACAGACACCACTGAACAGTTGCCAACAGCTTCCTGCACCTTAGAAACGACTTAATAATAATAATACTAATACTAATAATAATAATAATGATTTATTAGTAGTACTTCCACAAGGTGGCTCTTTGCGTACTAATTACAAATCTCAAATCAAATTAAATTAAATCAAATGTTGGTTTTGAGGAGAGGGGAAAACTGGAGTACCCGGAGAAAAACCTCTCGGAGCAGAGTAGAGAACCAACAAACTTAGCCCACATGACACCGAGTCCAGGAATCGAACCCGGAACACATTGGTGGAAGGCGAGTGCTCTCACCACTGCGCCAACCCTGCTCCCCTTATTATTGACGATATCAACAACAGACAAACAATAGACAAAAACTAATTTGACTGACAATACACCAGGCATTTGGTGTTCACTAACGAAAGACAGATGGCAATGCATCAATCACGGTTTACAGTCTTCACAGCCAATAACATCACGACTTTGTTGACCAATTAGATCAACGACCAGAGTACTTACACCCTCTCATGATGTTACACAAATCACTTCACTCTGATGATTACTTCCGCTCAGGTTGTTGAAACATCAGTGTCACCACAAACAGTCCTTCTCAGGACAACACTCACCCGGACGATCGTGCTTCACTTAGCTTTAATTTGAATTTTCTTGCAGATCATCGACGTGGTTGGGGCAACAGAGAAAACATGGGTTGAGATGATGGTGGCACAGGGACCTCAGCATACAGGTCTGATCATGCCACAAAGTGCTGTTATCCATGTCACACTTCAGTGGATGCCAGTCGTATGTCCAGCTATGGAACTGCCAACAGACAATGACATTAATGCCACAGGAATCCAAGTGCACCAAGCCCCCAAAAGATATTTTTTGGGTTAGGTGCACTTTAAGCAATGAACATTGAACACCAGCAAGGAACTGGCAAAGTTCTCCTATTGTGTTATAAAAGAAAGCCTTGGCAACGAGAGGTACAGCACATTCAATCAAATTGTGCTTACAGGCAGTGGTACTCTTTGTGCAAGGCAATGGTTGGGTACTGTGTACAAACTACCAAAGAAATCTGTATAGAAGTCCATCTCATTTTTTGGCTCATCTATTCAACCTTTACCCACATAAATAGTTATTAGTGACTGTAGATGATGCCAATTGCAAAGGTGATGGTAATAGCAATGGTAATGATATCGCCTACACAGGTTGTGGTGAAAATTCATATTGCAGGCCCCCTTTACTCCTAAGGGATGACAGTGTACTGTGTTCCGGAACAATGCAAAATTTTGATGTCAGCTTATCTTCACAATTGTGTAACTAGTTCATTCTAGTGTAAGGGGTCACAAGACGCATAACCTGAAATAAATGCTTTTATTTTTCTCAACACAAAGCTGACATCCAGAGCATTTGTTACAGCATTAGGCATACACATTATAGTTTCTGACTGCAAACAGTCTTGTTAATATACAAAAGAAATATGCTACAGTTAATATTCTGTCACAAAAAACAGATCAGTGTAAAAAGCCACTTTGTAATTTGCCAAACGGCCTACTAAGTACAAGTAAAAAAGGTTATACAGTCAGAGTACCTCATATATTTGAGTTACACATGACACCAATATTTACAACTTATTTAATTACATCAATTAAACTACCACATGTTTTCATCTCAGTGCAAACATGGCGTCACATTAACAAGGTATTGGTGCAAGAGATTGGCGTTCATGCCAATCTGGTTTAAAATCTCCATTTCCCTAAAATTCGCCCTCCTTTGGCCTTCAAACTGGTTATCATCCTATGCCATATAAGCCACTGGCCTTGGCTTTCCATTGTATTTTCTTCTATTCTGTGCTAGTGGTTGTCAATAACAAATTAACTGCTTAGTAGACATAGGCCTTTTGTGATTTGAAGGCCTGAAATGTGGAAAATAAATATTAGCATATGACTTTAGCTGAAACCCAAGCAAAGGAAATCAGTCATCCATTAGATCCTTTTGTTACTGTTTCTTGAATTTTTGGGGAAAGTCATATGCTTATTCATCAAATTCTAGCCTTAAGATCACAAAATAGATATGGGCTTACGTTCCTGGCATGATAACCAATCTGCAGGCCAAATGAGAGCAAATTTTAGGGAAATAGAGATGTTAGCCCAAACTGGCACAAACTCCCTTCTTGCACACCAACACATTTAATTTTCCTCCTGAATTCATGAAATATGTTTGTTAAAGGACGGTGCCTTTTAATACAGAGGTAAAGCAGATCTTCACAAGGACGAGTAGAATCTAAAAACAAATCTTGTGGTAACCACGGATTGTTCAGATAACAAAGCAACAAATGAAAAGTAAATTTGGATCCCAGAAGCCCTTCCAAGGACCTGCTTTTCCCTGCATATTTGTAGGATGCAAACCATTTGGGCAAACATTCCAGTTTGAATTTCCGAAATTCCCAGGTGTCAAATGGAACAGTTTTCCCCACTTCAGTGAACTTTTCGAGATGAACTTTCAGGAAATTACCATTCCATTTGCTTCTGAACCGAAAAAACTGGAACTTTTGACCAAATGGATTGCACGGAAATTTCTGTCTGGAAGGAACCTTATCATCTTAGGTAATCCCCATCCGCAGAATTTTTGTGTCACGCTTCAATTTTATTCCTGGTTTAAATCCCCACCCCCCACCCCCTTGTTTTAAACTACTAAAAAATTATACCAAAGAGAAACTTGAACTGTAACATGTGCATTATGTAGAACGAGACACACTGTCCTTAACTGAGCAGTAATTTGTAACTTTGTGGTACTTTTTGTTTCCCAGTGTAAGAAGTGTTTGAAAATTTGTTCTCTGGCTTAGTCTGTGCAGATCTCACCTACTTCTTTGGCTTCACTTGTGGAAGCCAAAGAAATAGGTGGCTTCTGCATGGAGGTACAAATGCATGAATTGAGTGAGTTACAACAACATTTATTTAGCACTTAAATAGGCTTTGAATAATGAACATATAGGATTTAGATCCCTTTGGAGGATAAGTGATCGGAAATTACTGTCTGGAAGGAAGCTTATCATCTTGGGTATAATCCCCATCTGCAGAATTTTTGTCACGCTTCAATTTTATTCCTGGTTTAATTCCCCACCCCCTTGTTTTAAACTACTGTCATTCTCATACATTTCCATACCCAAAAACAAAGGGAGAAAAAAATTATACCAAAGAGAAACTTGAACTGTAACATGTGCATTCTGTAGAATGAGATACACTGTCCTTAACTAAGCAGTAATTTGTAACTTTGTGGTGTTTTTTGTTTCCAGTGTAAGAAGTGTTTGAAAATTTGTTCTCTGGCTTAGTCTGTGTGCAGATCTCACCTACTTCTTTGGCTTCACTTGTGCGGGAAGCCAAAGAAATAGGTGGCTTCTGCATGGAGGTACAAATGCATGAATTGAGTGAGTTACAACATTTATTTAGCACTTAAATAGGCTTTGAATAATGAACATATAGGATTTAGATCCCTTTGGAGGATGTGTTAAATGAACTGGTTCAATTTGTTTGAAGTATCAATATCTCTATTAATTTAATGGCAACCTTATGGTATTGATCACAGGTAGCCCAGGATTAGAGCTAATCTGGGTAAACTACTATGGCAACCTATTGGTTTTGATCACAGGTAACCCAGGATTACCACTAATCTGGGTTAATTTCTTTGGCAACCTATAGGGATTGATGAGAGTTCACCCAGGACTAGTGCTAATCAGGCTTCAAGCAACTTTACTCAGTTTGTTTCACACTTTTCCTCCAAAGTGATGTTAATCTTATATGTAAGATATAGAGGGTACATGGAAGGTTTTCAGGCTTAAAATTCTGTTGAGTTTAGGAATGAATATTACAGGGTTCGTACAGGTTATGGAAAACCTGGAAAGTCATGGAATTTGAGAATTTCATTTTCCAGGCCTGGAAAGTCATGGAATTTTGTGATCAGTCATGGAAAGTCTTGGAAAATTATAATTATAAATGGTGGATTAATCATTTGCAAATGTCAAAGCAAGGATAAAATAAAATAAAGACAAGTTTCAAACAGGATAAAAATTTAAAAATTTTCTACAGTGAGAGCTAAACGTAAAGGAGCACGGTCACGATATTTTGGGTCATTAAAAGAGAGATACAAAAATGCACTTAAATAATGCGAAACGGTGAAATAACAGATTTTCAGGAAAGATAAGCACCAAAGAGACAAGAATAAATGCAAATATGGCGAGGATGGTGAAGGATGGAGAAGATTGAAACGGATTGCAAATTATCTTTGAAAAATTTAGGCTAAATTTTTCAAAAAGGTAATTTGTAATCCATTTCAAGCCCCGCCCCTCCCAAAAAAGTCCCTGCCAAGATCTTTCTATCCAAGATTATCCATTTGAAAATTTCAAAGCACCATGAACGGTCTTTACACTGCCCTTTTAGTCATATACCTGTTGTGAGTACTCTCCTTGGGGTCTAGCAACATTCTGACAAACAAACCCTTGACATGTAGTTGTGTTGCTTCAATTTTCAGTATCATATGTTGACTATACCATACCATAAGAAGTCACTGAAACATGATTGATCAAAATGCTGAAAATATTTTCAAAATATGTGCTATGAGCGCTTGGATATAAGACATTACTGATATGATTTTTGAAAAACAAAAAACAAAACTATAAGTAAATAAAATACATGCTTCCATTGGCGGAAATGTTTCTCTTTGTTGGAAAATAAAACTCTTTCATAATCTGTGCATTATGTATAAGAAAACATTATTTTGTTTTAGTTATCAAAACCAGCTTTAAAAGTTGAGTTGGTCATGGACTGGCCAAAATAAAATTGAGTGGAATAACAGAAAAAATTTTGTTGAACTATTCCAATCAATTTTGTCATGGTTAGGCAATCACCAATTCAGTTTAACTGGTTACTACTTAATACTCCATACCCAACAATTACCAGCCCTCAAAACATTTTCTGGTATTTCTTACAAAACGAAATCACCAAGATCAAGCAATACTTCTTGGTTGCTATTTACAAAAGAACTACTGTACTTTGCAGTTGTTAGATTCAAGGTGATTGTAGCCAAGTATATACATTTGGTGCTTAAAAAAATCTACAGTCTGCTGTCTTGAATCTAAGCAAATGAACCATGAACTATTCTTTTTCGCTGTTCAATATGCTGTACCAGGTAGTAATAATTTTGAAAACATTCAAATGAAAGATGTTTGACAGTACAGTGAATTCCCTCTAAGGTAGACACTTTTGGGACCAGGTCTTAATATCCACCTTAGAGAGATGTTTGCCTTAGAGGGAGTTTTGATACAGAGAATACAGTATGGGACAATTTGGCCAGGTCAGTGCAAAGGTGTCCACCCAACCTTGTTCCCAGGATCCTGTAGGGGGAAGGAGAGGACCCTGGGAACAAGATTGATGTCTGCCTTAGAGAGGTGTCTACCTTACAGGGGAGTTCACTGTATTCTTTTGCTCACTAAATTCTCATTATTTCCCTAGTTTCAATCACACCCACATGTAGGATTGCAGTAATCAAGGGAGGAGCTCAGTGCAAGAAGGGCGTATGTGACAGTTTGGCTTCAGAATGTGAACCTTCATTGAATACATGGGTTATTTGGCATACAAACTGGTTATCATGTCAGAAACAGTTATACACACATTTGGTGATTTGAACACCTGGAATCGGCAAATTAGGGTATGCCTTTTGCCTAAAATATGAACCAACTGAAGTGACAGATAATGGTTTCTTGTTGTTTCTGTTTGAAGCCAACAAAAGAAATCATCCACACTCCAGGTCCTCTTTGAATTCAAATTCAAGCCTTAGTGTGCCCCTAACCCCGAAATATTTCAAAAAAACATTTAGCCTTTAATTCCAGTTTTGGACTTTTTATGGGCTTCAAAACTTGCAATAAACTAAGCATCATTCTTTTGGTACACGAACGAGTCAGGAGGTTGTGGGTCTTTTCCTGATTTGATGTCACAAACTGCTTTGCAGGCAAGTTTACAAAGACTTACTGCAATGCAAATCAGTTTGTGACGTCAGATCAGGAATAACCCATGCCCCTTACTAGCTCGGTCATATGACAGATGATGCTAGATTTTGTAACTTCTACAGCCTACATTGGTTTGAAAAGGGGCAATTTCGAACAGGTGCAAGATTTATTTTAGCGAAAAAAACTATTTTGGGGTTAGGTGCACTTTGATATATGTCGCAAAACAAAGAAATTACCAAGCTTTAGGCCAAAGTAGCTAGATTGAATTCAGAGAAATTTGGATTTTTGCCCCTTGCTCCCTTTTTGCAGTGCAGCCTTTGATTCACTCAACCTGGAGATTCATTCAACTGCATCATAAGAAGCTGTACCTTAGTTGAGCCATACTGAGCTGCTGGGACTGATCCCCTCTCAACAAGCTGACCCTCCTGTACAGTAAGAACCCGCGTATAAGAACCTGGGTTTTAAGAACCTGTTAGGCTAAAATTGTCATTTTAAGCCCCCTCCACATAAGAACTTATTAAGGTTAAATTTTAAGTTAGGTTCTTATCAGTGGAGTTGTACTGTATTTGTCCCAAAATTTTCTAGGTGTCAACTTTGAAATGGCATTTCAGAGAACTGACTATGAGTTTGTTTGAGCATAATTATGTTTTGTTAAGGACATACCTGCACTGTACTGCCTTTAGGCATTATGGTATCAATGATTTCTATTGTATTTTGAGGTGATATTTATAAAATTCAAAAATTTAAATTCATTTCATATATCATTCACACTAAATGAAATTCATATGAAAATATAAGAACCTATTTTAAGAACCTTGGTAGCCTAAATTTGCTTTAAGTACCATTTACAACTGTACATAAGAACCTATTTAGGCTAAATTAAAACATCCAGGTTCTTATACACCAGTTTTTACTGTATAGTGCTCTGAGCTTCTGGGACAGAATGGACAATACCATCATCATGCACCTGAGCATAACTCACAGCAGCCGAGGATGTTGAAGCATGTGAGCCTTTCACTGGGCTTCCATCAGACGATAAGCACACAAGAGCTTTTACACGGTCTTCTGTGAAAGAAAACTGTCCCACCGGCATGTTGGTGAAGTCTAACTTGGCTGGTGGTTCTTTTTCCTCTGTGGTTTGCTCATCTTGTTTCTTGGCATCAATTTCTGCCTTCAGTGAATGAACGCCGCGACCCTTTCCAGATGCCATTCGCTTCATCATTTGCTTTCGGTTACAGAACCAGACTCTCACTGTTACAGGTTCCAGTCCTAACTTTGAAGAAATTTCAACTATTTCAGCACTGCTGGGCTTCGGGTTCTGCTCGAACGTATGGATTAAAAACTGCAGAGTTTCATTTGAGAAGGAGGTTCGTCGTTTGCGTTTTTTACACATCCGTAAACCTTTGGCACACTCTTGCTCCTTTTGCTCTATCCAAGCTTGCAAAACTGGCTTCATTTTCTCTGCTGCCTTCAGGCCAAGATTTTTGGATTCAAATCGAGAGATGAATGACTGACTGTAAGAGGAATGCCCATTGGTGTGAGAGAGCTCGTTACCCACATCCTCTTGGGTATATCCCAAGGCAATCCGCCGAGCCCTAAACGACTCAATGAACGCTTTCATGTCTGACGTCAAACAGCTATCTGACAAAGTACCAAAGATTTGTGTTGATGAATTTGACAGATCTGACAGGTCAGAGACATTGCCTTGTGTCATGTCTTGAGTTGGGGTTTCCTGTTCAGATTTTGACGGCTGAATTTGTGGGACTGCTGAGGGAGGGAGGCCAAGAGAAGCCGTTGGAATGGTGTATGAGGTGAACCCCGAAATAACACCATCACCACTCTGAGAAACAGGAAGAGCTTGCATCTGAGTTGTAATAAACTGGCCTACCTATAGAGTGTGAAGAGTTTAATTTAATTAAGGGTGAATTTTAATTTAATTTACCGCAATGAAATTAACTTAAATTATTCACATACAAATGCCATTAAGATAATCATATGGTATACAAGATGAACAAGATGGGAGGGGAGGATGAGATGAGCAAATCCAGAATATCCTCATGTACTTCTTGGAAGGTCTTTAGAAGTTCCAAAAGGGTTTAAAAACACAAAACATTTCTTTCGTTTTCTGTTGAATAAATGTAGAATTTCTAAAGGAAAAGGGGGAGGAGGCAAGAAACCTTCTGAAAGAGGTACATAAATAGCATAAAAACTTGTTTATAAGCCGCATCTTTTGGCCATTTTCCTGCACTTCATTTTCGTTCAATTATTTCATCGTTTTCATTTCAACTGTGTGCTTTAACAATCAACTTATCAGTCCCAAGAATTTAGGAAATTGATTAAAGAGAAGCTTGTAAAAGGTATTTTAAGAGTTGTTTAATGTCTTAAGGTCACCACAAATACACGGCATTAGAATTCGGCAAGTTTATCGCAAAAAAAAATGCAAATAAACAAAGAAGTTTTTTGCCAGAGTGCTTTTTTCAAGTTTTAATTTTTTTTCTCAAAATCATGCTTGAAATTTGGGGGTGCGGCTTATACATGAGTTTTTTTATGGTATTTGCTGAACCAACACAAATGAAATTATAACACTACAATTTAAAACAATGAAGATAGGAAATAATTATTCCTTTTTAAAAACTTCTAACCATGGATGTGGGATGGATTTCACATGAACAGAGTACTAGCACTGTCTTCAGTTACTAACTACTGGTGCAAAGTAGACCAGGATATTGCAACGAGCTTCCTTAACATCTGGTTTTACCAAGACAGTTCCAATTCTACACTACTACAGTAACCACATATACCGTATTTCCTTGAATAAGTGCCTGGGCACTTAATCAAATTTTCAGCCGAACGAGGGGGCGCTTATTCGAAGGAGGGTGCTTAATTGAGGGGGGGGGGGGGCTTATTAAGTTTTTCTTTCATAGAACTGTAACTAAAAGTTTTTTTCGCTGATGCACATAAAGAACTCTACAAGCACGTAGAGATAAAATAACTGGAAGTCACTTAATGGAAAATGAAGTGTTCTCTTACATGTAATGATCTCGTTGTGGCCAAAGTGTAAAAAATTATAAATTAAGTGACAATAGAAACAAGTTTTCCTTGTATCCAAGTGAGGGGAAGGGGTGGAAAGCGCTTATTTGCTATTTTGGCTGAGGGGGTGGGTGCTTTTGTTGAGCATGGCCATGCTTATTCGAGGAAATATGGTATCCTCCATCCCCCTCCCCCCAGGGCCTTAATTATTTCAAGCATATTTGGCGGAGGGAGCTTAATAGAGAAGGGGGCTGATATTTAACTTAGCAAAGCATGGTACAGATAGCAAAGAAAGGGGAGTGCCAAGGGAATCAATTCTGCAAAACAAACTGGAAGCCAAAGTGGAAAAGTTGCAGAACACAAACATGAAGCCATCACAGAGCAAATGATCAAAAACAAATAATAATAACCAGTGTGTTCCAAACTTCCTGCATATAGATAAAACTAGACTGTTTACAGTCTCCTGTATTTGGGGGAAACTCATATGCCTTGATTGATCAGAACTACCACCGCAACCTTGGGAGAGGGTCTTGAAACTACTGAGGGGGTGGGAGTGGGTGAGAGAGAGGCAGGAAAAATAGAAAAAACATTTTTCCCACCACTCCTCCCCCATACAATGAACCCTGATTAGGGACCCCCTTGGTAGGTTAGCACTTGCACTTGCTGTTACATAGCATATGAATACCAACAATCCCACAGAAAAATAGGGGACTGTGAACAGTCTAATAATAATAATAATAATAATAATAAATGATCATAATAATCATAATAAAACTTAATATATAGCGCCAATATCAATATTGCTATTTTCATCAGTGCTTAAAATAAAATTATAAAAAGTACCTAGACTACTTAATTTGTAAAAAAAACTGCATAAAACCTATTAAAAACAAGATAAAAGAGCACATAAAATTACAAAAGAGCTTTCTGGAATAAAAAATGTCTTAGGGGGCTTTTTAAAAGATGCTACTGAGGGGCTACTCACTCGGTACTTTCTCCCTCTAAAAAGGGGAGCTTATTAGGGAGGGGGGGGGGGAGGGGGTTAAAACAGGATTTATGGTATCCATGCAGCAACTTCTAAACATCCACAGAAACGAGGAATAGTGTAAAATCCTGAGGGTGGAGCAAGCAAACTTTGATCATGATTTGAGGATGCAAGGGTAAAAACTGATGATTAAAAGCTTCTTAAATTTCAATGATACTTACTTGGACAGTGGATGGTATCTGATCAGACACAATAACTGACCTTGTGTTACCTGAATCAGCAACAGATAATTGGAATTGTTACAGTTTGCAATTATAATAATAATGACCTTATTTCTCACTTGATTGTCAATTTACAATGTACAAGAAGCCTACAGCAAACATTCAAAAGAGAAGCTGAAATACAATTCCAATGTTGTGCAGATCTGTCCCCACTTTTTACATGTACATCCAGAGAAACCTGAAATGGGATACCAACTAGCCTAACAAACTTATCCAATAACTCTTTAAAAAAACTGACAACAAAACTAATTGAAATTCTAGAAACTGAAAACTCATATGCCAAGATAGATACCAAATAATTAACATGATGAAAAATTAAATTTCCAACTGAAGTCAAGTTTAGTCTTTAGTTTTCCCCTTTACATTTTACCTAGACCGTAATGTTTACATGTTGTAGTTGTATCAAATGTTCATTTATTATTTTAAAAAGTTGCCTAAATTAATCTGTGTACAGTCTGGCTTGTGTGTGTGCGTGCGTGCGTGCGTGTGTGTGGTAAGGGAGGGTGGCGGAAGGGGATGTGTGTTTGTGTGGGGGGAGAATTTGTACTAAACAGTGGAAGCAACCATTGAAGAGATGTTTATTTTATAATCAATGGTAATGTAATTGTAGGAGGGAAATATTCTACAAGGGTTAGTTTTTGTAGGTCTTGATGCTTCATCAATCCTATCTGGATACTTTTTATCCAAATAGGATTGATGAAGCATCAAAGCGCAGAGTAAAAAAAAAAGAATGGAAAATTGCTTTGTGGCTTTGAAGATTGGGGAAGCTGGTGGTGTCTGACGATTTAATTTTCAAACAAGAAATTCTCTAATCTGAAAGCCGGATTAATGCTTAGAATGTAGTTTAACCGTTTAACCCCTAAGGGGTCTCCCTTTGATGAGTAAAATCATCTGGCATTAGACAGTAAAATCGACTGGCGTTAGACAGAGTAAAATCGATAAGTCACTCTTAGAGAGTAAAGGGTTAAGGGAGATAGTTTTTTAACCCTTGAACCCCTAAGAGGTCTCCCTTTGGACGAGTAAAATCGACTGGCGTTAGACAGAGTAAAATCAATTGGCGTTAGAGTAAAATCAATAAGTCAGTCTCTTAGGGAGTAAAGGGTTAAGTCGATCGTTATTCAAATCTGGGTAAACATTTCTGTTGATGCACCTCTCAGTTAGTGTGACGGACAATGTGTGTTGAAGGTTTGCTAGCTCACATGTTAAGAGTGCTCTCTTCGTACAATAATAATATATAATGGTTGGAGTTCAATCTTGGTGACTCCGGTTTTTTTTCTTTTCCTTTTCTTTGATGTTCTTTGTTTACAATTATTATTTTCATCGATGCTTATGCTGTAAAGCAATTTTGCAATTTGACAGGAAAACATGTTGATAGCAATTCTATGGATATTCATTACTGAAACACGAAGCCAAGCAAAAGCCAACTGCCAGTCAAGCTTGTCAAAACACCAAACGACTGGCGCTCCAATTTGTTTGACAAATTCAAAGCAAGCCAAGAATTTGTCTAACCTAAACTACGACATTTTCAGTGATTAGAAAACCTTAGTAAAAAACCTTAACTGCTAATCGGCCATGAACTGAATTTGCGTCACAACACATGGCATCATATTCTCTGCCCAGTGAAGTTTAAAATACTGTAACTCTTCCAAATCACTTGACACATCTCAATGAAAATATCAGTTTTCATTGGATAAATTCTTTGACTGTCCTGAATTTTTGAAAAAAATATTGGACTGCAATTAACTCATTCAAAAGTGTTCTGAAAACCGGCCATTCAGCCACAGTGAAAAGATTCAAAATACATGTAAGGTCAAAACAAATGCTCTCAAATAAACTGATTTGCTATACAATTAATGTACAATTAATGTGGAGTAATTCAATTCTGACTAAACATTTCCTTTGAAAAGGGTTTTACTTCTCGTTGTTCTGACCCTTTAACATTTCTGTTGAAAAGGCTTGGTGCATGACTCATGTGACCCACTCATTCTAAAACTCACTTGATTACAAAAGCATCTGATGTATTGGTAGCGCAAGTGATAAGAAGCAAAACATGAGCATTGTGATCTGAAGGTCAAACCCTGTCGCTGATGTCAAAAAAGTTCTTTCTTACTTTCTTTCTTTCTCTCTCTCTGGCTGTGAGGGCACGGGCACAAGTGATGGACACAACGAGAATAAAAGGGTATTACTAGAAGCTGCTCATCTCCATAGCAATGGAGCACTTAAAAAGCTTAATGTAGCTTAATCTAACTGCAACACCTCAAGCGTGCATAGTGGAAGCAAAAACAACTTGGCCACAAGGAAATAATACCGGCAGTACAGTCACATGACTGTGAATTTAGCATAGGTGTAGCAACTAGCTGTGATCGGCAGAAAAACCAAGCATGATCATGCAGTGTGATAGTGAGTGATGACCACAACAAAAGCAATAAAGAGACCAACAACCAATTATCTGTGGCATTTAATTTACTTGAATTTGCTTAATTTAGCTTACATCAGATTGCAGTGCTTTTTAACAAAAATAGTGCAAGCTGTGCAGGTGAGATTAGAAAAACAATATGCAAGCTAGGTACCTTGCAGCACTGAGGAAGCTATAAACTGTTGATGCATTTTCTTAAGATCTGCAACGATCTTCTCCTCTATTTCTCGACCAGCCTCTAGTTCAGAATCTGACATCCATATGGCTGTCTCCTGGGTTGGCGTGATCATCACAACAGTCTTCTTGCGTGTTTGAAGAATATTGGACACCACCACCTGGAATGAAGTGTTAAAGCATGATAAATCAGCCTGGCATTTAGTAAGGTCAAGCAAAAGCCATGCTAATGCATTGACAATAGCACTTATGCCAACTCTCCCAGATTATCCGGGAGTCTTCCGGATACGGAACAAATCTCCCGGTCTCCCATACAGTAATCAAATCTCCTGGATAGAAATTACTTTGAACCTTTTAAAGACTTTGCTCCACTGTAGACTCAAATCATATCCCCAAATTAATCAAATTTCGAATTTTCAATCTCTTCCTTGTTTCTTAAATACATTTCTGCATCTCTGACTTTCAAGCACATGTACATTTACAGAAACTAAACAAAAAGGAGGGTCTAAATCGATTATGAAAAAATGGTCGATTTCATTTGGAAAGAAGTCATTTTTAAGGAGGGTGGGTGGGTTTTTCAAGGGGAGGAAGGAGTGGGCTTATGGCAGGAAGTGGGTTCTGCCTGTGGGGGAGGGGCAGGGTGTTGGGGTCCTAATGAAAAAAAATCTCCAGATATTAGATCTCCAGGAGTTGGCATCTCTGCAACAGTGCCTCCTGTTGTTAAAAAACTTGCATGTTCTGCGAATCTTGAGGCTACCCGAGATAAATAGGGTTTCATAAGACAGTGTTTGTTAAAGGAAAGTAATTTTTGCATGGTTTATAAATATGCAGGAAAAGCAGTTCTTGATGAGGGCTATATTAGGATCCAAAGACAAACTGGGGGTAACCACACATGTTTCAGGGATAATTAAGCTTTGGTTTGGAAAAAAAATGCCCTAACTAATGTTAACTGTTTTAAAGCTTTTTAGTATGAACAGTAAATGAACTGACAACCTGTTGATTAAACAAAAGGGACGTGGCAATTAAGTTCACGTACCTGATGTGAGTACTTTTCTAAAGCCTGCCTTGCTTTCTTGGAGATAATATTCATGTCTGTTTCTAACTGTAAACAGAAGAAAACAAAGCGTTTAAATTAATTAACATTTATATTGACAACAAGTAGTCCCTTATTTTTGATAAGGATTAACTGAAGCAAGCGAAATACCCAAGAGCATACAAAAATAATGTCTTCCACAATGACGCACAAGCAGGGAGAAGAAAAAATAAGGGACTACAGAAAAAGCCAGAGCATTTGGATTATGCATTGCTCTCAACTAGCTCACACAAGCTATGGCCCAGCTGAGTTGTTCCATAAAACATAGATACCAGTACTGCTCACAAAAATGGTTTATTAATCAATAAGGACCCCAATCCACTGAAAATATGAACAAAATTTGATTAAAATGAATTTTAATGACTTCCTTGGGAGGCAAGCAAAATACCCAAGAGCATACAAAAATAGTGTCTTCCACAATGACACTCAAGCAGGGAGAAGAAAAAATAAGGGACAACAGAAAAAGCCAGAGCATTTGGATTATGCATTGTTCTCAACTAGCTCACACAAGCTATGGCCCTGGTCATGAGTTGTTCCATAAAACATACAGATACCAGTACTGCTCACAAAAAATGGTTTGTTACTCAATAAAGACCCCAATCCACTGAAATATGAACAAAATTTGATTAAAATGAATTTTAATGACTTCCTTGGGAGGGTAAACTGCGAGTAGTCGGCAACGGATTGTGGGTCAGGAGAAAAACACACATGCATGCAAAATTGCAAGGAGACATGACACAAGGGAAGCACTGAAAGTTCTCTAATGGGAGGGTAATCATATTTTCTGGAAGTTTACCCAGTGCAGGGGAGGACACATGCTCTGCACGTATCAGTGGAGTTTTAGTCTCACAGGGACTTCTCCAAGCTTCATGTTTTCATACTATGTTTGTTACACTTGTTATCTGCCTTTATTATTGTCCGATCCAGCAGGTGCCAGCAGAATCTGCTTGTAGTGATGGGGAGATAAGGAGGCTTGAGCTAGTTTAAATTACTGGTAAACTGCCTACAAACTCTTCCCATTATACATGTAGCACGATGTCAGCCAGAGGTTCAGCTTGCAGTGCCAAGGAGAGTTCGGCTTTTAGATCACATTAATTTGGCTTTTAACTGGCCTACAACTTGCCGATCCAGAGTGGGTCCTCAAGAGTGCTGGGGGTGTCTTTTCATGTCATAGTCTTTTCATAGTCTTTTCATGTCATGTCTTTTCATGTCATAGTCTTTCAGTAACTATTATTACCTTAACAGGGAACTGCAACATTTTGTGCCTACCTTAAAAGAAACAGTGAAGGCGTGGGGTATCCATTCTTTAACAAGAGGCCCCATCATTTTAGGGGCTTGTACCAAGTTCAGCTGTAATGGAACATCAGAGGGAATCTTGTGCTCAGGCTTTTGAGGATGCAAGGAAAGAAATGAACAGTAGCTGGTTAAAAATATGCAATACTGTAATTCATGTACAATAATACAGTGCACCATGCACTAAAATCTAAGCGAAGATCTTCTAGATCTTCAAAGGAAAGTGAGCTTTCATCTGGGGTTGCTTATGACTCTACAATGTCTATAGAAATAATTAACTACAAATCAAGTCATTGCACAAAACATTTGCCAAAAAGTATCAGTACTTGTTAAACTATATATTTTCAACATGGGGGAGAACGGGAGGGCTTCAGTTTGTTTGTGGTGTGTGTGTGTGTCTTGAAATGATGCAACAAATTTTTCAAGCATTGCATAGGGGTGTTACACTCCGCAATATTTTGTGTAGCTTGTCTCGCAATGGCACAACAAAATTGTATAACAAGTTGCACAAATTGCCCAGTTTATTTACACTGCCCTTATTTATATGTGCTATACACACCCTGCTTTGAGAAGGAATGTAGAAGTCAGAAACAGCAGCTGCCAGGTACAGCATCACAGTGGGCCCATGGAGAGCAAGTGACTCGGCCACACCCCTCAGAAGGAACAAATACTCACACAGAGTATTGTATTGAATCATGAGTAAAGTGCCAGAAGCTCGCACCTATAAAATACAACCAGCTAGGTCATTTAATAAAATCAAGTCATAAATAAATTAATTAAAAGGTCACATTCTTATGCTGTGGTTGGCAGACTTTGATCCACATTCTCCTTTTCTCTATCTTATTTCAGTATAGATTTACTAGCGTTCTATCATGAATAATGCCATTCTCTGATTAGCTACACTACTCACTATCTATTCTTTGATAGATGGTGAGTAGTGGTTGTCAACAAAATGGCGGCCACTTCTTCACGTTTTCGAAGTGCTGCGAGGAGGATTTAGATAATTTACCGGTACTTGTTAAGTTTTGAACGACTAGTAGATTTATACTTAAACAATTAGATTATTCGCTCTCGATTTCTACACGTGATACCTGATTCGGGCTGTGCCCTCATCAGCTATTACGCAATAGAAATCTTGAGCTCATAATTATTACTATAATGTGATTGACAGCTGTAAAAGTGTTTTGTGATTGGGTGAGTTTTGAAGTTCAGAGTTGACATGTTATAAAAAGACACTGACAGCATTATATAACTCAGGGTTTGAAGTCTGGTCCCTGTTGTTCAAAAGCTGATTTATGATAACCCAGGATTAAGAGATAACTGAAAGTTTTTTTATCTCACTTCTTGAGAAGGTTTTGAAAATCAAATTTTATGCTTAAATTAAAATGAAATTCCAGTCAAAACTTAACGGTGAAAATCTGTAACTAAACTGGACTAAAATTTCACTCTAACCCAGGGTTAGCTTAATCATGCTTTGAACAACTAGGCCCTGGACATTAAAAAGTTTGTTTGCCACTACCAATAATTGGTAGTGGCAAACAAACTTTCTACGTGAGGGTATGTGTTTGTGTAATTATTACACAAACACATACCCTCACGTAGCATAGCTGTGAAGAATGTGGATCATTCATAACAACAACAGTATATACTGTTCTTGATGTTTCATAAGAAATTGGCTTACTTGTCTATACATCTTGAGCACTTGGGTTACTTTTGGCAATTTACAGGAGTTAACTGTAAGAAAGAAAGAAATACCAGTTTTTAAAGCACCATGTATAAAGTAACAACATAATAACTGTACTTAGATGGTCCTAGACGATAGATAGATAGATAGACAGATAGATAGATAGACAGACCTGTAGACAGACAGACAGATAGATAGACAGACAGACAGGCAGATAGATAGATAAATAGATAGATAGATAGATAGATAGATACATGTAGATAGATAGATAGTTTATTTATAACCGATTTGCAACTAAAAGTTGAATTATACGATTATTTACAAAAAAAAAATGAATATTGATAATTGTATTAAAACGACTACCAGTAATTTAAAACAAGTTGTGTAAATATATGTATATGAAAACAGGAAATAAAGACACTATATATATATATATGTACTAAAAAAGTATATTGAGGAGATTTAAAACTCTATTAAAATCATTCAAGCCTTAAGGGCATTAAAAGTAATAAAACTGTTACGAAATCTGTTCGTCTTGAAAACTGGCTTAAACCTCTGCATATTTCTTAGGTTCAAGGTACATTTGTTGCGAGCAGGAAGAAGGTCATGGAGCTTGTTCTATTTGTTCTGTACAACTTCCTTCTATTTTATAAAATAAAAATACTTAAGAAATAATATTAGAAGTTAAAGTGCACCTTTTTTTGGCTTACTGTAAAAGCCCCTGGGGGCTTATTTAATTTCAGGCTTCATTGATGGGGAGCTTAATAGAGAAGGGGGGGCTTATTTCAAATCTTAAACACACCTTTTTACCCGGGCTGCACGCGTCTCGCGCGGCGCCCGGGTCATAAACTACCGACGGTTCTTCTTTTTCGTCGTCAAGTATCATCCACAAATGGCACTTCCGGCGTTTCTGCGCAAGCGCTAACTATTTTTAACAACAGTGATGCATGTTGTCACGTATGGGAAAATGTCGATTCATCTTGTGGCTTTTGAAGTCTGAACAAACAATATGTTAAGAGAAGTGTCTATGCGAATGTTTGGAAGTTCAACGGCGAGAAGAAAGTTTTTAACATGAGTAAACTTAACGGCAGATGGACTGCCGTGTTTCCCCGTGTCTGCTTCAGTAGACAGCGAGTAGTCTCTAATTTTGGCGACGGATTGTGGGGGCACGTGCGCGCGCGAAGTTGCGAGGTGACGCGACGCGAGGGGAGCGCCAAAAATTAGAGACTACAGACAAAGGGAGTTTGACCTTTCACGGCCGAGTGATTCGAGTGTAAATCTCATATCAACAGCAAGAATGATGCCTGTTGTCACGTATCGGAAAACGTCGATTCACCTTGTGTCTTTGAAGTCTGAACAACTAATATGTTAAGACAAGTGTCTATACGAATGTTTGCAAGTTCAACAGTGAGAAGAAAGCTTTTAACATGACCAAAATTTAACTCCAGATGGACTGCCGTGTTCCCGTATCCGCTCCATTGAGATGTACATTTTGTTGAATAACTCAAGTACGGGATATCACACACCCCTGAGACTTTGACAGGTAGTTTATTTACTATTTTGCCACAATATCTCAATTTCTGGACTTTAATTTTTGAATGATAAGCGATTATATTTTACAAATGTACTAGCACCCCTTGAAACTGTCCAGAAACGTTCCTTTCTTGTGTTTCAAATGACCCTGGATTGACGTATTTGTAAACAGTTTCACTCTGCTAATTAATTTTCTACTCACATTTCACCGAGACTCCATTCACATTTATGCGAAAAAATCCAACATCGTTCGATAAGCGTTTCCTTTCTCAAACAATTATCCATCGAAGCGAAAACAAGTGTGCTTAGTTTTTTTTTTTTGGAATCAATACACTATTTTTATCATCTTGCATAATGATAAACCTCTGTGGCCTAAAGGTCATTGTTCCTGCATGTGACGCAGCTAACCCGGGTTCGATGTCTTTTAGTGGTATATATCACGGGCTTTATTTTTTCTGTTTCTCTTTTTCTTGTTCTTTTAGAAATATTTTTTACAAGTGTTATAATTATTGTGCTCAATGGTTGAGCTGTATTTTAGAGGAATATATGTTGATAGGGGTCTAAAGAAATAGACTCCAACACAAGCTAAACACAATGCGTCCGATGTAAGAAAGACAGACTTCCCTCTATTCTTTTGTTTAGCACTATGTTAGGGATACAATACTGTTTTTTGCAAGCCCGGGTTTAGGCTAATAATGTAGCCTCTTGTTTGTCTTAAAATGGTTTTTGTATAATACTCAAACAACTGCAGTGAAACATTTAGTATTAAATACAGATCAGCAAACAGTATTATGTGTTTGAGTGTATATCTGTTTATCAAAAAACTAACTGGGTCACATAAAGTGGATTTTGTGAGAGGGAACGGGAGGGACTAATTACAAAATCTTGTGTCCCAAAGGGGCCGGTGGGGGGGGGGCTTATTAGAGAGAGGGGGAGCATATTACAAAAACCGACTTCCAAACGGGGGGCTAATTATTAAAGAGTGGGGTTTAATAGATACAGGAGGCTATTAATAGAGCTTTTATGGTAAATATCTTTTCACCTGTTCGAAATGCGAAATGCGCCATTTTGTGCCTTTTTAAACCAAATATTGACTTTTTATAGGCTGTGGAAGTTATGAACTCTAACCATCATCTGTTCCATGACCGAGCTAGCAAGGGGCATGAGTCTATTACTTACTTGATGACACAAACTGATTTGCATGCATGCTTAAAAAGACTTAATGCGATGCAAATCAGTTTGTGACATCAAGTAATAAATAGACCCAATGGCCCAGTGGCTCAAAACTTAACTAAAAAAGGTCCAGTTTTTCTAAGCATCAAAAACAATAAAAGTACAAAACACAAAAGAATGCAAGATATTTCAGATCACGTGTCAAACAAAAAAAGTCCTAGGCAAAATCTTTCCATCAAGAAAAGTCCACCAGAAAATTTATAAGCAAAAAATGTTCCTAACCCGTGAATAAAGGTCTTTGCACCTCCCCAGATGTCATTAAATAAATATACATGGGTACCCTTCCTGGGTTCAAAATATCATGGATTGTTAGCAAAAAAAATAGAAAGCAAAGAATACCCGTTTACCAGTGGCAAATGAATTAAAACATAATGGCAAAATTTTCCTCAAAACAGCTATTTTAGCTCACAGAAACCATTAATCGTAAATGTCTGGGTTATGCTTGGCTAAGAGAAAAATGGATGCCAACTTGAAAAACTGAGTTGGGTCGACATTTTCAAGTTCTCCCCTTGCATTTTAGATGAAAATGGTACTAACTAACTGTGGCTCATTTTTGCTTGTAAAATTTACTTGATTCTATCTCAGAAGCAATTCATGAATGAAAAAGTCACTGAAAATTGACAGTACATTTTTGTTCAAAATATCAATGTATAACTTCCCACGATACTACCCCTTTAAAACCCATTACCTCTCTACAAGCAGTCCCTTGTGTACACCTACCTTCAATCCTACAAGATCCATCTGGCAAGTCTTTGAGCTGTAGCAGATCCAGAATATCATGAGATGGAAAGTTCCGTGAAAAAGGCTGCAAAGATCCTTGCCTGTGCAGAAATACTACAGCATAACCCTGCTCAAGGAAATATCTTTAGAATTGAAAGTTAAGGAATTACGTACCACATCTACTCTCCAAGCTGGACAATACACAGCATGTTTAAGAGGTTCACAGAGGAGCATCACAAAGACTAGAACCATAAAATTCTGGAGATGCATGAGCTAGGGGTGTATTTGGGGCAGAATTCTAGGAGGAGAATTTTTTAGGAGATTTTGCAATTTTGCAAAGCTTGGATCTGAATAGGTAGCATATTCATGATGCAAGAGAGTAAAACAAGAATGATAAGTTTTTTAAAAGTGTGGTAAATGAACAAAAAATGTAACTTTTCTATACTGCCACATGCATACTCAGGAAACAATCTATGTTCTCCCAACAGTGGAACCTATGACCTTCAGATTGCTAGTTTGGATTCTCTACCACTGAGCTACAAGAGATATGTGGTAGCAAATCATTTTTCAGACAGTAACTTTCAATGGATGTCTTAAGGATACTCAGTTGAGGCAGCCCC
Organism: Pachyseris speciosa; assembly: GCA_016490735.1. Taxonomy (NCBI): domain Eukaryota; kingdom Metazoa; phylum Cnidaria; class Anthozoa; order Scleractinia; family Pachyseridae; genus Pachyseris; species Pachyseris speciosa. The sequence goes on along the minus strand of JAEMWC010000798.1, from coordinate 321,614 downwards.
TCTCGTTCCAATGCTAAAATTATCAATGAAACGAACAGCATTTTCCTCCAGTGGTATGCGGGTGCCTCCAGACTGTTTTTGATGAGAACACAAAAAGGTGGATTTAGTTTCTACTTGATCACTTAATAGCAGCAGATGATTTTGTACCTCCAGCCATTATTTAATGCTATAGTGTACATATCCTAGTGAAATTTCTGTTGACAAATGTTTTCAGCTATGAGGCCCTGCCAGGGGGTGGGGGTAGTGTCGCTTGTCTGAATTTTAAAATCTTCCGTGTCGGTGTTTAAATTGCTAATTATCAGCCTTGATGTCACTGTCATAATTTTGCCAGGAATGATGTCACCTGTCGGGATTTCATTTTATGTGCTGTCGCTACTTTTTGGACTTTTTGGGCCATGTCGCTTGTCGGAATTTACCCTGGCAAGGCCTCAGCCATGGATAAAGAATTTGGAAAGCAACTCCAACCTTATAAAGTTAGGCCAGTATTTTCAAGTTCTTTTGTTGTGTTTACAGATAACATTTGTCGTTATTTAAATTCACTGAACTTTACTTTATGTCCTCGTTGATCTAAAAGTAACTCATGAATGTATTGTATGAGTGAGGTGTTTAAAAACTACTTCAGTAAATTCTTGATTAAAACATAGGATAAGAACGTTTCTGAAATCATTTCTCCAACAAAAACGTGTTGTCATAATTCAGGGGTCTTAACTCAGTGTGTTTCCACACAGAAGACTGACAGAACGCTTAACTTTTCGAAAATGTAAACTCATTCTCGACATTCTCCTCTGCTCAAATGCCATCTAGTTGCTGGCTTATTTAAAAATCGCCAATGTCACTGTCCATTTTGTTTTTATTTTTGTCGCTGTCTCCATTTCAAGGGAGCGGTCTTGTCATTCGCCGTCATTTCATTTCCTTCACGTCACCGTTTCAGAGCCGTGTCACCTATCGGAACTAACCCTAACAGGACCTCACAAACTTGTGTCTCAACGCTGGACACATAATGACAAAAAAAGAATAGGTAACAGATTCATAGTTATTATTTTGTAAGTTTGGTAATTTGTGGTAACAAGAAATATAATGCAATGACAGTGGTAATGTGAATGGTCTTGGATGAGTGAACAGCGACCACCCATTTGATATCCATGCATGACAGTTGCAGAACAAAACAAAATTGCATGCGGATTAATTATGCAAAATTAATGTTTCAAGGGATTTAAAAATCTGTTCACAAGTTTCATCTGTCTGCTCTTTATATACTGTGACCAACAAGCCAAACATAAACTGTTAGTCAAAACAGAGCAACTTTCAGCATGAAACGGGCAAACCAGATGATAATTTGGTACCAAACAGATCACCAGAGAGTTTTGTGTTGGCTGTGTGTAAACGTGCTGCGCATCACAATTGCGAACGCAAACATTTTAAACCTCCCTTTCATTTAAAGCCGAAAAAAGCTTGAATGGAATCCACAGCTAAATTAAAATATTTAAGCTTAAAACTTGCTTCTAATTTAGCCACAAATGTCGGAAAACTAATGAAATACAATTTGCCCCGCACAGAAAAGACCCCAAAATATCCCAAGCTTATTAAAATCACTGCTATGTTCCAAAAAAAGTTGGCTCTTCGTTTGCTGTGCGCTGATTTCTGAAAGAACGGCTCCGTAAGTCGTGGGAATACTTTGGCGAATTTTTATGCAAATTCTTAAAACTTAATTTTCATCACAATTGGAGATCACAGAAGTGGAACCAAATAATTCAGCTGCATGCAAATTTCTGATAAAATGATGTTCAAAGAGATTAAATAGAACTTGGCAAAGTTCAAAAATTTACCCACATCATAGATGGCTGTACAAATAGTATAAATGAAACACAGGTAAAGCAAAATTAGCAACGAACCAAAAACATAGAAGGGTTGACAGTGCGACTTATAATTATGTTTTAAAAACATTACTAGTAAAATGCATTTCCCAGCGAAGAAGTGGATCTAGAGCTCGGATCAATGCAAGGAACGCCATAAATAAACGGGTACTACAAAGCTCTTTGACCTCGCATTGGCGAAATAACTCTTCACCAACCAAATGTTCAAGCTTTTGAAAACTTCAAAGTACACTTAAAAGATTTAGCTTATATTAGTATTCAAAAAAACCCCTTGAATCATAATATATACTATATGCTTGCATGTTTTAAAACGTAATCGCCAGATTACAAAGTCGTATGTGCATAGATTTCCGGAAGGTCCGTTTCGCTTTTCTGTGTGCTGTGGCCAGTAACCATTAAAAACTCACCGTCACGAAGACGATATCTCTTCCAGCTGCCCTATGAGTCGCTGCAAATTCGCTGACTGTGGTTTTCACTTCTTTCAAGTTTCCGGGAGCTGGCTCTCTGGCGAAGAACTCAACCCAATCCGCCATAATTCATGAATTATCCCTCATTAAATATTCGACTTTGATTTTTCACAACACCACTTATTTGTCCTTGTATCAAGATCTCCGATCCACTTGTTTTTTTCGAATACCAATTAGCACGACTTCTGACTTTACTGACAGAATAAATTCAGCCGGAAAAGTTGATTATCTACCGCAAAATTCAACGCAGAGAAACGAAGGTGGAAATGAATTAATTTCGCGAGCTTTGCATAAATTATTACAGACCAATAATACGACAGCCAATCAGAGCAGTGGATAGAAAATTACAACAAACATGCCAATTTTGCCAACTGATTACCTGTGAAATCGCATTGTCAAAACACACAGAGAACTACCCTATCATTTTTCTTAGACGAGTGCTTCAGCCAAGCGATGTCCTTGTCATCCCTTGGTTATTTTAAAACTGAAGAGATGGTACACGAGCTGTGATTGGTTGAACGATAAGGACGTCTCACAAAGAGGAAACCCCGTGGCTGAGGAGGCCGCTTCTGACTTCCGACTTCCGTCGGAAGTTGGAACTCGCCCCTCTCGACCATGATCTCGCGATTGGTTACCGTAAAAGCTCTATTTAAGAACCTGGCCTCATTTAATAACGGGGGGCTTAAGAGAGAGAAGTGGGGGAGGGGGGGGGGGTTACTACAAAACTAACTTAGACACCGTTTTCGTCACGGCAATTCTTGTCATAAGTTGTTCAAATAGCGAGGAAGTACTTTATCCATTACGCGATTATTCTGACCCCTCTCTCTGTCACGCGACGCTACGCTCACGGGTGTGTAGCGTTGCGTGACATCGAGAAGGGCCAAAACTGGACTATAACGCGATCGGCCCGTCTTAGGGCCTGCTCACATGGAGGTGGGGCACCCCAGGAAGGTGAGGTACCCCGCCTCGGTGGGGTTACCAATCTCTCCATACAATCTCTCTTTATTTCTCGGGCAATTGTCTCTGAATTCTTTGTTGATATACGTTCTTAGCGACCACGCGATAGCATTTTAAACCTCACCCCAGCGCTCCTGGGTTGCATGTGAAGGCCAGCTTTTTTTTGCCACGGGTAGGTGGGGTACCTCACCTTCTCGGGGTTCCCCACCGCCATATGAACAGGCCCTAACACGGAAAAGAAGATGATTTTAGGACGGAAACTTCAAGTTGCAATGCATTTCCTCCTCCTTATCCGTGGTCATAGACAACCGCAAATAGTTTCAATTCACATATTAAGTACTTCGTAGGGAAAGTGCATAATTTTTTAAGATTGATTGATTGATTGATTGATAACTTTATTTTAACACGGTAAAATTAATCAGTAAAAATTAAAAAATCCTATTTTGTCTAGGAATTAATTACTAAAAATAAACTGCTTTACATGAATGCCGTGTCTGAGAAAAGAGTACAATTGCTAAGTTTAAGCGATCCACTTTGCAAACACGTTTGGGTTCAGACCCAAATTAGGCGACAGTGCCCCTTTTAAATAAAAAGCAGCCAGCATTATTATGTATTTGAGTGTATACTTGTTTCAAAACAAACCAAATGGTCGTATGAAGAGGATTTCATAACAGGGAATGGCAGAAACTAATTACAAAATTTCATGTCCCAAAGGGGGGGGGGGGGGGGTTTAGAGAGGGGGTCTTATTAGAGAGAGGGATTGACAGAGAAGGGCAGAAGCATGTAAGAGGACTTAAAATGGCCATGGAGTAAAACAGACTAGAGAGAAGACACAATTTCTTGCGTTTAATTAATTAGCTGCCTGACACTCACACAAGTTTCTTCTTTTCTGTTCATGTCCTCTGGCTGGTGGCTGCGTCAAAGGGCGGATGAAGTCGTCTGTGACTACATCCCCCGTCACTCCCCTCTCCCACCCCTGGCCCCCTGTTATCACTGTCTCTCTGGTGTTGGTGGGTAAATTTCTGTGCAGACGTTAGCCTGCAACCAGGCGAGTTTTACCTCTCTTGGTCCAATGGTTTGTTGGATATAAAAGATAGATTCCCTGCGATGGAGAGTCTCCCGCGATCCCTCTGCCTCTATCTCGCCTGTTCTGTTCGTTTAATACTGTTCACCAGGGGTGACATAGCCTGTTCCAACCAATTTTTCGCCCTGCTCAGCTGGTATTATTGCACCCCGTTTACTATCCAAATGCCTGGAACAGGCTGGGGTTGACAGGCCCCTGAAATCACTACATAAACCAGGCTCATTAGAGGAAGAGACACGTCACAAGTCCAGCCAAATTTTTCCTTCATCCATGCAAGCCACAGAAGCCCAACATTTACAACCAAAATGAACCAGTACTTCTTTCAGCAAATTTAGCAGTTGCTCACCTGACCAGCAGCCATACTAGTTTACTGAAACAATGACAAAGTAAACAATTTGTACTGAGGCCACCACATCAAGTTAACACACTACTGGAGGACATCGACCCTACCCACTGGACAACCCTTTATCTGTCTCAAAAAGTTTAGATACACCCAAGTCCCGACAAACCTTCTATCAGGGGTACAGTGGAACCTCGATTTAACAAACCTCTACGTAACGAAGCCCTCGATATAACGAATGATATTCTTCAGCTTGAGCTTTTAAAATGCATGGAAAAGGACCTCATATAACAAACCCTCGATATAACGAACCAATTTCCCTGGTCCCTTGGCACTTCGTTAAATCAAGGTTCCACTGTATCTGGGAACATGGAACCTACTGGGACAAAATTTGGGATTATTTGCCAGTTTGAGTCACATTCAACCAAGGGGGAAGCAATTCCAAAAAAGAACCAGTTCAAAACGATAAATTCTGTTCATTGGTTATGGAGAAATAGCCTCAAGCTTTTGAATATGCTTCAATGCACAAAGTTCATCAAGATCTTTTAGCACAATACCATGGTCACATGTATACAAAAACCAATGTGCCATGACAACTGCCATAACAGATTCTCTTAAAAAAGGATTTTGACGTCATTGGGTTGTAGACAGAGTGCTGTGAAATTTGCGGTCAGAAAAACATTGTTGAGGATGACTATCCAAAAATAATTTTCTATACATGATTCAATCTTTGTTACCCACATAACCTTGGATTTTCAAACCAGTACACACAGATAGGTGACAACTTTTCCGGCCATGTCACGTGCATACACCATTGTTACAACACATAACCAGTAGAACATTGTCAATCTTCCTCAATCAGAGTCAAAGTTAAGGTATGGAAAATAGATTTAAGTGACCATAGTTTTGTGTATTAGACTAGGTACCAAAGGAACAATTTCTCAAATTTGTGAAACTTCTCTAGCAATTCAAAGTTTTGATCTGGTTCGCAGTTTTTAAGGGCAACTTAACTTTTAAAAACAACCACGCAGTAACTTAGTTTGGACAGTCTTTATTAAGTAGAAACGACAAAAAACGACAATGAGAAAATCAACGCAAAAATCTTGTCCTACCTTAACATTCGAAGAGTGATAAATTTCAGGAGGAAAGTCTTTTCTTTAAAATGTTCTTTTTTCAAGAAACTTTCTTAGTAACTTCTCATGAAATATATCAGAACACCCAATGTGTAAGAAGGCGCTACTTTCAAACAAGCTGCTACATATACTTTCGTGAAATGAAAACTAAACCAATTTGGCAATGACTTTAGAAACCAGTTAATTATCCGGAAAGTTGACGAACCTGGAAATGAATCAAAGAAACAGCCATCAGATCAGATCAATACAAAAGATGTACAAATGAACCTCGAACACAAATCACTAAACTAATCTAATAGGTCCCCTTTCCCCCATGACTCAGAAGTATCAGGACTGCATATTAAAGTTTGGGTAAAGGAATTTCAATCTTTCATAGGGCCAAACAGGGAAACATTCAAGCTCAATAACATCCTTTAAGTCAGATATATCCCCCCCCCCCCCCCCAGAAAAAAACTGCTGTAGCCCCCTTTTGAGGTCAGGTGTATTAACTCCCCCCAATCCCGGACTGGATGTGGTTTGGATGTTGCTTAACCCAGGGGGCAGCACTTGAACCCGTTTTCCTTGTGACAGTGTGATCCACTCTTGTGAAACCAAGGTTTGGAGAATACACAATTATTAAAATGTTTTGGATCATGAACAGCCTAACCACTGTCAACAGTTTTAAATAAGTATCAGTGCCTTGTCACATGAGGTGATCATGATTTGGAGAATTTGGGTGGCAGTTGGGGAGGTACACTCTAGCATTATTGAAAGGAACAATTTTTTTCCACATGGGCCAACAACAGAGACTCAATTAAATTAAACCCATTTGATGTTTTATTTTCAAAACAAGTATTAGTACAATGCAACTTTAAATTACACTATAAATATCAAACTTACCTTATAACGTAAGCAGGAGGCAAACTTTATTATGCAACACAAACAATATACATAACAAAATTATGTGATTCATGTAAACTTCATTTTCACCAATGGCCAAAACCAAGTTAAGAGTAAGAGACAAAAATCTTAACTTTACCCAAAGCCAAATAGCAAAGAGATAGGAATCAATTTATTTCGTTGATGTTGTGTTTTGGCAATTGCTTTAATCAATCTTTTTCTGATGAAAATGAGGTTCATAACGTTTTACTAACAATACGCTAATAAGATAGTACTTGTCCTGAAATAATTAGTATTAAAACCTCACACATGAACATGAGAAGAAACAAAACCATGCATAATATATGGTTCTCAGTTGCCCCAACTAGAGGTGACTTGAAAGGCGGATATGCAAAGAATTAAATAAAAAAATGTGACTGCAGGGTACCCTTAATGAGAACCTTGATAACCACGCATGATTGTTTCAAACCATACTTGGAGGTCCAACTCCAAACCAGATAAATATACTAAAAACAGGTCTCTACTATACACGGGACTCCAAATTAGTACCCCGCTTATTGGTCCTATCTGAGCCACAGAGTTTTCTCAACTCATTGACCTTGGCAAACATACGATCATGTGGCTCCAAAGATCGGGTCCACTTAGGCAACCATTCCCAGTCACGCAAGACTTCCGGTAAGTGACCAGGGGATTTTCTCTGTAGGATATTGACTACAACAATGAACAGGAAGAGAAGCAGGAAGGGGATAGCAACACCAAGGAGAATCTGCCAGCCAGCCAGTGACAAGCCAAAGACAGCCGCAGGGAGGAGGAAAAAACCAAACACTAAGTAGGCTACAGCAAACCAGCGGTAGTCAGCAGTCTTGTTGCCAAGGGTCTTTGCAAAACTGACTGGTACTCGTCGCAGGTAAGGGATAGGATACCACAATGCGATACCAGATATGTTGAAGAAAAGATGGCAGAAGGCGATCTGAAGGGCCTTGTCCAAGTTTGAGGTACTTGCAAGGGCAGCCAAAATGCCAGTTGCAGTCGTGCCAATGTTCGCACCAAGGGTTAATGGAAATGCACGTTCAATGGTCACCACTCCAACTCCAATAAGAGGTGTTAGGGCAGATGTGAAGATGGAACTGGACTGGACCAACATAGTCAATCCGGCACCAACCAGAATAGCCAAGTAACCAGTGAGATGCTTGAATGGTCCGGGGAAATCTGCATTGACTGTCTTCTTGATGATTTTGGCCATCTGACCACGGAGCATGGAGTGGAGGAGTTTCACTATGCTGATAAGGCAGACGCACAACAGAATGATGGATATAACCAGGACTATGATCCCAACCTCAGTGTCACTCAGCGAGGTGTCTGCAAAAAGGAACTTGCATTTGGGCTCTCCTTCAATCGTCTCGTTCATCATTACATAGGTTGTAACATTGGCAGTTTCATTGACAAAAGTTTTATTAACCCCTTTTAATGATACTTGCTTGCAAGATTTGATCAGGGACTTAGACTGACCGCTTTCATCTCCCAGAGCAATATCCGTTATGATATCCTTGTCCAGCTGAATGACAAGTTTAGTGAATGGCTCTGTCAGGGTCTTCAGCAACTTTTTCTTGGATCCTTTAGCTTCCGTGAGATTAAGAACTTCAATGATCTTGCCAGTCAACCGTCTTAAGTACTGTGTGATAACCTCCAAAGGCAGAAATACAAGCACAGACAGCCAGTTGAAGATGTCATGGACCACTGCTCCAGCAAAGGCACGGCGGAACTCATTTCGCTCAGCTGCTTGAGCAAGGGAGACAATGGTGTTGGTGACTGATGTTCCAATGTTGGCACCCATAACAATAGGAATTGCAGGTTTCACTTCCAAAACTGAAAAAATACAAAGCTATCAATCTAACTACTCTTGTAATGTGAAGGTTCTCAATCAAATTTCCAACTGAAGTCAAGTTTAGTCTTTTAGTTTTCCCCTTTACATTTTACCTAGACTGTAATCTCTACATGTTGTAGTTGTGTCCAATGTTTATTTATTATTTTAAAAAATTGTCTAAATTAATCCGTGTACAGTCTGGCTTGCCGCGATTATTTGCAAGCCAGTCTACTAATAATTTAAGTGTCTGATTTAAATAAACAAAACTTGAAAACTGAAAACTTGAAACCTAAGAAAGCAACAATTAGTGTTTAGTGGTCAATCAACTCATTTGTTACCCTGATGGAACAATGCATTTCTAGTTCCTCCTAAAAGAAAACGAATCTTGTGCATGTTTAACTCAAAATACTGGAAAAAATTTTAAACTGGAGAAAATAGGACTTGCTGCCTGCTTGCCTGATAGAAATTAAACATTTTTGGCACAACGTCCAGAACTACAGGCCAGACAGACTCGAATTGGCAAGCATCCAAGAATGTATCTTCACGGCAGGCCGGGGTCAAGTTGTGCCTGGTAGGCGGCCGTCAAATGAAGTAAAGTACAGTATTTCACAATATTGCAATATCAAAACTGGAACAATGTTGCTGTTAAGATTTTGCGCGAGACGAATATTACAAGGGGTTACCAAATTAGAACACAAATGATAAATTCAGAATTATCAGTCACGTTTCCCTTTCTGAAAAAAGTACAACCCGCGTTTTAGCAAAAGTTTTTTTAATTTGAAAGTTCCCCAAAGAGCGCAATTTCTGGTCAATTTTTTTTTTCAAATTAAAATTAAATTCCAGCGGATCGACTGACAATTAAGTACATATTTTAGTGCGATTCAACACTTACTCTGAGCAGCAACCATTGACACGACGATTGAAGTTGTAGTGGAGGAACTTTGGACAAGAACTGTAGCCAGAACGCCGATCATAGGCCAGCGACAGGTTAGACAGAATTTTATTCGAGGCAAACGCTTCGCCCGCAGCTTTTCCTCCAAGCAATCGGAAGGCACTGCTGAGAAAATCCAACGAACAGATGAACAGGTACAGGAGGCCAAGGAGAAGGACAATCTTGGCAAACGTCGTCAGGACTCGTAGGACCTTTCCAAAGCCGTCGAGTTCTGTTGGCGCGCAAAACGAAGATCCGTTACAAACGCGGGAAATCGCCAAAACTGATAACGTACTACAAAAACGATAACAACAACAACAAAAAAACCAATGAGAACTTACCGGACCACTTCGGTCCATGATCCTGGAGTTCTGGCAAAGCCCATGGATCAAATTCTTCGCTATTTTCATCGTCCGCGTGTGGTTCAGTTCCCGCCTCTTCAACTGAAGCCAAATACGCTTCATTGTATTTCTACGAGCAAAACACGCGAGTTAGAATCTTAAATTATTCAAACGAAGCGAGAAACTTTGATTTCTTATAAAAGATTTCAAGAAAGCACGGTTTCGTGAAATTTGAGACCAACCTCAGAGCCTGGTTTAGTGCGGTCTTCCATTTCGACTCCCTTCAGTTTGAATGAACCCTTCGGAAGGTCGGCCATTGATCGACTGACCGAAATTATGAGATACGAAAGATTTTGTACCCATCCCCCGGAAGTCAAACTACAACCAATCAAGTGGCAGCGGATCAACGTTTTTCGACTTGTGATTGGTCGAACAAGTCGTACGAGCGTAATTCACGTGGTAAGCAACTGAGCTCGCTGAACTTTGATCACGATCGACGGAAGAACGCGTGTACTAAAGGTACACGTGGAGGAGTCAACAGTGTCAGCTTTCGAAGTGAATACGAAACAAAAGCGATCCTTTTATTACAGCTTTCGTTATCTTTATCCGCCTTGGCTTTAACAATATGTTTGAGTGTTCTTCAGTTAAATTTTGAAAAATCAAAGGAAAGGAAATGACATTTTCACGCAACGGGTGACAGAACTGCAATGTGAAAGCGCGCAAGATCGTGCAAGTTTATATTCAAGGTTTTCGTAGTCTTTCCCTGGTTGGCACGCATAAGCTCATTGAGGTACTGGCTTGTTTTTGATCTCCCGAGCATCGATTTTAATCTCCTTTCCTCCTCGTCGCAAAAATTCCCATTGTAACTCGTTGCTTTCTTCGCTTACTAACCATAGTGATTCCCGGTACAAGACTAACAGCTTACTTTAGATTCGATAGCAAGATATTTCAAGCTTACTGATTTCTATCTCTATTAAACTTAGATTTTCCTTCTAATTCAGTTATACAGCTTTATCTCATGCTGTAAACCTTCTGGCTTTCAACTTTTTTAAACCTGAATATCACGTTGAGTCATAAGCTTTGAGTCAACCACTATCACGTGTTTTCTCGCTGTTGTCATTGTCTTAGATTCTTGTACGACATACTGTACAAGGTCTCTAAAATTAGTTTCATTTTTTATCCCTTCATTTCCTAGTGATGCCTACAATTCTGAATTCTCAGTCGTAACAGTAATGCGAAGTATACAGTAATCGTTAGGCGCTGCGTCAAGAACATCCGTTTTGTTCACAACAAACGGCAAACAAATCTTAAAATCATTGGAGACCTCTCCTCATCTGGTAGCGAGACAAGCTTACCCTTTCATCACGCGAGCATCAAACCTTATTTTTTTCTTCACAGCCAAGAAAATTTGATGTTCTATAAAACCGTCCAAACCATTACATGTCTTACATGTCTTCGCAGCTCTTACTGACGTCATACGCCCGATATTCTTTACTCCGAATATTTTGTTTATTTACAGCTGTATCTACAAGATTTCTCCCTCTCTCTTGAAGTTTATGTCATCATGTCCTTGCTTATTTCGTTATGTTTTGCGCTCTCATGTCATCATGTCGTGTTGTTTTGCACGGCCGACCTCGTCTCCATCCGCTCTGGTTAGGTTTTTCTTGACCGTATCGCCGGTTTCCTTCCAATTTTTTGCATGACGTCAAAAGCCACTCATACTTACTTTTCTCGTTTATTTACGAGCCTTCACGTACGCGTACGGCGAAACAGTATTGGCGTTCGTGTTCTAGCTCAGGCGTTCAAAATGTCAGCAATTCTGAGCTTTGGAATTAGGCTACGCATGCTTATCAATCGTTCTTGTTTTTTCATCTTTCTCGTGCATTCAGTGCAAGGACTTCCACTCACGTGTGTACGGTACGCTTATGTCAATTAAGTATGTTACAGCATGGTCTGTGAAAGCCGACATTACCGATATATATCTTACAGTATGAAAACATTCTGTTTCTTTAGTGTCTATCACCTTACTAAACGATTATAGTTCAATGGGAGTCAAGTATACTGATACGTTGACTCGTACGGTCGACAAAGCCAACTCAGTTGTTTTTCAAACCTACCGTAGATCCGAATTTATTGTAATATTTGTGCTCAAAACAGCTTACAATTCGATCATTTCCTCATAAACCTTTGTTTTCTTTATGTTTTTTTAGGAATATATGTGAAAAAAATCACTGACAAAAGAATTTGATCAACTGCACTTAACTAACAATTGTGAACATTAAGCAAGACTTGGTCTCAGCTGTTGGTCTAACGTGTCAGAAAACCAGCCAAGTTTCACATTTTGTTGTGTGTCAGCTTTACATTTGTTTAACACGAGAGCAAACGTTGTACAGTTCGGTCATTTTCCTCACAAACCTTCGCTTTCTTAATGTTGTTTTAGGAATGTGTGTAAAAAAAAATCACTAACAAAAGAATTTGATCGACTGGGCTTTTAAACGTCCATTTGTGAATATTAAGCAAGACTGGGTCTAACGTGTCAGAAAACCAGCCAAGTTCCACATCCTATTTCGTATATTTGTTTAACACCAGAGCTATTTGGCAGACAACTCTCTTCGAAACTTCAGTTGGCAAAGTTAGGGCATGGTTCCGGCCTCGTTAAGAACTTGCGTCATTACAAAACAAAGACACAACGCAGAACTTTGTTTACATTTTTGCGGAACATAAGGCTCAAAGAAACATAAAATGAACATTGACATAAGCTGGCATATGGCTCTCTCTTTTTAAACAACAACCCTGCCGTCCTATTTGAGATAAGACTCGAAAGAAAATCAAACGAGTTTGTCAGTAGTTGTTGTCACGTAGCTGTGAATGGTATTGTTATTTATAAACATTTCCTAAAAATATACGTTTAACCAAATGAAATTATTTAAAAAAAACAAGCTGGACCGATGTTTAATAGGCCGAGTTGCCTTCCCGGACGACTCTAGCCTCCCACGTATTCAAGTCGCATACCACACCCATAAAAAGTAACTCCGGTCCAACCAACGACAAAGTTTAAGCAAAACATTCTCAAATGTTGTTTCTTGTTTTTCCAGGTCATTGTATAGTTTTCACCTATGTTTGGGAAGCTAACACGGGTTGTGAAGTGTTTGAATAAAGAATCTCGTTTTGCTGATTTCGCAGGTTTAACAGCTTTACTGAACCGGAAAATGCCAGCTTGCCTTGTTTCTCTTATATTTGCCCATTCGAAAACGAATGTTATTACTTTTCTGGTGTTACAAAATTTCGGACATGACACTTTGCCCAAGAAAACTCTACTGTTACTGATCACTTTAATGCAAATGCCTGAGGGTGTTATTAAAGGCTTAGCAGAACAGATAGGAACAATCCGTTGATTGTGCTTACTAAAGCCACCTCCGCGGCTCTAATGTTTCCATAATTAATCATGTACCAGGTCGATTTTTGCTCTCACCAATCATATTCTTCGGATTAGTTCTTTTTACTGAACACGAAATCCTTCTTCATCCAGGTCTAGGCGGCATTTGCCGTGAGAACTATGTCGCAGCTATTATGAATCATCAACGGAGGCGCTCAGAGGGACGCCTCAAGCAACTTAGAACTGAAAAGAGTTTTGGCATTTATAAGGTTCTCATTTACCGGGAAAACCTGAAAGTGTTGAACCAGGAATTCAGTCCGGCGACGATAGGAAAACAGTTGAATATGATCTAGTATAGAATTTTCACTAATCATCAGTTTCCCGGAGCGAAAGTAAATCAGTGACCCGGTTCAATTGACGCAATTTAATAACAGGCGTTGCGAAATAGCTATTAACCGCATTCCTCAGTATTCCTGAAATTTCTAAAATATAGTATTTTTAAGGAAACCCAGTATATTGACCAGATAGGCGTATATTTAAAATACTTGAAACGACAACAATGTTGATTGTTGCAGAGGCAACGCAATTTTTTAATGATTTTTTTGAGTCATCGATGAAATTACATCGATATTTAAAGGGCCGGTAGACAAAGGTTTAACGTTTCTATTTTGGTAGAGAAGGAGTTTCTCGTGACAAAATGTACAAATGATTAAATAACCACCTTTGGAAAAGTCGCATGAAAGTCACCTAGCGGAAAGATTTAGATACTGGCTTCAACGGACTAATCTTTCACAGCCAACCTCGACTTGGACTCGGCTGTCTTGTTGTGCATGAGTGGGAGGTCCTTTCGTACATAAATCATACGTTACGTTGTTGTCAAAACAAACCTAGACTACGAGCCGCAGTCCCTCTTTCGCCGCTTAGTTCTTCGAGTGTGAGGATAAAACAAAACAGGCGTAAGAAAAAATGGCCACGCAAAATCTGGACGTTAGGGGAGCGTCTAGACTTGCCGCGGCCATTTTTCTCGCGCAAGATTGTTTTATTCTCACGCTCGACGAACTGAGCGGCGAAAGAGGCTAAGGACTGCTCGTAGTCTAAAACAAACCAAACGTTTTTATTTCACGGTGCAGTGACAATGTTGCACAGGATTCACGGCGCCTAACTTTATTGCGTTCATGCATTTTCATATTAACCCCTGCCTATACAAATGATTTATGTGACTTGTTCCTACATCAGTGTGATTTATAGCGTCCTCACTGAATGGACTCTTCTGTCGCTAAATACATTGAGATTTGCATTCAACGAAAACACAAAAAAGAAAAAACAACAAGAGGATTATCGTTCTCAAATTCTCGAAAAACACTTATCTTTACCAAACGAGTGTGTACTCGGCGTAAACTCTGGCCTATACCTGAATTACGTCATCTTGGTAACTCTTTGGCGCGATAGTAGTGGAATCGTATAATATACGTCTTCTAATATATCAATATCGAGTCAGCAAAAATTATGATTAAATTAACATAAGATAAAAAATTTTTGATGAAAATTTAATTGTAAATTTTACTGAGCCGATTTTGATATGGGAGCTTTATAACCTTCTCAGAGTACTCAGAGTACCACAGCCAAGAATTGATTATCAGCTTTTCAAAGTGGTTATGATTACGTAAGAGAACATTGCGTAATACTGAATTGGCTTGTTTCTTAGTGATTAAGTGTCGCTATTCAAATTGAGGAGTACTTCATGAAAATAGAGTTTGGTTTTTGATAATTTCAAGAATTTGAGAAATATTATCGAGTTTATTTTTTACTCTCAAGTGATCGTGTTTAAATTAGGACCGTGGCGAGACCTGACGTACATCAACTAATAGGAAGCTTGGCGGAAAATTTCGCGTTGGGTTGGTAGTCAGCAGTAGTAGTAGCTATACAGTAGTAAACCTTTATTTATTATAAAGCAGGGTAAATCCTTCAGTCATATGACATACCTGTTATCAAGGGATGCCAACTATATTTATAGACTATTATATTGCGTTAAAAATATTAGAAATAAGATATAAAATTCATGCATCTATGTACATAAAAAGTTACAAATAACGATCAAAAATTACACAACCATTACAATAAAACGAGAAAAAACGAGTTTTGCCGATTCTGTGCGGACGCAAGCATGTGAGCATGGACAGCGAGCTACATTTTTTTCTCTGAAATAAAGAACGAGGACTGATAAACGTACGCAAATAAGTTTTGGTTCTGAGCAACTAAACTGCAAAACTGTATTGTATCCCCTCAGCGCTCTTCTGGTGGTCACGAAAATAATTGTATATTTAAGTCCGAAGTCTGAAGTCTGAAGTACGTCCTCAAGCTATTGGACGAGAATACTAGAATATTTCCACATATTGTTAGTATGGGCTAAAAGTGAAACCTGACAATGACTACGAGAGTATTGGTCGAATACAAACATTCCTTGCTATATTAGAAGACTTATATTATACGATTCCACTACTGTCGTGCCAAAGGGTTAGCAAGATGACGTAATTCAGGTATAGGCCAGAGTTTACGAGTACACACTCGTTTGGTAAAGATAAGTGTTTGGCGTATTTCTTGTCCTAAAATTAAGATTTTGAGAACGATAATCTTGTTGTTGGTTTTTCTTTTTTGTATTTTCTTTGTATGCAAATCTCAATGTATTTAGCGACAGAAGAGTTAATTTGAGGACGCTATAAATCACATGTAAACACTAATCACATAAATCATTGGTATAGGCAGGGGTTAATATGAAAATACATGAACGCAATAAAGTTAGGCGCCGTGAATCCTGTGCAACGTTGTCACTACACCGTGAAATACAAGCGTTTGGTTTGTTTTAGATTACGAGTAGACTTGCTGCCAAGTTGACTTTAACGAGCGACGAAGTGGCGCAGTCCCTCTTTCGCCGCTTAGTTCGTCACGCGTGAAAAGACTAAAACAACTGAAGCGCGACGGAAAAATGGCCTTGCGAAATGTAGACGCTCCCCTAACGTCCAGATTTCGTGTGGCCATTTTTCCTTGCGCCGGTTTTGTGTTATCCTCACACTCGAAGAACTAAGCGACGAAAGAGAGACTGCTCGTAGTATAGGTTTGTTTTGACAACAACGTATGATTCTACGTACGAAAGGACCTCTTACTCATGCACAACAAGACAGCCAAGTTTCAGAATAGCTCCAAGTCTAGATTGGCTGTGAAAGATTAGTCCGTTGAAGCCAGTATCTAAATCTTTCCGCTAGGACTTTTATGTGTCTTTTTCAAAGTTGACTATTTGTACATTTTCTCACGAGAAACTCCTTCTCTACCAAAATAGAAACGTTAATCCTCTGCAACAATTAACATCGTTGTCGATTCAAGTATTTTAGATATACGTCCTTCGGGTTAATATATTGGGATCCCTCAAAAATAAAATATATATAAGAAATTCCAGGTATACTGAGGAATGCAGTTAATAGCTATTTCGTAACGTGTCAGTTTTTGATGACGTGCAAATGAGAGCCGGGACAGCCGGACTTCTTTCACCCCGGGAAACTGATGGTTTGTGAATTCTCTATAACAGACCATGTTCAATTATTTCCAATCGTCGACTGAATTCTTGGTTAAATCCTTAAGTTCTTTTCCCTGTAAATGAGAGCGCTATAATTATGAAATGCCAAAACTCTCTTTCTAAGTTGCTTGAGGTGTCCCTCTGAGCGGCTCTTGATGATTCATAAAAGCTGTTTCATAGTTCTCAGTGCCGCCCAAACCTGGAAGAACAAGGCATGATTTCGTGTTCTGTAACAAGAACTAGATCGTAGAATATCATGATTTGTGACACCCAAAATCGACCTGGTATTAAATGTGGACTGCTGAGATTAGTGCAAGACGGTGGCATTAGTAAGCACAATCAACGGATAGTTTCTATATGTTCTGCTAGGCCTTTTAAATAACACCCTCAGGCATTCAGATTAAAAGTGATCACAGACTATAATTTTCTTGGGTGAAGTTTCACCTTTAAAACTTTTGTTACACCAGAAAAGTAAGGTACCTCTGTTTTCGGATGGGCAAACTTTGAAAAAGCGAAAGAAGGCAAGCTGGTATTTTCCGGTTGAAGCTGCTAAACCTGGGAAATTAGGCAAACGAGATACTTTCTTCCAACGCTTTTAAAACCCGTGTTAGCTATCATAAATATGTAGCTGAAAAACATACAAGGGTCTTGGAAAACAGGAAACAACACTTAAGAATTTTGCTTTTAAAACTTTCTCGTTGATTGGCCCGGAGTAAGTTTTGATGGATGTGGTATGCGACCTGAATGCTTGGGAGGCTAGAGTAGCCCGGGGCAGGCAACTCTGCCTATTAAACACCGGTCCAGCTTGTTTTCATTGGCCAAACGTATATTTTCAGGAAATGTTTAATGATAACAATCCCCTTCACAGCTATGTGACAACAACTACCCCTGAACTCGTTTTATTTCTCATGAAACAGGACTGAGCAGGGTTGCTATTTAAACAGAGAGGAGCCACATGCCAGCTTATGGGAATGTTTATTTCACGCTTCTTTGAGCCTTTAATACGTTCCGCAAAAATGTAAACAAAGTTTTGTGTTGTGCAATTTATTTTTTGTTAAACTTATGTAATGACGCCGGCAACAGTGCCCCAACTGGAGGTAATTTAGGAATTTCTACTGAAAAGAGTTGTCTGCCAAATATAACTACAGATTAAACAACGTTTGCTCTTGTGTTAAACAAATATATATATATATATATATATATATATATATATATATATATATATATATATATATATATATATAAATACAAAATAGAATGTGGAGCTTGGCCCAGCTGGTTTCTGACACGTTAGACCAACTCTTGCGTAATATTCACAAACTGGACGTTAAGTACAGTTGATCAAATTCTTTAATTGTCGACCGTACGTCAACGTATCAGTATACTTGACTCCCATTTAACTATAATCGTTTAGTAAGGCGAAAGATAAACACTGAGGAAACAAAATGTTTTCATACTGCAAGATATGTGTCGCAAATATCGGTAAAGTTGGCTATGCCTGATCATGGTGTAACATACTTAATTGACATAGGCGTACACACGTGAGTGGAAAGTTCTTGATACGACACAGCGAGACTCGAACTAGAAAAATCAGAACACGAGCCCGCCAGCTCTAAACGGAAATAATAACAGGGTGCCCTGGTTAGTTGCTTTTTTCTTCAGTTCAGCTACCGAATGTATTAATGAATTTCAACAGATCGGGAACTATAATATTTTGTTGGGATTTATTCTTGTAGTTGTGAGTTGAGCTCCGCTCATCTGGTTCTATTTCTGGGAAATCGGCATCACATGATTCGTATCACGCGTGAGCTACAGCTGTCTGTGTATTTATTTTTTTTTTTTGCAAGGAAACATCGTACGATATACCATCATGTTAGCCTGTGTAGCTAGCGAAGGAGCGGCGAAGGAGCGGCTCCATTCTTACGATATCACATTCACCACGCTCCCGAGCCCCCAAAAGAAAACCACCAGCAACGCGGGGTATAAACATGATGTAATATGGGAACACTAAAGAGTACAGAGCCATGATTTAGATTCTACTGAATAACAATAGTGTGCGTTGTTATATCCTTCGTTTTACAAAAGCAGGGCTCCCGCAGCAACTTTGCAAGTAGGGGTTAGCGTGAGTCAACTCGGGGTGTCAGGGGTATGCTCCCCCGGAAATGTTTAAAATTAAAGTCCTCTGAGATGGCTAGAAATGTATTTAAAACTAATATGGTGAGGTGAATAATGTCCTTTCAGCAACAAAAAGCGGTGTTTTAAAACAAGAATTTAATTACCTTTTCGCTTAACTAATCATAACTGGCAATTAGTAACGTATGCACAAAGCTCGACTCAACATACGATTGCCCTCGAGACATTGTACTGTTGCTTCTTGGCTAAATCGTCCTATGAAACAACTCTACATTATTCATGTGATCAAAAGGAACATTATAATTTTCGTTTTCAAACGTACATACATTGATGCCGGTCAGAAGCGAATCGCGCTGGTTGAAGTCTATGAGATTACCAAAGTGACAATGAAAGCAGGCTTTCCCTGAAATATTCTTTCTATTTAACTCTTATTTGCTTTTTTGGCCGAGGGGGAGGCGTTTGTTCGACTAAGTTGCCAAAACAGAGTTAATGATAACTGGGTCAAGGCAGAGATTATCTGTCCAAACTGAAGACGTCGAAATAACAATTGACGATCAAATCATCAAGAGGGTTGGACATACCAAATCCCTGGGTGTTACCATCGATGCTCACCTTACTTGATGCAAACACGTTGAAGAAATAAGCAATAAGGTATCCTCAGCTATAGTTGCCCTCAAACAGGTGCGACTCTTTATTCCGAAGGAAACTGCCATTCAAATTTATAACGCCCTAATTTTACCAAACTTTGATTACTGCAGCCCGGTTTGGGACTGTCTCAGTGGCTACTTGGGTGATAAGCTCCAAAAATTGAAGAATCGCCGATTCTGCAATTTTTGGATTTTTTCCGATTTTTGCAATTTAGTTCGTATCAAAAGGCAATTTTGTAATTATTCTAGCTGCACGGTGCAGCCAAAATAATTACAAAATTGCCTTTTGATACGAACTCAGACAACCTCATATCCATCTTTAACTGGGAGAGGCTATCAATTAGACGAAAGAAACAGAAAGCCAACAATGAATGATCTTATCCCGGAATATCTCCAACGTCTTTTCGCTCAGAGCTACTCTAATTACAACCTGAGAAACTCTGAGGGAAACTGGCATTGCCGAAACCGAGAACCAATTATCTAAAAAGTAGCTTCTCCTATAGTGTGGCCAAGTTATGGAATAACTTGCCCGATAGCTTAAAAAATGTCGGATCTGTTGATCAATTTAAGCGAAATCTGAAGAAGGTATCCAACATATCGGATTCCCACACGGCAATCGTGCAAAGCAGTTGTAAATATTCTTAGTTCAAGCCAGTAGGCAGGTTTTTTCTTGGGTGGGTGCGATTTGTCTGTGGAAACGGACTTACCGATGCTTCGTAGGCGCGAGCCTCAAGGGGGTCCGGGGTCATGCTCCCCCGGGAAATTTTGAAAATTATATTGTCTGAAACTGCATTTCGTGCGTTTTGAGGGTAGTATGATACGGAAACAGGCAGCTAAAAGCAAACCTAAAAACGTGAACATTACTCAAATTTTTCAACTTCAAAATGTTTTTTTTTTTTGCAAAGAAGTAGAATAATAATAAGCAAACCTAGTGGCACTAGGTTTGCTGTTCATCATCACGATTTTTTAGGAGCGTCCCAAGCTCACGCCTCCTTGGGTGCTTCTTAGCAAACACATCCACTACTTCTTCCAGATCAATGTCAGTGGATGTGCATAGGGCCAGTGAGGAGAGCCTCTCTTGTGTCATGCTGGTTCTGTTAAAAGTGTTCAGCCGTCTAAGAGCACTTGCCCTTCTTTCGCATTCGCATCTAGTTGTTGGAGTCGTACAGCAAATTTTAGCAGGACGTATGTAATACGTATAATTTACTTTTCTTAAATCGTTGGTCAACTAAAAAGTGGATCTCCGTAACCCATGGGAGGGTGCGGGCGCACCCATGGCACCCCCGTCCGTACGGGCCTGTAGTTTTTAACTTGCAATACTCAACTGATGATTTTCCGCGTTTAAATAAAGTCTTACATACATAAGTACGGTATACTTCAGCTGTAAGGGCGTTATTTCGCACAAAGCTTGCGAGTCAGCGGCTGCGGAACCGAGTTCGAGTTGTACCTCGCGCGCCATACCCACCCGGCACACCGACTTACTCAGGCAATTCAAATAATTAGAATGTGACAGAAGTGGATTTGTGTCTCCTTTCATGGTGAAATTTGGACTTTGACACTCTTGAGTTTAGTTTTCTAAACCGGAAAGAGACAGAAACTAAATTATATGCCCATGACGATATATGAAAAACAAAATGCTGGACCTCATTGTACGCTTTTGAGTGATTAAAACTTGAACAGCTGTACTAACTTGGAGATAACTTGAAGATAAATGGAGGGAGAAGGTGGCGTTGATACGTAACTTACACGCATTTTGAATCAATAACTGGTTCGATAACTAAATCAGACTGCCCTGTCGGAAACTCTGACCTCGACCAACGGGGTGATCCAAGTTGTATTAGTTTGTATTCATGTTGTGTTGGCAGATGTTTTCATAAGGAAAGAACAGGAGTGAGAGAGCCTAAAATAAACATTTTTATCATTATTATTTGGCTGTCACCCCTGTCCTTTCCTTATGAACACATCTGTCACTTATACAACATGAATACAATTATGCTAATACAACTTGGATCACCTCGTTGGGGAGGGGGGGAGTACTAAAAAAAAATTCATACGGGGAGGCTCCGCCCCGATGTCCGACCCCTTACCCTTTTATATACCATTTTAATAGAAAAGGTACCCCTTTCGTATACCTTCCATTGACATATAGTACCCCTTTCGTATCACTAAAATAGGAAGTCTTCTTGTCATTTTCACGTAGCGTTCAAAAAATCAAAACAGTGTAGTCATAAGGTATGTGTTCGAAATATTTTAATGAAAGGCACTTTTAAATGCCTTAATGACAGATTTCCTTACCTTTTCATATACTTCGACTCGTGAAATCCCTACCCTTTCATATACCTGAAACGTGAAAAAGGTACCCCTTTCGGGCGAAGCCTCATCGTATAGGCCATTATAGGGAGTAACCCCTTCCCCCGGGGATCATAGTTTCCGACAGGGCAGTCTGATTTAGCTATCGAACTAGTTGCTCGTTGACTTGATTCAAAATGCGTGTAAGTTACGTTTCAACGCCACCTTCTCCCTCCATTTATCTTAACCAAGTTAGTTCAGCTGCGGTCCAGCATTTTGTTTTTCGTATATTGTGGTGGGCATATAATCAGTATAATTTAGTTTCTGTCTCTTTCCGGTTTAGAAAACTAAACCCAAGAGTGTCAAAGTCCAAATCAGTTTCACCATGAAAGGAGACACAAATCCATTTTTTTCACGTCCTCAACCTTTGAATAGCCTGAGTTATTCGGTGCGTCGAGTGGGTATGGCGCGGGAAGTACAACTCGAACTCGGTTTCGCAGCCGCTGATCGCACGCATTCGGGCGAAATAACGCCCTTACCGAGCTGAAGTATACCGTACTTACTCCAACAAGCGCCTCCCTCTCGGCCAAAAAAAAAATAAATAAAATAAAATAAAATAAGAATTAAATAGAAAGAATATTTCAGGGAAAGCCTGCTTTCATTGTCACTTTGGTAATCTCATAAACTTCAACCAGCGCGATTCGCTTCTGACCGGCATCAATGTATGTACGTTTGAAAACGAAAATTATAATGTTCATTTTGATCACATGAATAACGTTGTAAAGTTGCTTCATATGACGATTCAGCAAAGGAGCAACTATAGAATACAGGACCACTTTGGTCCACCTCATTTACATGTGCCGGAGGCTTTTGTAGAACGAAGGATATAACAACGCACACTATTGTTATTCAATAGTATGTATATCGTGGCTCTGTATTCTGTTTTTTTTTAAAGCTTTAGTTTTCATCTTAAGTCATGTTTATACCCCGCGTTGCTGGCGGTTTTGTTTTGGGGCTCGGGAGCTACACAGGCTAACATAATGTGATATCGTATGGTGTTTCCTTGCAACAAAAATACACACACAGCTGTAGCTCACGCGTGATACGAATTTCCCAGAAATAGAATCAGATGGGCGGAGTTCAACTCACAAAGTACAAGAATCATGCGATGCCTATTTACATCCGGTAGCTGAATAACCAGAGCAACCTGTTTTTGTTTCCGTTTCGGGGCATGTGTTCTGGTTTTTCGGGTTCGAGTTTCGGTTTTAAATTTTCCGTTTCTTTGATTTGTTTATCTGTTGTGATTTTTCTGTTTCTGTTTTCGGGTTTTCTGTTTCTGTTTCTGTGTGTTTTTCTCGTTTGTTGTCGTTGTTGAGTTGCTGCTATCAGCTGGCATATTTACAGTGTTACACAGCCGGCTGGTATATTATATCCTTATGGCTTGGAATGACAGGCAAAAAAAAGAAGCCCAGATCATTTTTGGATCCTTTATAATCACATGGGGCAATGGATGAGCAGAAACATACAAAAGAAAGATATAAAGAGAAACAACAAAAGCAAGGGATGATACGACTCACTGGGCATGGCAACTAGCTGACCAACGAATACTTGGAGCTCTTTTAAAGATTGATATCGTTATAAGCTTATTGAAACTATTGGTTCTTAATTTTTTTTGCACCCGTTTGTGTTTTCCCTTGTTTTACTTTTTGCCGATGGGCTTCCCGGTGATGGCTCCCGCTTAGGTTGTCGAAATATCAGCATCAGTCAGATGTTACTGAAACAGTCCTGTTCATAGCCTCCTTCGCAGACGTCTTTGGGCTCGTCACGCGTTCCTTCCCCACGAAGAAGAAGGGAAGGAACGCGTGACGAGCCCAAAGACGTCTTCGAAGGAGGCTATCCTGTTCAGTACTATAACATCCAATTACTACGCTTCCCAGTTGAGCGCGACACCACGTAAGTTTCCACACAAAGTTTTGACGTCAAAACTTTGACGTTTCCGATGGCAACGAGAATGTATCCATAGAAACAAAGCAACATTCCGGCATCCATTCTAGACAAACTGTCGCATTTTTAAATTAATTTAGAGCGTGAACATGTCAAGTTTTGACAACTCCACCTCAATAGGCTAGTTTCAAATTGTGGGAGAACAAAAGAACCGAGTCGAGGTTCAGGAGAATAATTTGCATTTTCTTTTGTCAAAACTTGACAGCTGACTGGAAACAAAGAAACCACGAACGATGAAGCGATGAAACTTCTCGCCCAAATTACTAGTAACAGCAGTGGAAGCTACATTGCAGCAAAATTTTAGCTTGCTAGTGCTGTTTTTGCACAAAGTGTCCTAAATATTCTACTCATTTCAAATCTTCCATAATTTTCTTTCATTCTCCTATTATCTGTTGTTCTTTTCTGTCAGTCAACTCACAGCCCAATGCCAAATAATCAAAAACATCCTGACAAAGAGTGAAACCCCTTGGAGCTTGATAAGAGAGAACAACCTTTAGCTGGCGAGGGTACTGTGCGTGATCGACATCAGGTTTAAAATAGAAGGCAATGCACTGTAGTCTTAGGATAGGATTTTTGGATTGTAAATCCGTTAATGCTGATGAGTTGCAAAGTTTGCTATGTTCTGGGGACAATGTATCCCACACATGTACCGTCGAGTGGGGTACCAATTTTTTTTTTTTTCGCAGTGAGAAAAATATTTTTTAATATGAACCGGTTAGCTCAGTGGTAGAGCACCGGACTACCGTGCGGGAGGTCGCGGGCTCAACTCCGGCCGGACCAACACTCAGGGTCTTTAAAATAATTGAGGAGAAAGTGCTGCCTTTGTAATTACATCTGCAAACGGTTAGACTTTCTAGTCTTCTTGGATAAGGACGAAAAACCGTAGGTCCCATCTCACAGCTCTCTCTCTCTCTGATTTGTTCTTGTGGGACGTTAAAGAACCCACACCACTGTTCGAAAAAAAAAGGGGGGACGTAGACCCCGGTGGTGTGGTCAATTTTCATGGGTTGTGGGAATGGGTGGGTTGGGGGGTGGGGGGCACCTTGCATGGGACCTTGGAGTCCCGTTCGTGCCTACCCCTACTGGCTAGTCCTGTACCTAGTAAAAAGCTATAGAAAAACCTGTTACTATCTCTTTCTTCTTGATGTCAGCGGTCTACCAGTCACAAAATTTGGCATACACGAAGTACCTTGTGGTCGTGTTATTTCCAAGATGGCGCACTCTGGTATCACAGCTGGTGCAAAAGGTAGACTTGTTGCGGTGATAGGAGACGAAGTAAGCTACTAATAGGCTGCCTTTTAATATTAAATTGCATTTGAGTTGAGGGATCTTTTTACTTTATCTTTAAGGACACTTGCACTGGCTTTCTACTGGGAGGAATCGGAGAAATTAACGCCAAAAGACAGAAGAATTTTTTGGTTGTAACGAAAGGTTGGCTATAGCTACTGATGCTAATTTATTAAACAATCAATATTAAATACTTCATGTGCAGTGACTAAGTGTTCACTAGAAAATATGTCAAGACGTTTGTAGCGAGAAGGTTTCAATCAGCAATTTCATCTTGAGCCTGTGATAAGCTTATAAGTTACAGCAATAAGCTAAGACTAAATAATTTCTATAAATAATTTAGGAGTTTCATTGGAGAGTGTTTACTAGCAAGCACAAAATTTGGAAAGGTTTCTGCACAGCCCCATACATTAATTATACATGCATTATTGTACATGCTAACATTGTTCCAAAAATGACGAGCATGAATAGAGTTTGAGCAACATAATGCATACATAATAATTAATGTATGGGGCTGTGCGAAAATCTTGCCCTTTATGACAGTACACGTGCCTCCCTTTGACCTGCAAATTTATTCACAGAAACCTCAGTGAGTGAAATTGAAGAAGCATTCCTCCAGTTTAGTAACAGAAGTGACATTGCTATACTACTAATCAATCAAAATGTAAGTGTACAGTAGTTACTTAAGTGTTTTAACTACTAGTTGATCAGTGACATACTTTGTCACATGATTTTCAATTATCATGGTTTTGTTACCCTGAAGCAAAGGAACTCTTAGAACAGAAACTTACAAGAAGTTGGAATTGAGACAATAATTAGAGCCAAAAAATGCTCACTGACCTAAAAGAGAGTCAGCCCAGTCTGTGCAACAGCTGGTGATTATCCTGCCTACAGCGGAGTGTTTGCCGTCTACTCGACACTTAACATAGTTAATAAGAAATACTTGCTTTATCCCTTGGCTTTTCCTACTCAAATTACTGGTGGAAAATGAAGATCGAAATAAGATGCCCTCAAAGAGCTGTCAAAGTGGACAGAGTTTACCCCTAAAGCATACCAGCTGGAACCATTGGAAGCGGTTATTTTCTAAGATTTGGGGGTTGATTGCCCCCCGATCCCCCTACAGCCCTGCTGCCTTTTACTCCTTTAATCCTGCCTACTGCTCCAAATATGTTTGACAGGGCTGGATTTTAAACTACCCTGTACCTCCCCCCCCCCCCCCTCCCCCATCACAAAGACAGGGTCTTTTTCTTCACATTCAAAATATATAAAGTGTAGAAAAGGTTTGTTTGGTCATTGGTGTAACATGTTTTTTTCAACAAACCTCATGTGAAAGAAATGAACTCCTTTTTTTTCTCCTTTTGTTTTTGGGTATGGTATTGTATAAAAATGGATGATGATTAGTTGAAGACAATGGGAGAAAAACTTAAAACTAAGGATAAAATTGATCCATAGCATATATAATTTATACCGCAACAGAAGTGTAAAAAATACATTAATGTATTTGAACAAAAAGTTTTGCTCGAATATAGTTCCTTTTACTGTTTAGTTTCTGTCTTTGCTTTCTATTCTTGAGCAGTTCTAATACAAGGTTTAATTTCTAGATTGCTGAGGAGATCAGACACATTCTTGACAATTATGACAAAGCTATCCCAGCCATCTTAGAGATACCATCCAAGGAACATCCATATGATCCATCTAAAGACTCTATTCTAAGGAGAGCAAAGGTAGTGTTTCCCTTCTTTTATCCTATGACAGAATTAATAAACAAATTATTTGGTTTAAGTGCTGCACTTTTTCAATGAAGGGTAAAACAAAGGGTAAAAGGAAGACAGATGAATGGCAAAAGTACTTTCTCCAACTTCTTGTATATTTGTAATCCTTCTAATACTAAAATTGTTTTAGATGATGTTCAGAGTTGAAGAGGTCAGTAGTCATGTATCATTTTGTATGTTCTAACTTTATCTCTGAATGTGTTTGTTGACCAACCCAACTTTCTTGGGTTTTTGATCTGAGACCCCTCTCTAATTTGGAACTGTATTAAGTAACACACCTAAAATTGTATATTATACAGTATAAATACAAAATATTGACATGTTTCTCTCTTTAGATTCTTTGGTGGGTAGTATCAAACTATATTTTTGAAAGGTGCACTTAATGGTATTTTAACCCATTGACTACTAGCAGTTTTTACGTTTTCAGAGTGATTTTCCACCCATAAACAATTCATAGCATTTTGTGACTCTTTATTTGAAACTATCGTGGAAAAGTGGTGCTGTCCTAAGGCGCTGGAGGCTCAAGGTTTCTGAAAACGTCATTCCGACGTAGCTATTTTGGATATCCAGATTTAAAGGACATTCCATTTCGTGCTCACAACTGACAGTTAAGGCAATATTCGTGCGATTGAGAAAGTTGCAATGTTTTGAAGCATGGCAGTCTTGTGTGGCCGGTTTCGGCCAGTGTAGGAGTCAATGGGTTAATGAGCCATAAACAGGTTGAAACATGTTTTATAGACAAGCAGATTGTTCCATTGACAGTAGAGGGTCCTTACAGTTGTGGAAAGGTCACATATCACTAGCCTCACTTAGAGAATTCAGAAAAATTAGTCTGGGTCAAAGAAAAGTCAAGGAATATTTCAGATGTTTTACCTAGATTGCTTTTAGTCAATGCTTGAAAAAAAAATTACACTTCCAGATTCCACTTGTTTTCAATGTTTCTCCTTTTCCACTTTAAAATGTAAGGTACTGATGGATTTTATCTATTGATTTCTGTATAAACCCCCCTCCAGAGGCCTAGAATGGCCTGTTGAGATCCTTGCTCAAGCTCATGTGAATGAGATCACAGTCCTCTCTACATTTATTGCTATCCATGGGCGGATCCAGGATTTTTCTTAGGAGGGGGACACCTTGTTTTACTTAAACACCAATAAACCACAGTGTTTTTTTCTTTTTTGGGGTCACCTCACAGCTCTTACAAGGTCTTACCTGATTGGAGACCACCCTTCAGGTGAGACAAAAGAACGAACAACACAAACAATGGACCCTGGCCCCAAAACAATAGGGCTGCGACGCTATCCCCACCACTGAAATTTAGAGCTTAAAAAGGAGCTGCAAGGCTACCGCTTTTTTGCAGAATACTAGCTATATTTGAAAGTCACCCCTGCCATGTTATTAATGATACTTCTTTTTTGGTTGTTGTTTAGGGACTCTTCAGCGCAGAAGACTTCAAGTAGTCTGGAAGATTCTACACTAGACATAATCAGCTCAAAGAGACTGGGTTTAAAATTATCACACCATCTGAATGATTTGTTTGCATAACCACTTGATGAGGGCCAAGACAAAATTTATTTAAATTGGGATACATTCTTATAAATATGCGTTGTAGTTCAATTTTACCCTTGGTACAAATTGGTATTTTCCTTTGTTCTATATTATCACCCAAAGGTGGGTTTCAGGTGAAAACATTATTATATATTATTATACATGTATACTACCATGCACCAGAACAAAGGGAAATACTAATTTGTACCATGGGTAAAATTGAACCACAACATATGCATGAAATTGTGATATTTCCAGAATAAGACTCAAAGGTGTTGCTTAAATCACAGGATGCTGTGAACATTAGTTGTTCCACTTTTTTGTTTTTTTACTTTCTAAAAGGTTCAGCAGTATAACAATAGTAAGTTAGGATAAGACTGAAAAGCAGATTTTGTTCTTTTGAAATTCACAAGTAAGGCAACTAGCATTAATGCCTTGCATGCCCTAGATGGGCTCGCTTTCCACCTCTCACTCCGGTCAGGGCTTTCCTTCCCGAGAGAAAGCCCGGACCCGAGTGAGAGGTGGAAATTGAGCCTGGCCCTACACTGCAAGCAGTCTCGTCTCCCAAGTTTTGTAGCCTGTATTGGATCTAGTGAGCAGTGAGGAATCCCTCCTTGTTTTCCTCTCCAACATGCATAATTTTACTGTCCGTTCATGTGAGTGATCCAAGGAAAACGTACGACTGCTAGCAGTCTGTGTATTTTTTCTCAGTTTCACTATCCTTTTGCTAGAATTCTTTAGAGTTTTCTTTTCATGGCCACATATGTGCATGTATACAAAATATATGAACTGTTTTGCAATTTTGTTAGGAAGGGATTCCTGGAAATGGGCAGAATTCTTAGCATTTATCAGTAATTTTAATTTTATATAATTGTGAAGACAGCTGGTCCCAGTTGTTCAAATTGCGGATAAGTTGCTATCCAGTGGATAAAATGTACCAGTTGCAATAACTTTTATCACCTGGATAGCGACTTATCCACTGGACAGAGTTATCCGCTCTTTGAACAACTGGGGCCTGGCCTTGAAATGTAAGACAGTTTTTTTAAACTGTTCAATTGTAAAATATGAAAATTCAAATAATAGAAGTGGTGGTTGACTGACTTTTTCTTTTAAATGCTGAAGAGAGTGTTAGTAAATGTTGATTTTGAACACTGTTTCTCATCGAGTTGAAGCAGGGAGAAATTTGGGTTTGCTGAGTAAGTGCCTTGAGATTAATGACATTTTTGCAACTCTATGCCATTTTTGCACTTTTCCTTATGTCCAGTTTTTCCCATTTTCTTGCATTTGCATGTCCCACAAGTACAGCTGCTAACAGATGCTTCATTTTTTTTATGGCAATAATTTTACCGCTAAATGACATTTCGTTGCAAGTAAAGTTTTGCCTTTCCTTTTGGTTTGGAATGATACCAGTAATTAAAGAGGCTAGTGGAAAACCCTCCTAATTGCCTTTTCACTTTTTGCCTGTGTTTTTCTCAAAAACTAAGTGCAAAACAGCAAAAAAATACAGGGCAATGTTTACCACATGAGAGCAGGCCTGTATGCGAGAAATCAGCAATTTTTTACCAAAATAAAGAAAAACCACCCAAAAAGTCACTTAGGAGGGTTTTCCAATAGCCTCTTCAATTATTGTGGATCTCACATTTGCCAAAATGAGAACAAATATTGGGATTGTTGTTTCTTTTGTTAATGTATTGGAACCCCACTATACTACCACCTCACCATTAAGGCCACTTTTTCTTGTGATTAAGATCGATTTAGAAAAACATTTCAAAAGGTAAATTAATGATAAAAACGTTACATGACGTTTCGACGACCTCATGTCATCATTGTCGAATGTGGAGACATGGTCATCGAAACGTCATGTAATGTTTTTATTGTTAATTTTCCTTTGGAAACTTTTTCTTGTCCCAGCAAAATGCCTATGGATACACTTTCTTATTTAAAAAAAAAAAAAAAAACCCTGTTAATGCAGCCACCCCATTAATATGGCCAAATTCACATGGTACCGTTGCTGGCCATATTATTCATTCCCCATGACAGCCCTACGTGTCATGTTTTACCAATGATCACATCACTGAGAAACTCTGACAAATTGTCTATCATAATTGAAGGGCTCGGAGCATAACCATCCTATGTCGAATTTTGAGTCGTTTTTCGATTTTGCTTGGATTTGTCTGAATTTCTGCATGTGAACTGCAATTCGATGGAAACACATTGTATGGTATTTTTTTGACTGATTCATCCAGAATCCAGAAATGCATTTTTTCTTACGTACACCAAGAAACCAACCTTCCATGGGAGTGGTTTGCAAGTTGCATTACATCTTCTTAGTAAGAAAAAATGCATTTCTGGATTCTGGATGAATCAGTCAAAAAAATACCATACAATGTGTTTCCATCGAATTGCAGTTCACATGCAGAAATTCAGACAAATCCAAGCAAAATCGAAAAACAACCCAAAATTCGACATAGGATGGTTATGCACCGAGGCCTTCAATTATGCATGGTCATAAGTAAAAGGTATATAAATTTACAAACAAAACAGATTGGTGAGACCAAGAACTTTATTTCATTCCCTTAGAAATCTAAAAAAATGAGAGGTTGAGAAGATAACAGCCTTTACTCATGACTACCTCTGGAGATTCATTTCTAACACAGATACATGTACCAGTATATGTACAATTAATCGAATGGAATTAGCAAATAAGCGTAGTAAGATCAATAAATAATAAACCATGTATGTGACAGGCTAAAATACATTAACAATGTATTTGTCATGCAAAAGGTCTTAGTACATCATTTTATTATAATTTGCAAAAAAAAAAAAAAAAATGAAAAGATAAGAGAACTGTACAGTTACATGAAGGCTATCACAGCCAGATTTGCTTGTAAAATTTTACATTAATTCAGTTATTCATGAAAACTTTGAAACTCTTGGTAGAAACTTCATGCACTCTAATTGGATTAAATGAACACTAAAATTAATAATGTATCATTCTTATTGGGATTTCTTCCTTTGCATGCATGGTCTAAACAAGTCCGTGATAGAGGGAAAAGTAACAGCCAATAATACACCTGTTGTGGCATGGTCAATCGACTATTTTTGTATACAGTAACCACAGATCTAAGTAAAAAATCCGGGAAAAATCCCTTGCCCCCAAGTCTTAATGACAGCCATGCTAAGCCATCACTTTTCTTTGATACAAACTCATAATTTAAAATCAGTGATAAAATCATTTTAGTGTACATGTGTTCATAACATGGTAGTCAGAGATGGTGAATGATTGATTCAAGACATTGTAAGATTGCCAATTTTTGTGAGCCTATTACCGGTAGGTTTCTGTTGATACGCTGAGGGCCTCTTCATATGAGCCTGGTTGACCAGGCTGGCTCAGTTAGCAGGATGAATTTTATCATCTGTTCATATGGGAAACTACAGCCGAGATGAAAAGTGGTGATGTGGCCATTCAGGATTGAAATTTAACAAACAAGTCTGGTGACAATTTTTCGCTTTTAGAAACCCCAAAATCCTTTATCTTAAGTTTACTTTAACTATCAAAAGAAATTGTTCCGGACTATAAAAAGAAGAAAAAAGAAGTCAAAACGTACAGTCCATTCTACTGACGGAAATGCAATTGCACCATTTTCATCCTGGTAACTGGGATGGAG
Source organism: Pachyseris speciosa (assembly GCA_016490735.1). Classification (NCBI taxonomy): domain Eukaryota; kingdom Metazoa; phylum Cnidaria; class Anthozoa; order Scleractinia; family Pachyseridae; genus Pachyseris; species Pachyseris speciosa. The sequence continues at coordinate 289,455 of JAEMWC010000798.1, read as the reverse complement.
TGTTCATATGGCAAAAATTCCAGCCCAGTTACCAGGCTCTCAGTCTGCAAAACCAAGATCTCAGCAACCGGGCCAGCTTGCCCTTTCATATGAACATTTTGGAATTTTCACAAAGCATGTAGTGGTAAGGCGAGATCTTGGTAACTGGGCTAGCCCAGGCTCATAAGAAGAGGTCCTGAGACAGCTTAAAACAAAAATTGTGTGGAAGATTGTGGGACCTGTGAAGTTTGACTAACATTTTGGCTTTTTAAAATTCATCAGTGCTGGCCATACCTGATGTATTAGGCTACTAAGAAATGAAATGACCACAATGTTATAAAAAATTGACTGAAATGAGTCACATATTTCAAACATAATTATATGATTCTAATGGCATAAAATGGTTGCATATGATTAGAATAAATAATTTGCCTTATTGAGCTTCCTGAGAATGTTGCTGTGATCATACATAATTAAGCTTCTACACAGGACACTAAATGCTGTGACGAGGGACCTTCTAATTTTTTGCTGGATTGTTTATCCTTTAACAGATTTTTATCCTGGATTTCTGGCTGTTCCTACAACAAGAAAACAAATAGATGCATGAAAAGGAAGTTAAGCACAAATTTGGTCATGAAGAGCTTGAAAGAATTAAGTCTGGTTATCTCATATTGTCAATGTGCATACTATAGTGGAGATAGTACATGAAGCAAAACTCCAACAAGTAACAAAATGTTTCAAAAAATGTCCAAGGTGCTCACTCTTCGCCATATACATGTATCCCTTATTCTGTAGCATTATTTATCTTCACTGATCATTTCTTTGATTCTCGTACCTTCTATGTTTTATCATAAAGTGAAATTGTGGGGCTTGAATGGTTAATCATTTAGATGTTATTAACCCATTGGCGCCTGTGCCGGCCAAAACCGGCTGCACAAGACTGCCATGCTTCAAAACATTGCAGCTTTCTCAATCACACGAATATTGCCTTAACTGTCGGTCAGTTGTGAGCACGAAATGGAATGTCCTTTAAATTTGGATATCCAATAAACGCAAGATACGCAGCGATTTTTACCAAATATGGCCTTTTGAGTTTGGACAAGAACGAAACTGACCGTTTTTAACGTCAAAGAGAAACCACGAAAATGCCCCTTTTTGCCTTTATGTTTTTTAAAGAAATCGTCATCGAAAAACCAAACTTCAACCATCATAACAAAAGTCAGTCCTTGTTCCAGCTTAGAAATGACTTTTTTTGTTCACATTCTTCTCCCAAGTGTAGATACAGCCTTTTGTTCCAGTGCAAAAATCACAAGCAAACCGAACTTGGGACGTCGTTGTAGCTTCACAGATTAAAAATAGCTACGTCAGAATGACGTTTTCAGAGACCTTGAGCCTCCAATGCCTTAGGACAGCACCACTTTTCCATGGGAGTTTCAATAAAGAGTCACAAAATGCTATGGATTGTTTATAGCTGGAAAATCACTCCGAAAAACATAAAAACGGCTGGGCACCAATGGGTTTAAGTGCATCTAACCCCAAAATATTCTTTTTTTTTGCGAAGATACATCTTTGCACCTGTTTGAAATGCATTGTGCCTTTATTTCCCATTTTTACCAAAATTATCTCGATATTTTATAGGCTTCAAAACTTGTGAAAAACTAAGCATCATTTGGAACATGACTGAGCTAGAAGGGGCATGGGTCTATTCCTAATTTGATGTCACAAACTACTTTGCATGCATGTTTACAAAGACTTAATGGCATGCAAATCAGTTCATGACATCAAATCAAGAATAGACCCAAGCCCCTTCTGACTCCGCTGTGAACCAAATAAGGCTCAGGTTTGAAGCCTATAAAAAGTCAACATTTGGTGGAAAACAAGAAAAAAATTCTCAGTGCATTTCAAACAGGTTTAAAGATTTATGTTAGTGAAAAAATATTTTGGGGTTAGGTGCATGTACTGCTACTTTTTACTTTCCCTGTTTAAGTGGTTTTTAGAGAGAATTGACCTCAACAACTCATCAGGAAATATCCTTTATTCTTATATAAAAAAGAAAAACTTGCATGAATGAAACATATATAGCAACCATAAAAAGCCATGACAGGTCTTCATTGTCTGCACACCCCCATTGTCAGCTTGAACTCAAGCATACATAGGAAGGCAGTGATAAAATCATTATACTGTATGGAAATGAGTTAATGCACAGACTTCAGAGTAATTATATGCCATCAAGATATAATTTATCTAGAAATAAATGGACATTCTGGAGTCTGGTTGCTGTTGTTGTTTTTCATTTGCATTATGTACAACTGTAGTTGACGTTACATTTCAGTACAATACAGCTGAAGTTAAATTTGACAGCAACACCTGGTGAACAGAAAATTTCAGGGAAGCTGGTGGTATCACAAGAGTATGAAGTTTTATTCACTCTGCAACATACTCGGGTTGATTACTAACCTCTTCATCCTCACTGATCGCCGCTTCTGGAATTGTATGATGTAATGTTAGCACATCCTTAACAAGTGACTTCTCTGACGTTCTGTGAGTAAAGACAAAAAGAGAAAAGAAAATATTATCAGCTGACAGTCATAGCAGAAGAAGTGAAAAGCAAGCTTGTATAAAGACAAAAAAATAATACTAAAAGTTACATTTTGACTAAGATGAACAAGAAAAATCTTTCACTTGAAACATTAGGACAAACCACACAAAACAATGAAGTTTCAAAGCGCAAACATGAGTAAATGGCTATCTACTGATATAAAGACAGGGAACTGTAAACCTAATAAGTGGCTTGGGAAGTATTCTTTGAAGAGCACAAACACCACAAGTCTCCCAGTAGCATAATACAACCAGAGATGGTGTTTGGAATATCATGGGTTTGGCTATTACAGTAAGTACTCAGAATTTTTTTTCATTGGAATCTTGGGTTGAGAGTAACTAAATATAGCAATACTTACAGTTTGGTGAAGTTTTCTGTGCTTTCCTTACTCCATTTGGGGACACTTCCATTCTTTATGTCTTTTTCCACCTGTCAATGTGAGAGAATGATATCATTTTCTGGTATGTCCACTGACACACATCTGCTATCTTATGTCAAAAGCAGTGGTGTTAAAATAGCTTTTGCTGAACTGGTTTTTGTCTTAATACATTCCCATCGCAAAAGAAATGTCACTGACTGTGTCTTAATCAATACAGCATTACGCACTCAGTTGAAAGGTACATGTAACAAGTTTATGTTACTAAAAAACAGCCACAAACTGTAAAAGTCAGATCAATGTCATGAATGAAGTAAGTTTTGTATTATATAACTAGCACTTTATAAGTATGCTCCACAAAGAAGTGCAAACACAGAATGAAGCTTTATCACACTCTTACAGAGTGAGCAAGGTGGAAACACTGTTTATAGCCGGAATGTTGAACAGTGAAAAATCTATTATAATATGAGTGGGTACATGTGTACAATGTACATTCATGACAATGGAACCCAAGCATAATGAATCCCCTTATAAAGGAGTCCCCATCATAATGAACAGTATTCTTAAAGGGAACTTCCACTCTTACAACAAATTGACCTTTAATTGTAGGCAATAATTGAAGGGCTGAAAGCGAAACTATCGTATGTGACAGTATGTGTGAACGCACTTTAGGCCCGTTTTTTTTTTTTTCAAAAACGAAGCGCGCAACAGCGAAAAAAAAAATTCAGCCAATTCTGAGCAATTTGAAATTTCGAGGATAAATCGTCACATATGATAGTTTCGCTCTCAGCCCTTCAATTACTAGATTTCAAATGTTGTTGACATAACATTCAAGAGTACAAAAAAATGGATACCATCATTACCTATTTTCACTTTTAAATTTCCCAGGCATGGCCATTTTGGATTTGATGACGTGTAATGGTTGCCCTATTGTTTAACAGTGACAAAGGATTTTCTGCTTCATTTGCTTCCTGACAATAGCTGCAACCATTACACATCATCAAATTCAAAATGGCCACGCTCGGGAAATTTGAAAGCTGTCGGAGACTGGTGCTAGCATTAGAGATTGCGTGATTTAAGCAGACTTAACTTGATAATAGGAAACCCATGTGGATATCAATTTCGTGCAATAAGTAGTTTTGTTAAATAGCCGACGATGATATGTGTCAAGGACCGGAAATCAACGTTTAGTGCGCTCTCATGCAATGTAGAGTATAACAGTATAACAGATAAGCGTGCAGTGGTTTTGCGTGCTGTTGAGAGTTCAGTTGAGAGTTAGTTGACCTTGTAAACCAGTCGAGGGAAGTTTACCAAACCAGTTGCGTTAACCAGTTGAGAAGAAGCCTGTGAGCCAATAAACCTACCTGTGGATCTGTGAGTATATTTGCCCTGATTTATTTTCCCTTTAGTGAGATTCGTGGGGAATCGTTATTCTTGGAGGCGAACATTTCCCACACTTGGCACCTCCAACGGGACACGCTCAATCAAGAGCAAGAACATGGAAGCTTTAACTACCAAGCTAGAGCAGCTAAAGCTAGCTGTGAGCAGAACCGAAACGATAATAGCGCAGCAAAATGAAGTAGCGACTGAAAGGCATCTCTCCGCCCTCAAAACCTTGTCTATGGAGGCCGACAATTAGAAACGAGCGGTCGAAGAACAAAAACTCGCAGCGAAAGAGGACCTTGAAGAGGTTAACAAGTGGAATGACAGTGTGGACACCAAGATCTTTGCTGCAGACGAAAGCGTCAAGATCCTAAAAGACAGTATCGAGGAATTCCGTCAAACAATGCAACTGAAGAAGCAAGAGAAAGAATTGGACTTTGAAAAGAAGCTGTTTGAAACCAAGATGAAGTTCCAGACCGAGCTACAACAAGCGAAGGAGAAGAGTGAAGGAGCGAAAATTCAGAACGGAACTACCGATGGCGGATCTGTCTCAGGCCATGACCTGCTGGCGAAACTACCCAAGCTCCAAATAGCTCGTTTCAATGGCACTTATGAGGACTGGCCCAGGTTCTGGAACCAATTTGTGGAAATCATTGATAAAGCGACAATGCCCGGCATGACAAAATTCGCCTACCTAAAGTCTTTCCTCGACCAGAAAGTGAAACATTCAGTAGAAGGATTGCCATTTACGAATGAAGGATACAACAGAGCCAAGTCCATACTGCTGGACAAATACGGGAAAGATTCGGAGATTATCAAGGCCTACTCCCAACAAATATTTGACCTGCCTTTCATACCTAACCAGAACCCTCACAGAATTCACGAATTTTGCGACAAATTGACTTTTTCAGTGCAGTCCTTACAAACAATGGGGAAACTGGAACAAGTTAATGGCTATGTGGCGATGACTTTGGACAAGTTGCCGGCGATCAGAGGGGACTTAGTGTGAACAGACTCATCGTTTGAAAATTGGACCTTTGACAAGTTGGCAGAAGTATTGCGACTCTGGACTCGAAGAAATCCGATCAGTAAACCAGATGACAGAAATCAGCAAGATGATAGAAACCGACGCGATGACAGAAAGAGAGATAAGCCCCCATTCCGTGTGTACAACACGCAACAAAAGAATGGCGCAAGCAAGGCATCTTGCGTGTATTGTGACGCGACAGAGCTCAAGTCCTTTAACTGCACCAATGTTGTTAATTTGGCTGAAAGACGGTCGATCCTGCTTCGAAAGAGGTTGTGCTTCAATTGCATCGGCCCCCACAAAGCTGAAAATTGTCGCAGCAAAATGGCATGTCAGAAATGTAACAAGAAACGCCACACCTCAATTTGCGACAGCGATCAAGGTACTCAAAGGTCAGAAGGATTGTTGACAGCCCATCAGCGTGACAAACTAGAAGTGGTGTATCCCGTAGTTCTAGTTAACGTTAACGGAATCAAAACCAGAGCCCTATTGGATACTGGAGCTGGAAGCTCATACGCCTCTGTTCAGCTAATCAACGCCTTGCACATCAAACCTGCAAAAATCCAAACGAAACGAATCGAAATGATGCTTGGCTCCATGACAACCAAAGTGGAAATGTATGACGCCAACGTGACATCTATTAGTGGCGATTTTAGTATGGGCGTGACAGTTTCCAAAGTCGACAAACCTGAGCTTATGACCCTAGAAACCCAAAATATGAAGAGTTAATGGAAAAGTACACACATATGCGTGGAGTTTACATGGATGACAAGGACACAAAGCCGCAACTGCCAATCCACCTTGTACTAGGTGCTTCAGAGTACGCAAGAATCAAGACTAGCACTTCTCCAAAGATAGCATTGTCAGGTCAGCCTGTGGCAGAGAAAACAACACTCGGCTGGACAATAATGTCATCAGGTCTCGAAAACGAAACCAGTACTACCCTCCTCACCCAGGCAACCAGCATGGATTTCGAACAGCTCTGTCGTTTAGACGTTCTTGGCCTCGCCGACTCTTCGATCAACGACCAGGATGTAGTCTACTCCGAGTTCAAAGAACAGTTGAGTCGCCATCCGGACGGACATTATGAAACCAGTCTCCCCTGGAAAGGAAGTCATCCACTTCTGCCCACAAACAAGTCTGGCACCCTTAAAAGACTGCACCAGCTCTTAAGAAGACTCGAACGTACCTCTACTTATGACCAGTATGACGCCATAATCCAGGAACAAAAAGATGAAGGAATTGTCGAGTCAGCTCCTGCCGAACCCAAGGGGACCGAGTTTTACATACCACACAGGGCAGTAGTTCATGAAAATGCAGAAACCACGAAGTTAAGAATTGTATACGATGCCTCTGCCAGAGAAAGCCCCAACCAGCCATCTTTGAACGACTGTCTTCATCCGGGACCCCCCTTGCAGAATCTGCTATGGAACGTATTAATCAGAGCTCGGTTTTATCCAGTACTGCTAACCGGAGACTTGCAGAAAGCGTTTCTACAAGTATGTATTAAAGAAGAAGAGCGTGACGCACTCAGACACTCTGAGATAGAGACTTTAAGGTTTACACGGGCCCTGTTCGGGCTTACGTCATCTCCTTTCCTGTTGGGAGGGGTGATTCAGCAACATTTGAAGGCGTGGGAGGAGCGAGAGCCAAAATTAGTCGCCCAAATTAGGAAGAGCCTCTACGTCGATGATTTAATCACCGGAGCACCGACAGTCCAACAAACTCAAGAGCAGAAGAAAAAGGCCATTACGATTTTCAGCGACGGTCAGTTCACCCTCCACAAATGGAAGTCCAACGCCGTTGAGTTAACACAACCTGCTGAACAACACGACAATGAAGAGCAGAGCTTCGCAAAACAACAACTTGGTACCAAGACATCCAAGACCAAACTACTGGGACTACCCTGGCATACGTACCCAAGGCGTACGTGCTGCAGTTTACGCAGTGGTTGATCAAGAGTCAGGGGTCACCCAGGGTCTCATCACGTCCAAGTCGCGCCTATCCAAACATAACCTGACCATTCCCAGATTGGAGCTCGTTGCCGGCCATATGGCGGCGAACCTAGCGGTCAACGTTCGAGATGCTTTGCTGCCTGATTGTGATCCACTCATCCACTGCTGGTTAGACAGTACTGTTGCCCTCTATTCGATACGCGGAAGTGGAGAGTACCGCCAGTTCGTGGCGAACCGCGTGAATAAAATACAGCAACATCAAGGTATTGTCTGGCATCACGTTCCCACCGATCAAAACCCTGCTGACCTAGGAAGCAGGGGGGGAAGTGTAATCAGCGCACCACTATGGATAAACGGACCTCCGTGGTTGCCCTATCCAGATCATTGGCCCCCTAATATTGAAGTTCAGGCCTCGCCCGAGTCCCGAGCAGAAGCCAAGATAGCCAAGGAAATCCTGGCTGTAGCTGTACTAAAGAAAGATGCGTTCACAGAGATGTTGGAGAACCTTAGCCTGTGGAAGACTTTGCGCGTTTGCGCTTGGATCACCAGATTTCTCGCCAACTGCAAAAGACCGAAGTCCATAAGAACCAACGGACCACTGACCACAGACGAGATCAAGTCCCAAGAAGTCTGGTGGACCGAACGCGTGCAAGCTGAAGCCGCAAGCTCGAAGAAATTCTCAGCAGATAAACTTCAACTTAACCTGCAGCCAAGGGAAAGCGGTATACTGGAATGCAGAGAAAGACTCATTGGCGCCTACCCAATCTACCTTCCAGACGACAACTTGTTTACTTTCAAGTTCGTTCAACAAGCGCACCTTACGACCCTTCACGGGGGAGTTACCCTTACAATGACCAAGGTCAGAGAAACACATTGGGTCCCTCGCCTGAGAGCGTTGACGAAAAAGGTCATCAAAGGCTGTTGGGGTTGCAAGCGATTTCAAGCCCAGGCTTATCAGTGCCCACCACCAGGAAGTTTGCCTCTCACACGCACCGAAGGAGTGATGCCCTATGAAACTATTGGAGTCGACTTCGCTGGCCCCATAAAGTATCGTGTGACACTGAAAACTGAGGGAAAGGGTTACCTAGTCCTCTACGCCTGCAGTCTGACCAGAGGAGTGTACCTTGATCTCATTCCAAGCTTAGAAACAAACAAGTTTCTTACAAGTTTAAAAGGTTTCATCGACAGACGCGGTCGTCCACGCGTGATCTATTCGGACAATGGAAGCACGTTTAAAGCCGCTGCTGATTGGCTGAGTAACGTAAGGAATGATGAGAAATTCCACAGCTGCCTCGCACAACTTGACCTGACTTGGAGATTTAACCTCAGCAGAGCTCCGTGGTGGGGTGGCCAGTTCGAAAGGCTAATAGGCGTATTCAAGTCGGCTTTTCGTAAGACAGTGGGAAATGGAACCTTGTCCTGGGGAGAATTGTCTGAGGTCGTACTTGATGTAGAAATCGCCATAAATGGTCGTCCCCTGACTTACCTAGAGGACGATGTTGAAATGCCGGTTTTGACTCCAAGCTCCATGCTACACCTTTGGCCAAACCAGCTCCCCGAATTAAGTGCTCATCACATTCAAGAGAGAGACCTAAGGAAGAGAGCAAAGTACCTCCTTCGATGTAAAGAAGCCATGTGGTGCAGGTGGACGAAAGAGTACGTTCAGAGTCTAAGAGAGCGGCACAGCAAAAGCGGAGGAGAGCAGACCCTACACCCCTTGGTAGGAGACGTAGTCATCATACAGGACTAGTCCCGAAATCAAAACTCGTGGAAACTGGGAATCGTGGAAAGGTTAATTGTAGGACGTGACGAGATGATACGCGGAGCCAAGGTGCGAGCTGGGAAAGGAGAGATAGAGCGAGCCGTGCAGCATCTCTACCCACTGGAGTTATCTGTCGACCGTGCACCCAACGCAAGCTCAAGCCTAGACCCAGAGATTCCACCCTTCAGGCCAAAACGAGCCGCAGCTGCTGCCGCCAATCTGCGAATCCAGGAAATTGCACATTCAGAACAATCTAGTGACATTTAAAGGAACAATGAACATTTTAATTTAGCTTGTTCAATTTAAAGCGAACATGATTTGTTAGAGACCAGTTCCGAAAGAAAACATATTCCTTAGAAAGAAATATATGGGGGGAGTGTGTCGGAGACTGGCGCTAGCATTAGAGATTGCGTGATTTAAGCAGACTTAACTTGATAATAGGAAACCCATGTGGATATCAATTTCGTGCAATAAGTAGTTTTGTTAAATAGCCGACGATGATATGTGTCAAGGACCGGAAATCAACGTTTAGTGCGCTCTCATGCAATGTAGAGTATAACAGTATAACAGATAAGCGTGCAGTGGTTTTGCGTGCTGTTGAGAGTTCAGTTGAGAGTTAGTTGACCTTGTAAACCAGTCGAGGGAAGTTTACCAAACCAGTTGTGTTAACCAGTTGAGAAGAAGCCTGTGAGCCAATAAACCTACCTGTGGATCTGTGAGTATATTTGCCCTGATTTATTCTCCCTTTTGTGAGATTCGTGGGGAATCGTTATTCTTGGAGGCGAACGTTTCCCACAAAGCGAAAATAGGTGATAATCATATCAAAGTTTTTGTACACTTAAATGTTATATCCACGTTTCAAAACAAAATTTCGGAGCTGATAATTATTTCCACCATGCAACAATAGACCATTTTACAGTTGTCGGTGAAAGCGAGGCTGGGGTTGACCTTGTTTTGATACAAACCTACCTACTTTTCTTATTTAAATCATGTTTTTCTTATGCTAACTAGTGTTTAATCAGCATAATTTCCATAAGAAAAGCAGGTAGGTTTGTATCAAAAACAAGGTCGCACCTAGCCTCGCATTCAATCAAAGGCCAGGGTACTGAGCAAAGAACTGTAAAATGGTCTATTTAGCGTGAAGTTGTTGTAAGAGTGGAGGTTCCCTTTAAGTCTGGCTACAACTATTACAGTAAATGTATGGAACACAACCCTGTTACAAGGAGCACAATCCAGAAGCCGTCAGCTTTCCAGTTGCATTAGAAGCACTGAAAACAAATAATTTTATGTGAAATAAAAAAAAAAACAAATGAAACAACTACATGTATTCATGACTCACAGAACTCCTGTTGGCCAACCCTCTCTGTAAAAACATCTATAACTGACCTCATACTTGTAACCAAAGTCACTCCAGTCATACACCAGGACGCTGGAGCCAATATTTCTGAAATAAATAAACAAACAGACAAACAGTGTTAGACATCTGTTCAGCTGAATCACTACCCAAGTGACATTTAGAAATCTACTGGCCCACAGCGCATCTCAGTAGCCCAAGCTCCTTCCTACAGGAACATGTGATTTTTACTAGCCCCTGGCTACCGGGCTAGTGGGGATGTCGAACCCTGGACAAAACTTGGATGTCTGTCTGTAATTGTGTAACATTTGTTCGATACATGTATAGAGATTTTAAGTTTTTCACTGTGTCAGTAATTTGTCTTCTTACTGGTTTTATTAGTTAAGATAATCACATTAAATAGAATTTATTTCTCAAATTCTACTAGTCCACGGACTACTGAACATATGATTTTCACTAGCCTGACTCTAGAGTAGGGCTACCTGGCTAGTGGAGATGTCGAGCCCTGGACAAAACTTGGATGTCTGTCTGTAATTTGTAACATTTCTTGGGTATAGATATTTTACCTTTTTCATTGTGTCAGGAAGCTTTGTGAGTCATATTAAATTAATATTTATTGACAGATGTTTCACCCTCAATATCAAATTGCCTGGTCTGCCTAAAGATTTCATGCACAGATTCATAAGGGTTGAACCACCCCCTACATGTACACCTTGATAAACAGCACCACTGAATGGTAAAGCGTAACACTTGCAAAAAAAATGTGGCTTCTGTTTGAGTCATCACACTTCTGGATTTTAAAAGTAAGGGTTGCAAACAACAGAAGGTTATTGAAGGATGAAAGGAAAATGTTGTGTATGCCATGTGCTAAGCAGCCATGTTTGCAAAACTGAATATTTAATGAGCACCCACAATGCCATGCATACATAACATCTTCCCCTTTCTGGGGCAAAACAAAGAAAATTACAATAATAACAATAACAAAACAATATCAACAAAGTTCCACAGAATTCCATACGTCACTGTATATAATGCAAATAAAGTTCATCAGTAACAAAGTTCCACAGATTCCAAATGTCTTTGATTCAATGTTCCATAAACAAAGCTCAATGAAGTTGTCACTCTCAACTGATAAGATATCTACCATTCAAAATCCTTGAGATACTGGGGGGGTTTAACCTGTCGTCCTGATCTAGTCTTGACTACTGCCTGGTCTGATATCACAACTGTAGATGGCTCACATGGAGTTGATGGTTGATCCTCACCTGTTGCATCGGTGGAGCCGGATTGAGGTTGTACACTGCTACTTGTCTTTCTGCTACCAATTACTCCATTGCTTGTGGTGTCCATTGAACAGCCCACTGGTCGCATATTCACTGCTGGCATGTCTTCCTTTGGCATAGTTGTTGGAGCCCTGCTGAAATGCAAGTGCCTCCTATTCCTGCGGTACCTGGTTCCATCAGTTGCCTGAACAACATATGATCTTGGTGATGGATGTCTGTACAATACTGTTGCAGCTTGCCACTGTTTTCCATGCTGCATTCTGACAACATCACCAGTGTGAAGTGGTGCTAACTCTCTACCGCAATGCTTGTCATATTGCTGTTTTTCATATTCCTTTTTTCCCAGATGTGCTTTATTTCTGACGAGCCTGGTGGTCTGAGAAGTGCTGTGGTGGTAGGCAGGCTTGTCTTTAGTCTGCGTCCCATCAGAAGTTGCGCTGGGGATAAATGGGTTCCTTCTAGTGGCGTGTTTCGGTAGTTTAGAAGAGCTCGATATGGATCTGCACCTTTCTTGAGCAATGCTTTTATGGTCTCCACTGCTCTTTCCACTTCCCCATTAGCTTGTGGATAGTGTGGGCTTGATGTGGTATGAATAAACTCGTATGACTTCACAAATCCACTGAATTCAGAGCTTGCAAACTGTGGTCCGTTGTCACTTATCAGCTCATCTGGTAGTCCATGTCTTCAAAACTGAATCTTTAGGTAACTTATTGTGTTCCCACTGGTGAGGTTATCCAGCTTGTCCACTTCGATCCATTTGGAGAAGTAATCCACACACAATAAATACAGTAGCTATGACCATTGTGCTCAAAGATATCTGCACCTATCTTTGCCCATGGCCTGTCTGGTATTTCGGGAATAATCATTGGCTCTTTGGCATGTGCTCTTTGATGCTGGCTGCACTTGTAACACTTGGACACCCGTTCTTCTATTTGAGTTGCCATTCCGGGCCAGAAGAGTACATCACGAGCGCGTTGTTTACTCTTGACTATTCCTTGGTGTGATTCATGTATTTTCTCCAGCATCAAGGGTCGGAGTGCATGTGGGACAATAAGCTTTTGCCCTTTAAATAGCAGACCATCAATACATGAAATCTCGTCTCGGAATGTCCAGTATTGTCTGATCTCTACTGGTACTTTGAGTTTGGCCACCCTTCTAGTACAGCATCTTGCAGTGCTTGCATCTCTGGATCGTTGGCTGTAGCATTCTGAAATTCATGGTATTTTTCAGGTGAGATAGGCAAGTGTGTTGTCAAGTTCACTTCATTGACCTCTAGGTCTGGCACCAGAGCTTCATTTGTTTCAGGTAGGAATGCTCTGCTTAAAGCATCAGCAAGAAACATCTCTGTTCCTAGTCTGTACCCGACTTTCAGATCATAACGTTGTAACGACAGCATCATTTTCTGAACACGGAGGGGTGCTTGGTGAAGTGGTTTGCTTAGGATGTGTTCTAGCAGCTTGTGGTCTGACTGGACTGTAACTGGCTTGCCATAGACATACTGGTGGAATTTTTGTGTTCCACACACAATAGCTAAGGTCTCCTTTTCAATTTGCGCGTACTTCTGCTGAGTAGGCGTCAATGCTCTTGATGCGTAGGCTATTGGCTGATTGTCCTGGAGTAATACAGCACCAAGTCCCTTTGAGCTGGCATCCACTGACAGTGTGACGGGTTTGGCAGGATCATAGTAGCCAAGTACTGGTGAATTTGAAGCCATCGATTTGAGGTTTTGAAAGCTTTGTTCTTGCTGGGTTTCCCAGTGCCATTCAACTTCAAGGAGTTTTCTGAGTGGGGCACTCACTTCAGCCAGGTTTGGGATGAACTTGGCCAGATACTGCATGAATCCTAAGAATGTTCTCAGTTCCTTTGTATTCTGCGGCTGTCGCATTTCCTTAACTGCACGGACTTTCTCTGGGTCGGGCATGAGTCCATCTTTAGTTTGAAGTGACATCACATTGCAACCTGCTCCTGTATCTATCTGAAATTTGACAACTTTCTGATGAATCTTGATTTCCTCGCACCACTCACTTATGTCCACTGCATTTACAGTCTCTATACAGCCTACATACAAGTCGTCCTCACTGCTACTTTCATGGACGCAGTGTACATCCTTTGGGTACTTAGTTCTACAGACTCTTGCAAAATGATTTAGCTTATTGCATTTTCCACATCTTCGTCCTTGTGCTGGACATTCACCACTCTTTTCATGTTCTAGTCCACATCTGGTGCATTCTACTGATTTTGTTTTCGATTCAATGTTGAAGCATTTACTGCGATTGCCCCGTTTCTTCTGTCTGGGTTCCACTGTGTGTACTTTGGGATCCTCACCAGCCATGGTCTGTAGTTGGGTGCAAGAAATTTCTTGGGTTCTTACGATGTCAATGGCATGTTCTAGAGTCAAGTCGGACCCTTCTTGAATCAGTTTTTTCTCTTGGTTTCTGTGAAAGACATCCAATTACAACCCGGTCTCTGACCATCTCATCTGGATCCTTGTATCCGCAGTCTTTCATGAGTAACTGCAGGTCTGTTAGGAACTGGTCGAATGATTCGCCCTCTTTTTGTATTTTGTTGTGAAATTTGAAACGCGCGAAGACCTGATTCGATTTTGGCTTTACGTAAGCTTCAAATTTATCATAATATGTTTGGAGCTTCTTCTTGTCGTCGGCGCTGAGTGTCCAGGTATTGTAAATATCCCGGCCCTTATCACCTACCCAGATCATCAGCTAGTTACAGAACTGCTCTTCGTTCTTGCCTTTCAACGGACCTTCAAACGTAAATTCACAATGCTGTTTGAAAGATCTCCACGCTGCCGGTAGGTCGCCACTTGACCAATCCATTTTCGGTGTATTTGATGAGGACATGCCTTCCATACTGTTTCTTTATGTCGGCGAGTGTTATATCAATCTGCATTCAGTGATCGTTTCTTTCGATGGCTTTCTTTTAAGGCTTGAATTTTAGGATTTACACACCATGTTGTGTATGCCATGTGCTAAGCAGTCATGTTTGCAAAACTGAATATTTAATGAGCACCCACAATGCCATGCATACATAACAGAAAACAGCTTGAGTGTGTTGCTAGGCTTATTTATCAAAGATTGCTCTCATTTGTCATCTTACCTCATTTCATCTAAAAACGTTCTATAGCAAGCATGAAGTCCCTTGAGATAGTCCAGTGGAATACCTTTCTCATAATCCTGAAGACAAGAAAACATTTTTTTAGAGATATTATTATTAAACGTATTGTACTTGAGGTCCCTAATGATTTAAGTTTATGTATACTTTCAACTGAATTAACTTTCAACAAAGTTGGCTTATACAGAAATTGTACCCTTGTCACTTCTGATGTACTGTAAAACCAACTGGCAAATTACATGTATTTGACTAACATACGGCATATGTTGCAGGTACAACTTAAATTAAATCAGGTTGAAAATCAGTCTCCTTTGTCTCTTAGTCATGATTATTCATAGTTAAAGCTAGCAGACAAAGATAATTGAGGTTCAACCTAGGTTAAAATTTTTTTACCTGAATTTAACTTTTACCTGCAACATTAAGCTAAGTTAAGCCTGGGAAGAGCAGTCTAATATAATGTTAGTGATAATGACACTGAACAGTACCCTTCCTCTTCCAAGAATGCGCTGATTGCAGGTCTCGGGTGGAACATCAAGATACAGAGTGGTGTGCGGAATCAAAAGTGCTTTTAAAGCTTGTTTTCTCAAGTCTTTGTAGTATTCATAACCTAATGTGATGTAAGACATGAACAGACAGGGTGTCAGTATAATAATTATCTTAGGGATTCTTTACATACTGTAAGAATTTTCAATTTCTACAGTGGTGACAGCAGTCAGCGAATTTGCCATTTTTTCTTGACATGATTTGGACCAAAGCAACCTCAATTGCATAAACTACCTTCACAAGTTCATGCATGATTTATTTCTTATACACCATTCACACTCTTCTCTTTCACAGGAATATTATATGAACCCACAATTGACCTGCTCCCAACGTCAGTGGCTTCATATCTCAGTTGGTTAGAGCATCGCACCGGTAATCGTGAGGTCACAGGTTCAACACTGTTGACGTCCTGAATTTTTTTCAGGCTTCTTTTTGCAATTGCATAACTTGCGTTCACAAGTACATGTACAAGGATCATTCTTCATTTGACAACCTCTTTGTTTTGATTTTCTTGCCTTTGTCATTGCTGCGAAGCCACCAGGTACATGCAGTTCACAACATCACCTTCTACCAGCATTCCTCTGCATGTGCTCTACCTGCAGCACTTCACTTTCCAATGGAAACTGCTACTTTACAGCTTCTTGCTCAGAATCTTGGTTGCAATCAACCACACATGGAGTTCACTTTGAACAAATTGCAATAGCCTTGTTTAATATTAACTTGTTCAATACATTGCATACCTTCAGGAGAAATGGTTCCTTGCTGGTAATTTGCCTCTGCAAAAACTGAATCACTGAAAACTGATCTGTCCAACAACACTCCTTGACCTTTGAAAGTTCAAAATGAGTACAGTACTTCAAATCTAAAACATGTCATAAAAGTAAGCTCTAAACACTTTCCTCCCTTTCCTGATCAAAACAACAAAAATCTACTCCAAATTTTGGACCCAACACCTCAAAAGCTATTCCTTCATCTACAGTGGAACCTTGATTTAACAAAAGTACCAAGGGAACAGGGAAATTGGTTAGATATTAATTTTTGAGTTTTCGTTATTTAGATTTTAGAAAGGCAGGGGTTTCAATAAGTTTTGAAATAGCTGTCTGAGCTAACTAAAGTAGGCAATGACCTGATGAACTTTTTCTTTTTAATAATTTGAGTGAAAATACGGACAAAGTAGACTGCGGTAAGAGGTAAATTCTGACAAAGTAGGTGGTGATTTTCGCCAATTGCCGGCTTCTAATGAAACCCCTCAAAAGGTTGGGCTAAAGAATATTTTTTGTTATGTTGAGGACTTAATAACATAGAGGTTTGTTAAATTCCCTTGTTGAACAGTAAAAATTCATTACTGCAGCTGCATGTATTATGACAAACTCAACCAGTGTTTGCAAAGTTAAAGATCACACTTAATGGGGTAAATCCCCATCTTTGCCAACAAGGGGTTCCTGGACCAAGAAGCAGGGCTGTCAACCCTCCTGGATAATCCGGGAGACTCCAGATTTTGGATCATATCTCCTGATCTCCAGTTTAGAGTCTCAAATCTCCTGGATAATCACCAGAGGTTGCCATTTCTTGTGAGACTACACTTTCACAACAGTAAAATTTCAAATATTTTGCATCGTTTGAGCTATTTTACCGTTAACATGGATAACAAAATTAAAACATTTCCTCATAAAATCCAACAAACCGTTCTTGCAAGCGTTGCCATTGCAAGCAATAATGTGATTGGCCGGAAATAAAACAATCAGATCAAATGATACAATAATGTCGTGTGCATTATGACGTCATCTATCACAATTCTCAATAATTGAAGAGTAGAGAGGTTAACAGCCCTGAAGAGGGTAGGGGTAAGTTTTATAAAAAGCCAGGTTGAACAATAAATCTCTTATAAGAATGATGTTTTAGTGTGTAGAAAGGCTGTAAATTTTCTACAAGTTGTCTGGGCTCATCAAAATACAAAGTACAAATGACTAGAAAAAATATACTGAGATATTACAAAACCAAAACATCAAATAAGACATAGTATAGAGCATATTCATTCTTGTGACTACCAACCATATTGGTTTACAGAAACAAAAGAAACTATCTGCATAAAAATAGAGTTCAATTCCCAGAGGTTTAGTTTGGGACACCAATATGGCTGCCGTTTCTTTGTTTTGAGGCACCAACATGGCCGCCGTGACATCATGTGAACACACTCCATATGGAATTTAGGTACATGTAATTTAATGAAAATGGAAATGGTAGTCTTTCTGAATATCCCTTGCTATTAAACATAGTCAGAAAAGTGTGTATATCATGGAGAGCTTAAAAATGAGGCCTGAAAGTTGTATTTTGCTGGAATCTAAAACAAGTTTTTCAAAAACTTTCTTTGTTGCCTTAGGGCCTCTTCATATGAGCCCAGTTGACTGGGCTAGCCTGGTTCCCGAGATCTCACCTTACCACTAAATGCTTTGTAAAAATTTCTACGTGTTCATATGAGAGGGCGGGCTGTTCCGGTTGCCGAGATCTCAGTTTTTCCAACTGAGATCTTGGTAACCGGGCTGGAACTTTTGCCATATGAACACTCCAGCCCGGTTACCGGGATGAAAATGATGCAATGCATTTTCATCAGTAGAACGAACAGTATTTGATTTTCACTTCTTTTTTTATAGTTTGGAATAATTTCTTTTGATAGTTAAAGTAAAGATAAAAGATTTTGCGGTTTCTATAACCGATAAAAGCGAAAATTTCTCACCAGACTTGTTCGTTAAATTTCATGCATGAATGTTCGTGTCACCACTTTTCATCACAGTAACCGGGCTGTAATTTCCCATGTGAACAGACGATAAAATTCATCCCGCTAACCGAGCCAGCCCGATCCACCGGGCTCATATGAAGAGGCCCTTAAAGGCCGAGACACACTAGGCGATAAGTCGCAGCAACAGGTCTCTGCGACAAGTTGCTCCATGTGTACTGCCTTCAAAACAAGTCGCTGCAACACGTCGCCGCAACAATTCGCCTTGTCTGATGCGGTGAATTTTTGTGAAAATCACTGTCGCTGTGGCAGAATTTTGTTGCTGCAATCAGTCGCACAAATTCAATCTGGTTTGAATTCGTGCATCTGATCGCAGCGACAAATTTCTGCCGCAGCGATAATGATTTTCACAAAAAATCACCGTGTCAGATGAGGCGAATTGTTGCAGCGACTTGTCCCTGCGACGTGTTGCAGCGACTTGTCGCCTGGTGTGTCTCGGCCTTTACAAGCTCAGGGTTCACTGCTTACCATATTTCAGAACGTGTTGGGTTGCTTCAACGTAGGTCCTGAATCTCTGCCTGAAGATCCACAATTGCAGTTTCAGGGCGTATTTCTTTGGATTTTCATAAAACTTAGCCAGGTAAGGATTTTTGGTCGTGGGTTCCAGGAACACTTTGTAATTTAACTGTCTCGCTACCTGGCAGGCCAATGTGGATTTTCCAACACCGATGTTTCCTTCCACAATAACAAGTTGAGCTGGCGAGACCGTGCTTTGAAGGGTAGACTTCAGTCCAATCATGGTTAAATTAATTGATCTTGAAACGATAATTCTCGTTTGACGATTTCTGCTGAGGAAACCAAACCAACGCCATTGAATCAGCGAAAACATTTGACACATTTGGACCTTGGTAATGTCTGCACGATGGAAGATCGCTTTCAATCATCGTTCGATTGCGTTCATAAAACGAAGCGCGCTCGAAATGATTCCAGAAAACAACACAATAACTTTGACATCGTTTCTACTGCGGTTTTCGGTCTACGCTGAACGAAAGAACGTCTATCTCGCTTGTTTTCGTTTACTAAGCACTTTCGATTTTCGGTTATGCAGAGGGTTTCCCGCAAGAGACTGGTCAAAAGAACGAAATTTCAAACTCACCTTTCTACTGGTGCGCTTCTTGTTCAAAAATTATTCGCGCCAAAATGCAAGCTCCCTGGAGACTTTGCACGCAGCACTGGACCGAGCGATCGCGTTGATTTTGCGCGCGAATCCATGCCTCGCTAAATAAGCCTCGCACATGCTTCGCTTGATACGGGAAAATTAGAGTCTATTCGGGACGGGACCCTAGGAAGTCACAACACAACAACAGAAGAAACTTTCCCGAAATGTGAACAATTTTAAAGGGTAAGGGGATAAATGAATTTGAAGTTGCGATGCATTGCATGGCATTGCACTTGAAGAGTTAAGCCATCAGGTCGTCATGTTGTATAAGTTGAAGTGTGTTGGGGTCGACCCGAATGACTTGTGTCAGAATTTTGTGCACCGCTGGTGCTAAAAGTTTGAATGAAACGCACTTAAAACTGTGCTTGTGGTCGTTAATATCCAGCACTAAAAAGATGTCGGCTCGCAGCAACCGGTCATAACAAGTAAACAAGTAAATTATCTTAATCCTCCTCACAGACTCTTCGCAAACGCGAAGAAGCGGCAGCCATTTTGCTGACAACCGTTACTCACTATCTATTTGTTAGTGTATTCTGTGGCCAATTATAGACCCCATCTTAGTTACTTATGGGCAAATATAATTTTGCGATCCCAATTTTAAGTCATTTTCTGTTTATACATCTACCTTGTAAATGACATGATGAAAGCAAACAAGTCCCAAGCAAAAGAGATCAAATTCTTGCTAATGCAAAAGAAGATCGGATAACAATGCAGCCAAGAAAATAAATACCGTAGCACGGATGTTTCGGTGGACTTTGTTCTGGACTGGAGTGTTCTGGACTATTGTCCAACTGGTTAATGTTTGAGTTGTGATCTCAAAAATGGAATGGAATGTAATGTGTTAACTATTAAAACATGGGTGCAAAATACGGTAACAACTTTTTAACCAGGAATCTTCCCGTTTTTAAATCCTTACTTACCAGAATTTTCTTACTACCAAAACCCCGAAAATGTGCGACCCCAATGTAGTAACTATCGAAAACACATCCCCATTATAGTCAATGCAATCCAGTCGTGAAAATGTGACCCCATCCAGTGGCACATCCCCATTAGCCTATTACTAGGAAGTACCCCACCCCACCCCCTACCCCGGCAATATTGCCAAAGATTGTTCACTTCAATTTAACTGTCCTTTTCTCATAAAATAGGTTGTACTATTCATGTAACAATTAATTAACATCCCTATTCAAATTTTTGTAAAATAAATGCGACGAAGAATGAAAAATTCTTGTTAGCCAAGTCATAAGTTTGATACCAGGCCTTTCTCAGTCAGAATCAAATGTCTCCACCCCGCCCAGTATTTGACGATCAAATCCTGACCATTGGGGATTGATGTGTCAAATCCCATTCCTCCACAAAGGCAGATCCAGAAAATCCAGAAAGAGTTTCTGAAGAAATTAAGGCTACAGCACCCCGCCTGATTGATCACAATACCACTTGAAAGTTATAACATAACTAAAGAAAAGCATGTGCTCTGATTGGTCAATTAACCATTTACTATTTGCCCATGGGTGAATGCTGCTGATGATAGCTGATGTGTGTGCTGTTTATAAACTCAAATTTAGCTTTTTTAGGTGAGATTTTACAAAATTTGTATCGTTTCAACCATCATAGTGTCTAACGAAGTATTAAGCCATTGCAATATTTGTGAATGAAGTTTTGCACGCCTGTTTATCTTGGTCATGTAAATCAATGCAATAAAATGGGACTTTGCTTTCTCTACGATGTTTATGTTATGTTATAAAACAAATGGTAAATGTATCAGTGTGCACTATTGAGTTATGGATGACTTGGGAGGTATGCTAAGCACTCAAGAAGCTAGAGTCGCTCTTGGCTACGCCTCAAGTGACTCTTATGCTTCTCTCGTGCTTGGCAACCTCCCGTGTGCATCCATAACTCAATAGTGCACGCTAATCCGTTTACCATTTGTTAATTGGGTGGTTACAGAAACTTTAAAAAAATATATAGGACAAAAGGAGGCGTGGCCCTCTTACCCCCTAAATCTGCCCCTGGTTCACCCTCACTCCCCCCCCCCCCCCCACACCAACAGCCCTGCAGATTCTCATATCCAAACCTCCTTCATCATAGTGATTACCTTTGTTTTCTCTTCATGAATTATTAATGATTTGAGAAAAGTGTATCAGGGGGGTGGGGAGGGGGTGGGTACTCCCTATAATGACCTATACAGGGAGACTCTGCCCGAAAGGGGTACCTTTTTCATGCTTCAGGTATATGAAAGGGTAGGGATTTCACCAGTCGGAAGTATATGAAAGGGTAGGGAATTCTGTCATTGAGGTATTTAAAAGGGCCTTTCATTAAAATTTCAAACATACCTTTAGCATCCCATGCCGACGTTCTTAGGGATTCGTCATGCATTCCTCAACCACGAGCTCGTGGGTGAGGAATGCTTGATGAATCCCTAAGAACGTCTGCGTGGGAGGCTAATACCTTATGACTGTACTGTTTTAATTGATTGAATGCTACATGAAAATGACAAGAAGACTTCTTGTTTTAGGTATATGAAAGGGGTACCATTTGTTAAATTATGGGAGGTATACGAAAGGGGTACCTTTTCTGTCAAGAATGGTATATATAAGGGTAAGGGGTCAGACCTTGGGGCGGAGCCTCCCCTTTTTCAATTTTTTAGTATCCTCTCCCACTCCTGGGAGTGAATCATACATTTTCAAATGGTCAATGCTATTTGTTTTTATCTGATATTTAGTGGTTTTGATGGATTAGTGCGCTTTAGTTCTAATTCCTGTTTTATATCATTTTCAGAGTACAATGGACAACCTCCTGGAGGATGTGTTCTTGCATCAGTATGTGAAAATAGCATTGGTTAGTTATATTAATAAGTATGATTTGGTTGTTTGCTCATTGCTCTTTGTGTGTGTGGGGTACTCAACAAAGTGTTATACAGGGCGGCTACGCCCCATTTGTATACCATTTTTGATAGAAAAGGTATACCCTTTTGTATACCTTCCATTTTTAAAAAAAATGGTACCGCTTTCACAAATCTGTTTAAGAACACTGTGGCACATCCCTTCTCTTGTCATTTTCATGTAGCATTTAATAAGTTAAAATGATACAGCCATAATGGGTGTCTGTTTAAAAAATTTTTAATTATAAGCCCTTTTGTATACTTCAACTCGTGAAATCCCTACCCTTTTATATACCTGTAGCCTGAAAAAGGTACCCCTTCTGGATGGAGCCTTCCTGTATAGTATAACCCCCCTCCCCACTGTGTTTGCTAAAGCAAGGGTACATGTAAATCTAAATTGCCCAGTAAACTTCGAATTCATTCACATGTTTTAAGGTTCAATTCCATGTACACTTAAAATAAACTGCATATTTTTCAGCTTTAAAAGTTCATATTAATTTGGGTTCCAGTTTCTTGTCATACAGAAGTCAAGTTGTAGTCTAGTTTTCTAGCTGAAGAAATATTCCAAAGGTTGTAAATTATCTCCTTTGCAGCCATTGTTTGTGTTGATCCTATTCTCCCTCTCAACCAAAGTCTGCTGAACTGAGGTGGACATTCCATTCCAGGAACTGATCAATGACACCACAATTTTGGTGGCTAAGTTCCTGTAGCCTCCTTCACAGCCATTGTTCATGTCGGTTTGATTCTCCCTCCTGATTGGAAACTCAGGCACAATGGGAATGGAATGTCCGGCTCGATTCAGCAGATGTTGGTGGGGAAGGAGAATAGGACCGACACAAACAACAGCTGTGAAGGAGGCTAAAGTTGTGTGTTAAGGCTTATAAATTGTCTGTGTGAACTCTGTTTTTGTCTCTAACGAGGAATAAAAGGTTTTCACCAATAAGAATGGCTTTTGTTATGATGTAACTGCTGTTTTCTAGGCTGTTGCCGTAATAAGAACAAAGCCAAAAGGTGTGACTGCCAAATCATATATTGATGAGATGCTGAGACAGGTGGAATCACAGGATGGTAAAAGGAATATGATGGTAACATTGCTTGACACTGCTTGACAATATTTTCAATTTATTGGCTTCCTCTTGCAAGTTGTATTTCATGTATTTGCTGTAAACTTGACCATGACCGTGAGAATGCAGAATTCCCTTCAACACCTTATTCCCTCTGGGTTAAAGGGAGAAAAGAACATAAAACTGCACCTTTTAGATAAGCAGAAGGGAAAGCAATATTGATGTGTGATTATTTGCTACCATGTGATGTACACCCAGCTTGTGGTAAAAAATTGGTGGCCCTTGAAATTTCCCAATATTATTGAAGATAGTAAAGGACTTTGGTGAGACATATTCTTTTTGTGAAGATGTGAATGATCGTCACAGTTATGAACGCTACGTAAGCTAGCTAGTAGTAGTGAAATCAAAGCCTGAAAAAACATTGAAACTTGTACAGGATTTAATTTGAACCCATGACGAGGCCCTGTCAGGGTAAATTCCGACAAGCGACATGGCCCAAAAAGTATTGCCAGCACATAAAATGAGAACCCGACAAAAGACATCATTCCTGGCAAAATTCCAACAGTGGCATCAAGGCCAAAAGTTAGTGATTTAAACACTGACACAGGAGATTTTTAATTCAGACAAGTAACACAGGACCCCACTTCCCCCCCTCCCCCCCCCCCCCCCCCATGCAGTAGGGCCTCCATGACCTCTACAATTAGTGTACCAGTGCAGTGCTCTACCAACTGAGCTAACAAGCCATTACTGGGAGCTGGTCATTTTGTTGGTTCATAATAAACTTGTGTGTGATGAATACATCAATGACTGTGAATATATAAAATTCCTACATTTGAACTGCTGATTAAAGAATAAAGATGTGAATGATCGTTACAGTTATGAACACTACTTAAGCAGGAGTCAAAATGATGCTTAAGTAGTGTTCATAACTGTGACAATCACTCACTTATTCATTGAGACTTTAATCCTCAACTCAAATATATGAATTTCATATATTCACAGTGTTTTTGTATTTGAAGGTGGGTGAGTGCAATAAATTGATGTTAGATAGGCAGCAGGATTTGATGTCATTCATCCTGTCAAAAACAGATATGGAGATAGGTAGGTTCAATAGCAGGCAGGATGCATGCTAATACTTTTATTGGATTGTTAGGAGGATTGGAAGTA
>JAEMWC010000798.1:185000-260000 GCA_016490735.1 Pachyseris speciosa | reverse complement strand
GTTAAAACATGTTTCCTACTTTAGCTATCTCAAAGGCTTTGTTCTCTCTGTTGATCTTTCAAACATTCATATAGACGCTTCTCTTAACATGTTGGCTTTTCAAACCTCAAAAACACACGGTGAATTGATGTTTTCATGTAAGTGACATGCTTGTGAGCAGACATCTTTATGTCACGCACTGTGAAAAACTCTAAAATGCAAACTGCTCTATTTTCAAAACAAAGCAAGCTACCGAGCTGAAAACATGCAAGCAGATACATTTCTAAATTGTCTTTTACGTGATGAAGATAAAAATGCAAAAGTCTGGTTACTTTTGAATTTTCGTTTTTTATGACGTCACGTGAAAACCCTCTATTCTGTGTATTCCGAATAAACCACATCATTCGATACTTTTTCCCTTCCTTTTCATTGGCCCAGAGCCTACCACGTGACCTACAAATAACTGCCTAGAAATAATGGTCTGCTCATGCGCAGTACCGTCCAACTGTGATTCATTCTCGTCCCCAGAGCCTTCGTTCCTTTTGGTCACGTGGTCGGAGAAACGAAGGGTTCTGGTAGCAGCAATTGCCGGATGTCCGTAAATCACGGACATCCGGTAGCGCATGTCAAATAGCCAAGAATGTATTTGCTCGTGCTCAGATATGTATTCTCAGGGAGGGAGTGACAGTCCAGCTTTGGTTTATGATGGTTGGCTTGAAAGCTGGTTCGGCGACGCTTTGAAAGAGACTAATTTCATTGAAATTAGAAAATTTACCGGAACAACAAGCTGCCTTGCATGCAGTAGGTGTACATAAACGAGACTGGCTGTGTATTTTGCCCACGTGGTTTCGAAAGTCGTTGATATTCCAGCTTCTCTCGTTCGTGGTGGACCATCGATCTCGATACGGTTGAAAGCAGGTGTGTTCTTGTGGTTGCCACTGAATGCGCTTATTTCCGACCAAATTGAAAAGTTGAAGGCACTAAATGTTGGCTTGAAGGTTTGTAAGCAAAGCAACCAAGACGTAGTTCGATCAATTGGCGAGAATGTGAAATTCCGATCCCTTGTTGATTTGTGCAAAATAAATATCACTCGTAACGGTAAGTGGAAACGAGTGGCTCTGGGACGAGAATGACAGGAAGTGCGCAGTCACTCATGGTGTAGTCTCCTTCGCGGACGTCTTTGGGCTCGTCACGCGTTCCTTGCCCACGAACGTCTGCTGAACTGAACTGCCACTTCCGTTCGTCGGCGGTTAGCCTTTGTTTTGAAGAAACCAATAACGAGCTGCGTAAGAATGAAAATCGACACCCGATTCACGTGCATCTCCTACTTTCCATAAATTGGAAAACGAACTATGATTGGCTAACTGCCGCGAACGGAAGTGGTAGTTTAGTTCAGCAGACGTTGGTGGGCAAGGAACGCGTGACGAGCCCAAAGTCGTCTGCGAAGGAGGCTACTCATGGTGCGCATTCAGTTTTTATTAGCCAATGAAAAAATTCGAATTTTCCGTTGCAACCAGAGCCACTCGTAACGGTAAGTCAAAACGAGTGGCTCTGGGGACGAGAATAACTGTGATTTTGCGGGGCTGCAAATTATATTCTGCTCATGCGTAGTTGTGTCCACGCGTCCAAGCTCTTCAAATGCAGTGAAAATGGCAGACCGTTTCACGCTTCCCGAAATAATTATGAAAAATAAGCTCGGTGATCAAATGATAAAACTATTATTGACGTTTTCGCAAAATATGATTTGCAAGTGTCTCGCAGATCAATTATTAATTGCCTCAGCCTTCGGATTCGGCAAATAATTGAACTGCTCGCCACTGACAAATCACGATATTTTGCTCAACCTCGTCCAATAATTGTTTATTCTCGCTGTTCGTTCGATCCGTTCATTCAGCTATGGGAAGAAGAAAAAGCAGGGGCACCCAACGAGCCAAAGCAGCCAAAAGCTGTAGAAAGGCATTTTTAAGTACCTTATGGTGTTTGAAGTCTGTTTAAAGTGATGTTTTGGTTAGCTAGAAAACTTTGATCTGTTCGGATTCCCTAGCTGAAATGTTAATTGCCCGAAAATTTTAGGGAACAAAATCTTTCTTTGAGAAAATGCTAGCTGAATGAACTTCCTAGGGAACCTTTTTTTCTTTCCGAAAATTCTAGCTGACGTTTTTTACTGCCAAAAACAGCAATAACGGCCTTTCAGAAAATTTCAGGGGTTATGATTTCCACATTACGAATCTTTTAGGCCACGTTTTACTTACGAAAATCCGAGTACACTCTTTAATCGACGCCGAAAGCCTAAGGCGAACCACCCTCCACCGAAAAGATATCTACCGAAACTTGTCGTTGGGTGCCCCTGAAAAAGGACCAAATGGAAATGCCAAATTGTCCGCATTATCCTGGTGTCCATATAAGCGGGCTAATTTAAAAGAAAATATGTGATCTTTTTAGTTGTCGGAACAAAGACAAATGCCCGCTTATTGACCCTTATTGTCCGTAGAGCCGAGTTCCACTGTACCTTGAATTTTGTCGCCAGTGGATGTGATAATTATTCTACCAAGAAACTGAATGCATAGTACTTAGCCTGTGCCGTAAGAATGAGCATCTTCAGAAACTGGCCTTGCTTGCAAATTGCAGATGATTATTGTGGATTCCCATTCCTTCCGCTTGCACTTAGAAAGAGACTATACTTGGTTGAGTGCTAACTCAGTTCGACTGGTATTGTCACGTTCCTCGAAAGACAAGTAAAGTAAACTGAGACCACTAAAGTGAAAAACTGTTTCGTTAAAGATGTGTCCAGCTTGTAGTTTTGGAGAAGGGGCGGGGCGGGAGCGGAGGAGGGGAGTGGTGGACGACAGAGAATAAGAAAGAAGTCAGTAGCAAGTTGACTCAAAATTTCAGAGGAAAAGGTCTGCTAAAAAATACCAACATACTACTGCAAATGCCTCCGAATCATACGAAAACACTTGAGGAGTAAAGCACCACGCCACAGCGTATTTGCCAATGACATATAAGAAAGATTTAGCAGCACAGTTTACGGTAAACATCAACTTTTTGATAGCTGAGTTAATCTTTTGTCTCACGATTGAGCCACAAAGATGTGGATCGCGACGTTTCGACCGCTATACTGCTGGTCTTCATCAGGCGATGGTGTCGACTGGCTGCGTGTGAGTATAATAAGCACTGTGGCTGGTAGTGATTGGTGCGTTTCGATCCTCGCTTAGGCTGTTGTTGATCGGAGGATTTCGATCCTTGTCGTTCAGACTAGAAATTGTTCCCTCAGCGGTCCGCTTTGGTACTGATCGGCTGTTGTGGTGTTTGATCGTTGGCATCCACGCTTCAGGAATTTCAATTCCAACTGTTAGGGTGAAGTCTTATGTGAATAGCCTTTTTAACCCTACGGGTGTACCAATGTAGCTCCCGGTCAATAAATTTAACTTCGTCCCAGAGCGGATAATGTCCGGTCGCGTTGCTATGTTCTGAAACGGCGGAGGATTGGGTTCGAGCAAGCCGTATGTCTCTATCGTGTTCCTTAATCCGTTCATGCATAGATCTTCCCGTCTCTCCAATATAAACCTCACTACATTCGCAGGGAATCTTGTAGACTACTCCGTCTTGTTTTACTGGATCGACAATGTCCTTAGGTCGCACTAGGTGTGATCTAAGAGTTGTGTCAGATCTGAAAACAGTCCGTATGCCTTGTTGTTGTAGGCAACGGCGAAGAGCCTCCGATGTGCCTTTGACGTATGGCAGAACCACAGTAGATTTAATTTCGGGTTCAGGTTCTTTAGTGGTTGTTCGTCCCTTGGTTTTCGTAAGATTTTTTACAAACGAAAACGGATAACCGTTGGAAACAAGGACCGATGAGAGGTGTTTCTTTTCATGAGAGATAACTGATGGTTTTGTTATGAGGTGTTTAGATCGATCGTACAGGCACTTGACAATACCGCGTTTTACAGATTGTGGGTGGTGTGAATCATACGCTTGGTACTGGTCAGTGTGTGTCGGCTTTCTGTAAACACTGGTAGAGAGGTATCCGTTCGAATCCTTGATGATTCCCTTCCTTTACGTTTTACTACATTAAACTTAACTTGCTTTGACATTAATCCCTTTCACTAGTCTTGACAATGATCACGCGTCCAAGTGAGGTAACTTTGCCTGTTCCAAAGCAGCTGTACCAAGCTGTCATTCACAAGCTTAAAGGTAAAATGAAATTAACTAGTGTTTCATTTATTTGAATTCTGCTTCTTACGCGTTGTCCTCTTGGGTGTCTTTAAAAAACCCCTGTTTGGGAGTCGGTTTTTGTAATAAGCCCCTTTTCTGTAATAACCCCCCCCCCTCCCTTTTTGGACACGAGATTTTGTAATTATTCCCTCCTATTCCCTCTTACGAAATACACTTTATGCGGCCCTGTTGGTTTGTTTTTAAACAAATATACAATAAATCACACAATAATGTTTCCCGCTCGGCATTAAAGTAACGTTTTATTGCTGTTGTTTGAGATTTGTAAAGAAACTATTTAACACGAAAACGGCGTGTTCAAAGATTTGAAATAAGCCCCCACTCTCTATTAAGCCCCCCGTTAATAAGGCCTGAAATTAAATAAGCCCCCCACCCCCCCCCCCCCTCCATACTTAGTCACTGGCTTTCTGACACTCGTTGAAAACTGCTACTTTGTGATCAAGGTTTGCTAATTGATGTCCTCTTTCCCTATCATAATACCAGCCATGCCATTTACGATAGACGACTTTTCAGAAATCAAACCAAGGATGGGACAGATGCTTGATAGTCTTATAAAATGCCTGCTGCACTGGCGACACTCGTCCCCGGTAAAGCATTAAATACTTCTTTGTTATAGCCTGTGTAGCAAGCGTTCCCTTGCAAACAGATTTCACTGCATTCTGGCCGCGCGAAAAATAGAAGAACGTCCGCTGTTTTTTTTTAATGTTTTAACCGCCGACCGGTTAGCTCAGTTGGTAGAGCACCGGTCTACCGTGCGGGAGGTCGCGGGTTCAAACCCCGGCCGGACCAACACTCAGGGTCTTTAAAATAATCGAGGAGAAAGTGCTGCCTTTGTAATTACATCTGCAAACGGTTAGAATTTCTAGTCTTCTCGGATAAGGTCGATAAATGGTAGGCCCCGTTTCACAGCGCTTGTTCCTAATGATTCGTGGGACGTTTAAGAACCTACACACTGTTCGCAAAGAGTAGGGGACGTAGTTCCCGGTGGTGTAGCCTGGTGTTTCATATATATCACATCATATGTTACTACACATGTAAAAGCGCATTTGCATTATATCGTCATAGAAAATGAGCTATACAAATTCACAGTTCATTGATTGATTGATTGATTGATTGATTGATTGATTGATTGATTGATTGATTGATTCATTCATTCATTCATTCATTCATTCAATTTTTGCTCTCGTCCCAATTTTCGCGCGGCCAGAAAATTTCGTTCGATCGGGAACGCTTTCTACGCAGGCCACTTTGTTACCATATATTCTTTTGGTGTTTCATTGTGGTTTAAAATGTTTATTAGGAAGCAAATTAATTGAGGACAGTTGACACAATGTTGATATTTTAATATAGTGCTGACAGCTAAGGCCATACTACCTGAAGTTAAAGGGCCACTGTCATAGTAATCACCTTATTATGAGTTTGTTTAAATAATAAGTACTTTTTCTACTGCACGAATGACCCTTGTACCACGCAAAGGTAGATATCAAAGTACTTCTTGGGAAGAAAAAAACTATTATTATTCTATGGCGATTTTTCCAAGACACAATGTCAACAATTGAAAAAGTCAAGTGTAGCCAAACTTTTTCAAGTTCAAATCCTTTCTTTTTTTGTTATCCCTAGCCAAAGATAACTGCAAATAGTTTCAATGTACATACACTGTATTGCGTTCTCCGTAAGAAAACTAAAAAGCCACAAAACACACCTTTCGGTTTATCCAAATTACACGACAAAGCTCCTTTTTAAAAATACGTCTTGCAATTGAAGAGATGTGAAACTAAACATGTACGATTGACCCTTCTCTTCTCCCCCGTCTCTATAGAGTCTGGATTCTGAAGAAATCACACACATCCTTCTTTCTGTTGGGTCCTCCTCAGTGTTCAGGGATGTTTGTTTGTTGAGACTTTCATGGCATGTTCAGGAGTTTGCAGCAACTCTGAAGCCCGTTGCAAAGGGTATGTTTTCTCTCCTGATAAGTGCTACTCGAATTTTACATTCCTCTCAACAGATACGCTGTTGGTATGGTTGCATGGCGTACGTATCAATCGTTTGTATGACTGTCTCGCTTGTTGAAAGTATACTTCTGACATTAATTGCGAGGAGAATTTCTAATCCAGCTTGTCTATGAACCGCTATACTCAACTCGGTTTTTTGAGTGAAGCCAATATTCATTTGGAACGTGGCACGGTAATTGTTAGTAAAAGATGTGAAAGAGGTGAGTTTTCTGTCTGACAGTGATAAAACTGTCCAGTTATAGTGCTAAGCCATTATTTTAGAACGAGAAGTGGCATTTCCAACGCAGCAAAAAATAAAATGAAACGTTCATTGTGCAAACGTCTTAGAAAAGCCAAACACCTGAGCGTTTACCATTTGCACTAAAAACCGGTCGGAATGGAACGTTCGCTATGGTACTGGCTTTTCCTGACAAAGTGGTTTGACTAGTCCGAGAGCCTTTACCATGTGCATAAAAAACCGGTCGGAATGGAACGCTCCCAATGGTACGGGCTTTTTTTTTTTCATCAAAGTGACCGAAAAGCGCGCGAAAACGGACCAGGGCGAGTATGATTTGACAAATGGTACAGGATTTTCCGGTCATTTAATACGTGTGAGGATTTCCATCTGTTCCGGAAACTTTCCGATGGAATGAGCTGTACCATTTGAATTTCCGACCGCAATTTTCGGTTATTGTTGACAAATGGTAAACGACCCTAAACAAGGGGCTTGCGTGTTTGATATTCTTCGTGGAGCTTCAAGTTGAAATTAGTAACCGAGCAAGCTACATGTAAGGTATACTACGTATTGTTATAAATAAGGTTTTCCAGCTTCTTGAAATACAGGCGCCCTTGTTTTGTGACATTTTTCTGTGAATCTACCATTGCAGGAGAAGAGGATCTTGGTAGTAAAGTGGTGAAATATAACAATCTCTGTTATGTACTTCTTGCACTTGAACAGATGCTTGTGGAGACTTGTCCAGAAAACGCTTGCCGTGAAACAGGTGTTTACTCGTAGAGTATTGAGAATATTTATGAATAAAGTCTTTAGACACTGTACAAAAGATTTATGGCAAATGTAACGCTGTCAGAAGATTTGGCACCAGGATTCTTAACAAAATTCCGTATTGGGCACAATTAGAGCGGTTTTTAATTGAGTGTCGAAAGTAAAATTCTCGTTTTGCTTTGGTTTTGCATTGCTTCACTCTGTGATCGGTCAGCAAAACTCGCGCCACTTTCTCAACCAATGAGAAGCAAAACCAAAACCAAAACCAATCGTGACTTGCACGCGCGTACTTTCCGGAGAGGGTGGAATTCACGCATAGTCTTCTGCACACCAGCTAGATGCTCTCTAACAAATGTCTGTCTTTCGTTTTCCACAGTCCACTCTATATATTGCCAACTCAACGATGCCCTTGTCCAAATATCCCAAGCCTTTCCGGTGTTTGCGCATTTCTTATGGAGGTTGCAAGTTCTTTTGCTTCAACTGTCATCCTTTCCTGACGCACAGAAACAGCACCGTGACACAGACACTATCGCAAACTGACTGCGCAAGGAAAAATTCTAGTTTCTGGAATAAATTTGTTAAAAAAATCGTAGCGGTAAAGTGCGTAGTTCAACCAGATTTGTAAATTTTAAATGGTTCTATTGTAATCCGTTTTGGTTGTTTCAATGTTATGCGTTATATTCACTGTGAAATAAAATGAGTGGGCTTTTCTATTGGGTATGTATTTTTTCTCAAAAATCCTCGTTGAATTGCCTTCCAAAAGAGGAAAGGTAATTCGTGCTTAGGATAATGAGCTGCTTGTTGCTGATGCAATGTAATAGGGAGCTTACGCAATGACGACGACGGCGGCAACGAAAAGAAACTTTCCGTTTCTGTAACTCTTTCGTGATTATTCCAACTTGTTTAACTTAATAAATGCTGGCGAACTTTCCAGGGTCTGAATTACTGTGAACGGTGTTAAGGTAAAGAAAAAGAAAGAAAAATTTGCTGTTATGCGGTCACGTTCTAATGAACACCGAAAATTTAGTCATTTCACGTCGTCGTTTTGTAGATGATAGCAAAGAAATGTACCAAAATGTAAAACGCACGTGCAGAGCAATAGACCTTTTCGCGGTAAAATCCGCCATTTTGAAAATGGGGCAAACACCGCACGAAATACAGTGTTTGTATGGGGATGCCGATGTCAAATAACTTCGTAATATTGGGTATCTGTACAAACTTCGAATGGTGAATGTAACCTAGACGGCCAAACATTGTTCCTTTTAAAGCTGAGGGATGCAGCTGAGCTTGAATGCGAATAATCGCGTTTTTAATTTTCCATACATTCGCCTGTAATCTCCGCGAGACTGGCAGGAAAAAGTTACAGGCAAATGTATGGAAAATTAAAAACGCGATTACTCGCATTCAAGCTCAGCTGCATCCCTCAGCTTTAAAAGGAACAATGTTTGGCCGTCTAGGTTACATTCACCATTCGAAGTTTGTACAGATACCCAATATTACGAAGTTATTTGACATCGGCATCCCCATACAAACACTGTATTTCGTGCGGTGTTTGCCCCATTTTCAAAATGGCGGATTTTACCGCGAAAAGGTCTATTGTTTTTGCTCGTTAAGCCTATTATTCTCGTTGCCGTCGCCGTCGTAGTTGCGTTAGCTCCCTATTATCACGCGAAAGCGACGACTTATATTTGTCCCCTCAGAACGTTTTCACATCCAAACAACGGGCTAAAGTAGTTTGAATATTCTGGCTAAGACTCGCACAGTATGTCATTAACTTTCGCCTGCGTGGCGCGCGCGCGAGGCGAGGCAAACGCGCGCATCCGCTTTCCCTCTTTCTCTGAATAGACTTTCAATGTTTACGTGAATTAGCATCACGAAGTTCTGGAACGTGCGGTGTTGTTTTTACAATCATTCTTGGTAGTACTCAGAGGTTTGCAACAAACATTTTTTAAAAGTATTTTTTTCAAGGACATTCAAATGGCAGGAGCCCATGAATAGGAACCTCCATATGCTCTGCTCCTTGAGTCAACGTTTGCGCGTATCTTTCTATTTTTAGAACGGCTTTTTCTGCAGGAGGCTCCAATTTAGTGGGAAAATCTGTTTCCAGTAAATTCCGCCCACAAGCATCCGTAAAAAAATTGTGGCCAAAGGTGGGAAGTGCGTTGTCCCGATGCTTCTCTTGGGCATTCTAACAGTGCGTGCGAATTTAGAAACCCACAGCCTTCTAAAAATAGAAAAGATACGCGCAAAGGTTGACTCAAAGGGCTTGTATGGGAGAGTGAAGCTCCTATTCATGAGCTCCTGCAAATGGTTATTAGCAAGAGGTAAAAGAATTGATTTTTGTGCTTTCGTCAATTGAATATGTAGAACGCCACAAGCAATATTTTCTCTTAATAACGGATTCTCATTCCTTGCAACTGACGCCCGGGTGTCCTTTTTCTCCTTTCCAAAATTTCACCTTTACTGTCAGTAAATTTAGAGTACCTGAATCCTTTAGATCCTTCAAAGTGATTTCTGACGAAGCGATCATGATTGAAAGCTAAAAGTGGATCTTTTTTCTTATATTAGAATTGCTAATGTAAAAAAAAAAACACCAAATTGGTTTTATCAAAGTGATTTAAAACGAAAACCTCTCCTGGAGCAGAAAATTGAAAAACCATCAATCATTAATCGACTGTAATGATCTAAAGCAAAATCGGAAATATTTCCATGTTTTGACTCTTACCGTTTAAGTTAAGTGAACTTTGAGGGTTGTTGTCATTTCAAGAACGACGTTTTGCAGGCTGCTTCTTTGTGGTGAAGCTGGTGGGTGCTGCCGCGACAACATGCCCTCGACTTAGAATTACATCGCATGCTTCGGCACTCTTTTGCTTCTGGTAGACTCTTCACAGGCAGTAACTGAAATATTTATCGGTAGGTATAACCTTACTTGAGATTTCTTTGGGGGCAAACGCCTTCAGTGTTTATTGCCATGTATTTCTCCGTCGGTCTTAACTCGACTGTTGCTCACTACAAACGCTTGAATTCATTTTGCGAATAGTCCAGCCAGCCAGCACAGAAAATACCTCCGAATACCTTTTTCTTAGAAGGTTACAAATACGATTTTAATTCACAAAAAGGACAAAAACGACCATCAATAGGCAGTAAACAACGCCACAGGAGAAAAAACTATTCTTGAATAACTTTCATTTGAAAAATCACAAGCAAACATGCAGAAATTTAATAGCTGGAAACCGTATTGTGTCGTATATTGAACGGCGCCACATGAAAGCCCTGCTGCTCAATAGCTTTGATTTGATTTTTCACACTGAGATTCATATATACTCCAAATGTAGAAACACTTTTCACTATTGAGCAAAAATAACCGGTACAAATTTTCGGAATTTTCGCTGGTCTAATGGAAAGCGTCCGACCACGTCCCAGAATTCTAGGTCACGTGCATTGACATGCTGAAAGTGCTTCGTCCGCTTATTGGTTTTTCCGCTTGTCCATGTGAGCTCACGCCCGGTGGGGAGACCAAAACCGATATCTATCGCGAAGGGAACACGAAAATTTCGGTAATTCTGGAAATTCCGGCAAAGAGGGTGCACTCAAAACGTATTCCTAAATTTTCGGAAACTTTTCCCGGAACTTTGCCCGTTTCATTCGATTTCGAACCCGGAAATCTCGAAAATTGTGGTTGAATGGAAAGCGCCCAATGTTTACGTGAATTAGCATCACGAAGTTCTGGAACGTGCGGTGTTTTTACAATCATTCTTGGTAGTACTCAGAGGTTTGCAACAAACATTTTTTAAAAGTATTTTTTTAAAGGACATTCAAATGGTTATTAGCAAGAGGTAAAAGAATTGATCTTTGTGCTTTCGTCAATTGAATATGTAGAACGCCACAAGCAATATTTTCTCTTAATAACGGATTCTCATTCCTTGCAACTGACGCCCGGGTGTCCTTTTTCTCCTTTCCAAAATTTCACCTTTACTGTCAGTAAATTTAGAGTACCTGAATCCTTTAGATCCTTCAAAGTGATTTCTGACGAAGCGATCATGATTGAAAGCTTAAAGTGGATCTTTTTTCTTATATTAGAATTGCTAATGTAAAAAAAAAAAAAAGCACCAAATTGGTTTTATCAAAGTGATTTAAAACGAAAACCTCTCCTGGAGCAGAAGATTGAAAAACCATCAATCATATTGTTAACACTGATCGACTTGCCATTAAGGTAAGTTTTCTTCCCTTGTACTGACATCCAAGCAAACATGTTTCAGTGGTCATGTTCTCCCTGCGCATTCATGAATACACGAAGAAAAAGCTGAACACGAAGGAGAATTATGAACTGATCCTTATCAATTCAGGTGCGTCCAGACATTAGAGGGTACATATAACATTATCAGTTTGTATCTTGTTTGATTAGTAACTTTACCCTTGCCACACTGAGCCCGCTCTTTGGCGTTAGTTTTCACTAGCGACGCAAAGCCATTAAAGCACTAACAGAAGAGTGCATACAAACCTCCTTTAAACACAAGGGCGGGTTTCTCAAAGATATAGTTCTGCTTGATTACGCGTCTCTGTTTTTGTAGACGCTGATGCTTGGTTCGCACTTGAAAACCCGGTCTTAACCCGACCAATAAAGTTACCTACTAATACATATGCCAAGATTTGGCAACGGTATAACGTGCATCTTTAATGCCATACCTTATAACCACCATCTTTGACATTGAGAGTGTACATATAACTAGTAGTGTTCACAGTTGACATTGTACATGCGAAGTTACTTGGCCGAATGCCGCGGAATCGTGATGGCGCAACTAAAGAAACCAGGCAGATTGTAAATCAGTACCTTGTTTCATATCAATTAGCACTAACGCGCTCAGGGTTTCACAAACATGGTCATTTTTCGGAAGCGGTTGCTAAGAAGAGGATCAGCTTACCAAAGTGGCGGCCTTAAGCTATCCAACTGTTTGCTTTGCCACCCGAATGCAGACAAATAAGTGTTGTTCTCAGATAACGATGCCGACTATTTGCCAAGCACCTGTTTGTCGTGTCTGCATTTGGCCCCGACATCGATAACAACACTGCATATTAGAAACTAAATAAGGATGATTGATTTAAGGAAGAATACGAATAATAATTACTGTAGTAGCTTCTCCTAGAACGCCGACGAGCAAAACATTTAAAATAGATTAATGTTTAAAATGCCTTGTCATTATTTTCATGACAGGACCCTTGTAGATTGATAATTGATAAGCAAAATTTGCATTGTTTAATTGTGACAGGTCTGAGTCAACTCGAGCGGTATCGTTACGGAGATAACGTTTTACGTGGTTGTATTTTGTGGCAACTCTTGCGGTGCTATTGGCACATCATACCACTCCCGCAGTCTTGTTTTCACAACGCGACTTTTAATCGACTGTAATGATCTAAAGCAAAATCGGAAATATTTCCATGTTTTGACTCTTACCGTTTAAGTTAAGTGAACTTTGAAGGTTGTTGTCATTTCAAGAACGACGTTTTGCAGGCTGCTTCTTTGTGGTGAAGCTGGTGGGTGCTGCCGCGACAACATGCCCTCGACTTGGAATTACATCGCATGCTTCGGCACTCTTTTGCTTCTGGTAGACTCTTCACAGGCAGTAACTGAAATATTTATCGGTAGGTATAACCTTACTTGAGATTTCTTAGGGGGCAAACGCCTTCAGTGTTTATTGCCATGTATTTCTCCGTCGGTCTTAACTCGACTGTTGCTCACTACAAACGCTTGAATTCATTTTGCGAATAGTCCAGCCAGCCAGCACAGAAAATACCTCCGAATACCTTTTTCTTAGAAGGTTGCAAATACGATTTTAATTCACAAAAAGGACGAAAACGACCATCAATAGGCAGTAAACAACGCCACAGGAGAAAGCACTGTTCTTGAATAACTTTCATTTGAAAAATCACAAGCAAACATGTAGAAATTTAATAACTGGAAACCGCATTGCGTCGTATATTGAACGGCGCCACATGAAAGCCCTGCTGCTCAATAGCTTTGATTTGATTTTTCACACTGAGATTTCATGTATACTCCAAATGTAGAAACACTTTTCACTGCAAGTGATTAGTTTGCATAACAGTCCTTTAGGGCTGACATCGAGCGGGAAGCATGACGAGATACTAAAATTGCGGAGAATATGGACCGAATTCTGAGGCCCGTGTAAAAAACCTCTCTACGTTTCGAATTGAGACATGTTTGGTGTGAATTAGGCGGACTTGAGGAATGACTTTTAGCTGACTAAGTATACTGCTGTTGAAATACTAATCTAACCGATTGGGTGCTTTTAAAATCATCTAAGGGAAAGACCCATATTTGGTTACGAATAGTTCTTAAAATTTCTCGGGAAGAAACAATACTTTCTGTATTTTTTTATAGTGGCCAATTATGTCCCTGAAGATTAATTGTTTGATTAAGATCTGACATTTGATTAAAAGGTGGTCTCCGGTTGATTAAATTAATAAAACAGAAGGATGATGAATTACGCTTCTTGGGGTACCTCTTAGTGTAAGCTACATGAGATGTGTACCATGTCTGGGTGAAAGTGCTCGAAAATGGGTGCTTGTGTAAATTTTAATCACCTTAGTTGAAGTCAAAAAAGCCACCTGGAGTTTGGAAGCCACAAGTTAAAGTAGGTACTGAAAGACCACACATTTTGGCAAGAAATAAAGTTTGGATTTTGAGAACTTGGGAGCTTTGCAATTGCCGGGTTAGAGTTTGGTTGGAAATTTGAGTAACTTCCGGGTCAAATTAGTGGAACACTTTTTTCCACCTTGACGAAAAACTCATCGGTACATCATTGCGTGATGCCGCAAGAAGACAGAAATGTGAAATTAAAATTATGAGTAAAATGGATCAGTAAATTCTGTTCGAGCCGTTTGGAACGGCGAAGACAGTGGAGTACCTGCGAAGGTTATCTGTGTGTTCCTCAAAATGTCCCTTGTGTCCGCGTGTCCCATACATTTTAAGCGTTGATTTGAAAATTTTTGAATTGGACATTTTTGCTGAGTGTGGTGTGAATTGCCATAGACACCAAAACAATACCTCATGGGCGCGCTTCAAATTGTCATTGCTAACTGCGAAGCGAAAGCTGCCCAAATGAAAAAGTTGTTATACGTCCAAGTTGCCCAAACAAACATGACTTTAATCTATTTTAAGCAGATTTTCATTGATAAGATAAGCATAAGGGACCCCCTTGAAGCAGCGGATTCTTTAAAAATAGAAAATATCCCAAGATAACGATTTTTTTTAAATGGCCAATAAATCAATGTTGTCCCCTAAGGAAGTATCTAAAGGTGGGTTCTCTGTAGACTAAACTTAACTATAAGGAAAATTAACTATAAAACAGTAAACACAGCTGTACGAAAAGTATGGCTCGGGTCAATCACAAACTGGGACTGGGATCGAGAATGCCGCTTGAGGATTGTGGATTGTTGAAAGCGCGCGCGCGGGGGGCGGGGGGGGGGGGGTGGGGACGCAAGGTTGTTTCTTCGCAATACGCGTCCCGCCAAACAATCCCACAATCGCTTGAGCGGCGGCTCGGTTCTAGTGTTATGAAAGTGAGCTATAGACTACGAGAAGTTCTTTACTTTTCTTAGTGATGGCAGAGTAAGCGAAGCGCGCGCATGCGCTCGCGAAAATTGCTTCCTGCGAGGAGACTCGGCTAGCGTGTAGAAGGAAAATAAGAAAAAAAAATATATTAAAAAGTAACAACAAACAAGTGTTTATCTCATATCGTTTCAGGAGCAATATTATCGCCACCCGGTCGTGGGATGAACGGAAGCATTGAAGAAAAAGCTTTTGAGCTTGCTATACATAAAATCAACGCTGACACTTTGGACTACCCAGACATAAAACTGCGAGGTTTGATAAGGTATTCAGATCCTGATGACCACTTTGACAACATCGAAAAAGGTACGGCACCTACAGTACAGCCTGATCAGCTAAAAACCAAACCACTAAAAAGCCAAAACCATTTAAAATCACTTTACATGATACGGCTCTGAATTCAGGTTAGAAAAGACTGATGAAATTTCTCGAATTTTACTTTTACTTAGGAAAGCGTATGCTTGTTATTTTAGAATTTTACTCTTTTTTGATTCTGTGTAATTTTTAGCTTATATATTAGATATGGTTTGGATAGTTTTATTATATTTGATTTATTATTTTATTGTAACTTGTAAGGCGCATTTGAATATATTCACATAGATATTTGCGCCGAATAAGTAATAAATTATTATTATTATTATTATTAACCTCCATACTTACAACAAATTGACGCTAAATTGTTGGAAATAATTACTAGCTTCCAAATTTGGTTTTGAAACATGGATATAACATTTAAGTGTACAATAAAATCGAGATCATCATCGCCTATTTTCGCTTTCAAATTTCCCGGATTGGATTTGATGACGCGTAATGGTTGCAGCCTTTGTCAGGAAACAAATGTAGATGAAAATCCTTTGTGTTAAACAATAGGGCAACCATTACACGTCATCAAATTAAAAATGGCCGCGCCCGGGAAATTTAAAAGCGAAAATAGATAGTGATGATATCCATTTTTTTGTACACTTAAATGTTATGTCCACGTTTTAAAACAAAATTTGAAATCTAGTAATTATTGCCGCTACGATTTAACGAGAATTTGTTGTAAGAGTGGTATTGAGCAAAGCAACCACTTCATTAAATACCTCAGTA
This sequence comes from Pachyseris speciosa, assembly GCA_016490735.1. Taxonomy (NCBI): domain Eukaryota; kingdom Metazoa; phylum Cnidaria; class Anthozoa; order Scleractinia; family Pachyseridae; genus Pachyseris; species Pachyseris speciosa. The sequence goes on along the minus strand of JAEMWC010000798.1, from coordinate 244,078 downwards.
TAAGACGACAAACGGTCTGATTTTTCAATCAATCACCAGCGATAATCGGAGCGTTAATAACTCACTTCGAAAGAGAGTCATAGCCTACCTTGCAAGTGATTGTCGAATTGACTCGAGAACGCGAACTACGAAAATACCATAACATGTAAGCTCCTGGGTGTCTTTTTGGAATGCAAACAAGGCTTATGCAACGTAAAAGAGATGACTTTGCGAGACACCTACAGTAAAGTGGTGTTGTAACCGTGGACAGCTGTTTCGTTCTATTTGGAACTCATCAGCGCGGTGTATAGCACAGCACAGTGTATTCCAGATCCTACGTAAAACAAGCAGCATTGTCGTTGGCTTTGCTTGTTTTACGTTTGCCCGGGTTTTTGGGCACGAATAACTTCAGAAACACATCGCATTGAACATTTTGCAGAAAAGCAAAAGAACAAAATCTTCCACCATACTTGTTTAACTCGGCATCCCCGAAACCATTGCCGTCAATCCCTCGTGTGGCGCTCTCGTGAGCTAAAAAGGACGGTGTAATTGGTTAGTGTATGTGTCGTGCCATAGTAATTAGACTTAACCCGGTTTATTTTATTTCCTCAGTTAACAGTTTACTGAGCAGCAACATCTCTATTCTGATTGGTCCAATGGAAACATCTGCCGTCCTTGCCACTCACCCCCTTTGCATTAGAGCGCGTGTTCCCCAGATTGCTCCGTTGACCAGTCTTAAGACTGAGCAAGTGGATGATACGGGGACAAGTTACTTATTACGCATGAGCCCCACAGAAGCACTGCGGGCCAAAGTGATTGCAGAAATCGTGAAGCATTACGAATGGCAAACGATGGCGATCTTAGGATACCAAGACAGAGAAGGTGTGAAAATATGAAATATGAAGCAGAATGATAAGTTCCTATCACTGGCAGTGAAAAAATCAATTTCTTTATAGCATAGTGGATTATAGTCTCCCTCGCAGCCACTTTTTTGGGCTGTCACGCAACGCTCTGTGTGACAGCCCAAAAAAGCGGCTGCGAGGGAGACTAAGTGGATTATAGCTCCTCTAAAGTTTAAAATTTACCACATAATGCAACTGATTAATCTTTGCTTATCAGTGTGTATGTGTGAACAAGCTCTGTGTTAGAGTATGTAGAGTCATACTTATAAATGACTGCATCAAGGTGTGAGAAATGATGATCTTTCCCCTAGAAAATATCTTACCCGGTAATCATATGTATTTTTAAATGCGCGCGCTCGCGATGCAAAACTTGTCCTTTCATTCAAAACACTGACAAAATATCGGGCCCTAAGCGATCTGTTAAGATCACTGATCGTTTCACGTGTACCTCCGCAAATGTTATCTATTGCATAACCTGCACATTATGCAAAAAGTTATACATCGGCGAAACAGGAAGACGACTAGGTGACCGATTCCGAGAACATCTTCGTCCAAACCTGTCGCTCGGCATTTTAATCTCCCTAACCATTGTAAACAACAACATGTCGATCTCCGGCCTTTCCCTACATCAAGGTACCACGGAAAGCCGTAAAAATCTCGAGCAAAAACTGATCTTTCAAATTGGCACTCTTAATCCCCACGGTATCGACGAGCGCTTTTCATTCAATTAATTTATTCCTGTTTTTCACGTTACCATGTTACCACCAATAGCGTAGCTCCATTTTCTGTATATACACCATACACAACCCACAATTCCTCGATTCGCTCCGACGAAGGGCTAACGCTCGAAACGTCAGCTAATCGAATCCCTGTACGGTGGTCAATTTACATTATCAACTCAGGGGCACCCAACGAGCCAAACCAGCCAAAAGTTGTAGAAAGGCATTTTTAAGTACGTTATGGTGTTTGAAGTCTGTTTAAAGTGATGTTTTGGTTAGCTAGAAAACTTTGATCTGTTCGGATTCCCTAGCTGAAATGTTAATTGCCCGAAAATTTTAGGGAACAAAATCTTTCTTTGGGAAAATACTAGCTGAAATGAACTTTCTAGGGAACCTTTTTTTCTTTCCGAAAATGCTAGCTGACGTTTTTTATTGCCAAAAACAGCAACAACGACCTTTCCGAAAACCTCAGGGGTTAAGATTGCCACATTACGAATCTTTTAGGCCACGTTTTACTTACGAAAATCCGAGTGCACTCTTTAATCGGCGCCGAAAGCCTTTGGCGAACTACCCTCCACCGAACAGATATCTACCGAAACTTCTCCTTGGGTGCCCCTGTCAACTCCGTTGATAAACAAAATTTTCGTGTTTCACTCCCCCACCGACGCAGCACCACAGTTTCTTTAGAAACTAATCCCCTTTAGTCATATGTATGGACAATGTATGCAGTGCTTTCATAGAGCTCCATCACTTAACACTCTATCTCTCCCACAGTACTACAAGGCCAATCCGCCTTTCGCTTGATTGCCTACGAAAATGAATGGAATGTAGTTTTCGCCAGTCTTTTCCTGCCACATCCAAAACGTCTAAGAGGAATTGAGCCAAGTTTTGCGTTTAAAGGCTTGCTGCCATCCGAGAGCACTCCATCCGAGAGCACTCGACTCGTCACGGTGTTTTGTCCAGCCTGGGCTGTAAGCATGTTAATCGAGTCGGCGGAGGACAGACTGGGAAAGGACTTAAAAAATTGGACTTGGATTTTTTCCGACTTTGGTAATCAGGAGGTAAAATAAAGGCCTTATCATATAAACTCTTGTTGTTAGGCCATCGTACAGCGGACATAAACATGGTAAACCAACGCATTTTATAAAGACTTGACGTTTCGTATGGTAGGCAACATACAACTTAAAAGTGACCGTTACAATTTTTGAAAACTATTTATATACTTTGAATATAGGGGTCTGGAACCGAGATTGAGAAAAACTATCTTAACAAATATAAAAGGATACACCTTATGAATAAAGCAACAACTTCCCACTTCTGATGTTTACATTAAAAGCTAAGTTCTTGGATAAATAAGGTTTCCTTAATTTTGCAATGATAATCGGTTTTTTCCGACGCTAAAATGTCAAAACGATCCCACTTGAGGGTTTACCTAAAATATGGAATCCGGAATCCGGAATCCGGAATCCGGAATCCGGAATCCAGAATCCAGAATCCAGAATCTGGAATCCGGAATACGGAATCTAGAAACTGGAACTAATAATTAATAAGAGGGTTAAAAGAACCGAATAATAATAATAATAATAATAATAAATAAATAAAGATAAAAAATGTCTCTTCACACTACGACAAAAGGAGTTATACTCAGTTATGTTTCTAATAGCTACAGGGAGCTTATTAAAAGTAGTTGCTGCGAGTGCTGAAAAGTTCCCGACTCTCTCGGAATAGAAAGGACAGGTGCAATCGTAGATCTTAAGCTATAAGCACTGACCATGAAGACGATAGATGTCTTACAGGAGGAGGTAGGTGACAGGAGTGAAGTCTTAGTCTGGGACTTGGTTTGTTCTTTCCAGTTGAGTCGATGTGGAGGGATATAAGGATAACTATTAAGAAAGACCGTATGCAGGATCATTAAATGCAACTTAAAGAGCTGATCCGCGAGATTTTACACTAGTTTAACCTTAAGAAACAAACAGGCCCATGCAGTGCAGCCATCGCTGCAAAAACGGAGTGAGAAGCATTGCTATTGGGAAGAAAATTTTTCTTGGAGCAGATTAACCACGTTTATCGCCTTCTGTAAAAGTAGGCCTGACCAAGTCCTCAGTTGTTGTAGATATCCTTAACCTATCAGAAGTGGAAAGCAGCGGATTTTGCGTGCTCAAGGTTCCTATATAAAAGTTTCAAGGTATATTGGGCACCATACTGACTTAGGTTTTTTCGAAAAAAAGAGCAATGACTGAAGACGGTGCAACTGTATGAGAGTGAAAATGTTGTAAGCAAACGAAAGCGCTAAAACAATCCTCACCCAGCCCCCATAGCTATCATTTCCAGGTGGGGCATTTATAAACGTCTTTTCTTTTTGTTTTTTTTTTTGAAATAAATATTTTTTTGTCTTCTTTTTTCTCCAATTAATCTCTCGGATTATATTTATTTCGTGTTAGTTTCTTTTTTTCTGTATATTTAAAAGTTTTTTTTTTAAAGTGATCTTTCTTTGTCTTTTGGAGATGTTCCTGAATGTACCGGGATGTTCCAGAATGTCCCATGTTCCACGTTTTATCGACGGCCACTCGACAACCTGAAATGTACGCGCCGATACAGTTCCCAAACATTCCAGCATGGAGCAACAGACAATGACCAATCAGGCGTAAGCGTTCCCACGCGCAATTAAGTCAAGATATGCAAAGTGATTTTTCTCTGCTTTTTGGTCACGAAGCGTTTAAAATAGCTCTTATTTTATAAAGATCTAGCTGAAATCAATAACAAAACATTGAAAACGGAAACAAAGTTGCTCGAAATCAAAAAAGGTTGATCGAAAATCGAAAGTTGTTCAAAAAGTTGCCGTCAACTTGTGGACAGGCCTAACACTATTCATCGACAAAAAGAATAAGAAAAGGTGCTTTTAATTAAAATGATTTTAATTTAAAATGTTCAAAATGCACAAAGCATTGATTAGTATCGTTGAAGTGTGATTGAAAGCTGTGTGCTTTAAAGGAATCAGGCGGTTTATTAAAAGCAAAACCAAAGTATTAAAATGCTGCCCTAGATTGATTGATTGCTTGATTGCTTGATTGCTGCAAAACTCAGGCTAAGTCATCATATAATTTGTTGACCATATTATTACCCAAGTGACTTCAACCTTTGTCAAAATTTTTTACCAAACTTCTGTACATTCCGTATTCCGGATTTCATATTTCGTATTCCGGATTCCGGATTCCGGATTCCGGATTCCGGATTCCATGTTTTAGGTAAACCCCCCACTTGATGTTGTGGCCAGTGGTTTTAAGGGCCCCTTCATATGAGCCCGGTTGACCGGGCTAGCCTGGTTCCCGAGATCTCGCCTTACCACTAAATGCTTTGTAGAAATTTCTACGTGTTCATATGAAAGGGCTGGCTGGCCCGGTTGCCGAGATCTCGGTTTTTCCAGCCGAGATCTCGGCAACCGGGCTGGAATTTTTGCCATATGAACACTGCAGCCCGGTTACCGGGATGAAAATGATGCAATGCATTTTCGTCAGTAGAACGGACAGTATTTGATTTTGACTTCTTTTTTCTTCTATTTATAGTTCGGAATAATTTCTTTTGATAGTTAAAGTAAAGATAAAGGATTTTGAGGTTTCTAAAACCGATAAAAGGGAAAAATTCTCACCAGATCGTGTTCGTTAAATTTCATGCGTGAATGGTCGCGTCACCACTTTTCATCACGGTAACCGGGCTGTAATTTCTCATGTGAATAGATGATAAAATTCATCCCGCTAACCGAGCCAGCCCGGTCAACCGGGCTCATATGAAGAGGCCCTAAGGTGGTCAGCAATAGCTGATGTTTGGTCGTTTTTAGCGAGGCTCTTGAAATGTTTAGCCTAGTACTGTTGTTTAATTACGGCCTCTTCATATGAGCCCGGTTATCGGGATGAATTTTATCATCTGTTCACATGGGAAAGTACAGCCCGGTTATTGTGATGAAAAGTGGTGACGCGACCATTCACGCATGAAATTTAACGAACAAGTCTGGTGAGAATTTTTCGCTTTTATCGGTTTTAGAAACCTCAAAATCCTTCATTTTACTTTAACTATCAAAAGAAATTATTCCGAACTATAAATAGAAGAAAAAAGAAGTGGAAATCAAATACTGTCCGTTCTACTCTACTGACGAGAATGCACTGCATCATTTTCATCCCGGTAACCGGGCTGCAGTGTTCATATGGAAAAAATTCCAGCCCGGTTACCAAGATCTCGGTTTGAAAAACCGAGATCTCGACAACCGGGCCAGCCCTCCCTCTCATAAACTCTTTTTGCATCTCCCGTCTTTTTATCATTTTATTTTTATTTTATTTCATTAGCTTCGCCATAGGCAGGGTAACCACAACAGCGTGTAACCGGTCACTGTGGGCCCATTTATAAAATTGCAGTAAAAGAAACTAAGATGGATACAGTTAACGACAACATGTTACATGACGAGAAACACTACAAGCAGGGTTACATTTAAGACATATAGTTTTAAAAGTACGAGGTTTGTCACAGTCATAATAGTCTAAAGCAGTTTTTTTGTTCCGTTCCTGATTGTATTAGTTTATACGTGTTCCTAGATTACCAAACAACACATTCTTGTTAATTTTGAAATACTAAGTCCAGAGCATGACCTGTCACACCAATTCCCTCTCACCTACGGGGGAATCCTCTTAAAAGTAGAGCAGGGAGATGCTTGTCGTCTGCTTAAATGAAGCCCTAAAAAATACGCAACCGAGCTGTGTGGGCGTTGTTTTAGTCAATTCTCACGCGAAACCACTTCTAACACCTTGCCTTGATTCATACCATCTGCCTTTCTCGGCTTATATACTGACGACCCGGGAATAATCCTCACGGTTTCGTTTCAAATCTAATCTGTAGCAAAACTGTCACTTTATCTGTTCTGTTTGTGTTGTCTTTAGTCGGACCTGTTAAATGCCTCTCAGGGTGTTGTACCAAATAACATGCGTGGATTGTTGGGTATCAAGCCTTCCTTTAGCAAGGGCGCTCGCTTTCAAGAGTTCAAACAAGCGTGGAACCTTCAAATGCCACACAAGAATATTACGGTAAATTCCTCTGTTGTTGTTCTTGACACATGTAAAACTAGATAACCATAGTAATCAAGGCACAGAAGAGAGAATAAATAACGGCGTTGTAATACCCAGAACCGGCCCTAATTCCTACTTGTGCTTGAAACTGAACGAATGTGTTACTATCAAAACTGAAGACCAGTCTCTATACGTCCACAAAATACACCCCCTCTTCAACACATGATTTCTACATGAAAACAAACGATACCTAGGATACCTTACTCTCTTGTGTTTTAGTTTCAACTAGCCACTCAGTTAATATCAAGAGCTTCTCTGATCTTCGGCCTCCCTGTGCCAACTGAGTGCGTTAATGAGTACCAGACAATATACGAAACGTGGCGTTTGACGTGCTAGTGTAAAGTGCATACCAGCAACAACTTCACCGAATTAAATCAGTTATTTGTCTCACCTTGTGTCTTTTGCGCAAAAATAATTATATCCGTATGTCTTTTTTTCGTTGGATGGCCAACCAACACCGACTAATTTACTCAGAACTCATCGTGTTTTCAGTTAAGATAGTATAAAAAAATTCCCAATTTTTTCTCCACAAGTTGTTATCATGTTTTGACATAGCAATAGTACAGCCTGTTGAAAAAACCCTTTAATTTTGGCTTCATGTGCCTGCAACTTAAAAAACGAGTGGGGTGATCCCCGTTATTTATAATGGAATTGCAATTAGTATATGAAGATTCATCTTTCTGTAAAGTTTTACAACAATCTGTACATTGGGTTCAGAGACACATTAAATTATCGAAAAATCAAGGTGGCTCTGAACATACAAATTTTCATAAAACATCCCACAGCACAGCACAGCTTCGTCAGATGAGCGTAGGGATTTTTTGTTTGCTCGAAACACTAACGAGATAGTAACGTTAAATCCGTGTTAAGCGACGAGAAAACGATTTTACGTGGAACCCCGACTTAACTGTCCTCGTAATTTTTTTTTTAATTTTAGTAGGACCTTTCAGAAAAACCACGTGATGTGATTGAAAGCTTCCTAATAAAAGATTAAAGCTCGAAGGACGTCTTTTGCTCAGTTTCGAAGTCATTTCAAGTGTCAAACGAGTCGTGTGTCGTCAGATCACTTGATGACTTGATCGGTCAACAAAGTCGCGATGTTATTATGATTTCGTTTGCACTGCAGCCTCCTACGCAGACGTTCTGCGTAGGAGGCTATTTGCACTGTAACCTGTGAAAGGCGATTGGTGCTTCACGGTTTCTTTACCTTAAATGAGCCTTTTTTGCTTGGTAATTTCAGGCTACTGCCGGGCGTGTTTATGATTCCGTGTTACTTGCTGCTGAGGGAGTAAAGAGGGCGATGGATAGCGGGGTAGATTTGTCTACACCTCCAACATATCTGGGATTCTGCGGTGATTTGAAGGACCAACCAGAAAATGTCAACGGAAAAGAGCTTGCAAGACACTTAAGTGAGGTATAAGCGCGCCCTCTTGTTTTGTATTTATACCTTGTGCGGATAACAATCCTTAATCATAAAAATTACAATTTCCTCAATTGTGATTAGTTTCTTCCCTAATTCACTTGCCAAGTTGTTATCGGTCACGTATCTTATTAGATGTTTTGGCGTGTAGTATCGCGGAGTATTTTTACGAGTTGCGCGGTATCAGTTACGAGCCCGTAGGGTTATTGGACAGTTTTCCAGGTTTTGAGGCCTAATTTGCATAAAATCCGAAAACTATAAAATCACTGCGAAGATTTAGAGAAAAATCTTCAAACTTGGCAGTGACATAAGACTTTGAGACCTTAACCGATTTTTGCTTCAAAGTGACGAGCATTTCGTGGACCGTAGCCAGACGAAAATTGTCACCGAGGCAATGGGTACAAACAAATTATTATTTTTCAATTTATAGCATCTTTTAGAATTACCTGAACTTGCTTACGCCTCTGTGAAACTACACAGGCTGCTTAGTTTTTTCGTAAGCTGAGACGTACATACAAGGAAGGGAAAATATAGCGTAAATTCAAAATTTTACCGAGGCCTCACCTCAGAGCAGCTACAGCCCTGATTTCATTCACGTGACTTGTAAATGAATATTCTTGTTGAAATATCTTCTAAGCAAAGTGGGGAAAATTTTAAAATGAACTCAAATGAAATTTTGTGCCACACGTTTGTATATCAAGTGCTTGACCCGGCGAGGGGGGGGGTGGGGGGTATTAAATAAAATTTAGTACAGGGAGGCTGTGCCCCGAGGTCCGACCCCTTACCCTTTTATATACAGTTTTTGGCAGAAAAGGTACCCCTTTCGTATACCTTCCACTGACAAATAGTACCCCTTTCATATACCTAAAACAGGAAGTCTTCTTGTCATTTTCATGTAGCGTTCAATAAATTAAAACAGTACAGTCATAAGGTATGTATGTTCGAAATATTTTAATGAAAGACCCTTTTAAATAACTAAATGACAGATTTCCTTACCCTTTCATATACTTCGACTCGTGAAAATCCCTACCCTTTCATATACCTGAAGCGTGAAAAAGGTATCCCTTTCGGGAGGAGCCTCCCCGTATAGGCTTTTATAGGGAGTACCTCCCGGTGTGGGGGGGGGGGGGGGGGGTGCTTGAAATGGATTAGCATTGTCTGTGTGTCTACATTAATGACGGTCTTGTAATTAGGGAAATAGGTCACGTGACATCAGACATGGCTTAATAACTTCTAATAGAAATAATAGGTACCACCATACAAGGTTAATTCATGAAGGACGTCCAGGGTGTAATAGTATGGCACCCAAAAGTTTGCTTTATATTCTCCGTTTTACTTTAAAGATTTTACACGTTAATCGTCATTTACTGGTCACGTGACCAAGAGCTGTTCTTATTTCGCAATAATGAATATGACCTTAGAGGCTTTAACTAGCTACATCAGCCTGCCTATAACAGTAGATTTATGCATAGGTCATATCATTACATCACCTCAAGATTATGGAAAAATCTACCAGACTGTGTTTGGAGAGGCCCATCTCTTAACGTTTTTAAGCCAATGCTAAATAATGTCAATTTGACTGCTGGAGTAGAGTGTCATTGTAACTTCTGTACTTAGTTTGGATTTTTATATAGTTAGTTTTCCCCTTAGTATTATTGGTTTTCGAATATTCTTATTCTTATTTTATTTTATCATATTTATTTATTTATTTTATGTCTTAATATATATGGATTTATAGTTATTTGGCACGTTCACGTTTAAACGAGTGTTGTACTCATCCGTGTAATGTGGATAAATGAAATACCATACCCTACCATACCATACCACACCAAGATGTTCTGCACGTAAACGCAAAAATCTGTTAGTGGCATTAAGCTTTATCTGACTGTCAAGTTTGACTGTTTCTCCAATATCTACGCAACGTTATGATTGTGTTTTGATTTTATGCAAATTAGGCTTTTAGTCATGCCTTAATATACCTGAGTTGTTATCGGACAGTTCAATAAGCCAATCACATTCAAAGTAGTATTTTAAATCAGAGCGACATTAAACAATTTTCCCTCCTTTGTCAGACTTTTAATGCAAAATTTCCCTTCCTTTTATAACTTGGCTCTTCTTCTTTTCTCGGAAATTGTAATTTTTATGATTAATTGGTAATAAGACTTCGTGTCGGTCTGTAATCACTCGTATGATGACAGACCGAATTGGACTCCACTCAGTCCTATTACCATTACTTATTGCGGTATTGTAACGCAGGAGATCGGTTGATTCTCAATCGCCTTTTATAGTGACGAACCAATTAGCACGTTCCTTCAAGCCAATGATTAGTCTTCATGCATAGTATGGAACTTGATCGTTATGTGTGGTAATAATCGAAGACGTAGGAAGTAGGAACTACGTTTTCAGTATAGTACGCTTTGAACTCCGGAAGCCATAATTGGATTTTAAAGGGATACCTCGTACATTTTTATTTTCATTAAAAAACAAAAAACAAAACAAAACAAAACAAAAACAACAACAACAAAAAACAACAACAACAACGACAACAAAGGATTAAAAATAGAAATATTTTGGGTGATTGGTAATCGATTTTTGAGGTTAATATGAAATGAATGAATGGAGGGATACGAACACCCGCTGCTATCAATTCACTTTACTTAATTATACGGCTCCTTGTTGGCCACTAAACTATACTTTTAAACTTCAGTCATTGTGCAGAGGATCGTCTTTCTCTCATCAAAAACGAAAACGAAAACAACCGTTGCTTCTTCACGTGCACTCTACCAGGCGCGTGAAGGAGTTTCTCCCTGTACGGTTTATCTGAAAAACATACAGTGTAAGCGTTGGAACTTAAAACTATTATTTCTCTTTCTTTTTTATCAGGCCAGTGTGGAAGGTGTCATGGGTCATATAACAGGCAATAATCCAGATTCCTTTGGCTCTGCTAACTTTGATGTCATCAATCTGAGAGCTGACGGGCAATACAAGGTAATCTGCCTACAGAACCCACTGCTACCACCAACCCAGCAGCATACAATGTGCCACGAATATTGCATCATGTGCGGCTGGTGGTTCGTCAGGGGGTTCACGGGAATTCGGTTTTAGTTACAGTATAATATTCTGATTCAGTCCCTCATTAAAGTTTATGAGCGACCGGGAAGAATAGAAGCTGAACTTCTCTACAACCTGGTAAAAAGTTGTTCGAGGGGATGTGGTGCATCTCGGTATACAGCCAGTAGTACATTGACACATTTCATTTTTGTAAATTCTAAGTATTTCGAGTCAACGGCCGGGCTAAATCTTCTTTTTCACAATTTCGTAGCGTCTGTTGTTTTGTTTGGCACTGAAGAATTTTGATGTGCGTACTGTAACAAAAACATTACCCAACTCGGCAAGTTATTTCGCGGAGTCTAAAAATATGACGACACTGTTGAAACATTAAATATGTGACTGATCATCGCAGTTATGAACACTACTTAAGCAGTAGTGAAAATAAAGCCTGAAAAAAAAAAAACATTCAGGCTTGTACGGGACTCGAATCCACGACCTCTGCGATACCGGTATCTCAGAGGTCGTGGGTTCGAATCCCGTACAAGCCTGAATGTTTTTTTCAGGCTTTATTTTCACTACTGCTTAAGTAGTGTCCATAACTGCGATGATCAGTCACATATTTCATCATTAATCCGCAGTTCAAATATATGATTTTCATATATTCATTCTCACTGTTAAAACAGTTGCTCATCTCAGAAATGCTACATGTAAAGATAAAAGCTGTGCATGGGTGAGACCATAAGTTATTCAACACAAATTCTTAGGACTTATTTCCAGTTCAGGTTTCTGTCTAAACGAGGACACGATTATATTTTTCCAAAGTAACCACTGATAACGGAGCTTTTAAGAGACCTTGTTTAAAAAAGATAATATTGAGTGTGAATATATGAAAATCATATATTTGAGCTGCGGTTTAAAAAAGGAAGATGTGAGTGATAATCGCAGTTATGAACACTACTTAAGCAGCAGTGAAAATTAAACCTAAAAAATCCAGGCTTGTACGACAGTTGAAACCATGACCTCTGTGATACCGGTGCAGTGCTCTACCGACTGAGCTAACAAGCCATTGCATTAGGTTACTGGTCAATTTGGTGGCTGGTAATATACCCGTGAGTAATGAATAAATGAGAATAAATACATGAACCGCGGATTAAAGAATCAATATGTGACTGATCATCGCATCTATGAACACTACTTAAGAAGCAGTGAAAAGAAAGCCTGAAAAAATCCAGGCTTGTACTGGAGTTGACGGATTACAGCTCTATACTCTTATTTTTGTAATGTTATCTTGACTACCGGGGTTACCGGGATGTCTGCATTTGCAATATAGCATAGGCAACAGCTAATGAGATCTCGCCTAATAGAGCGGTTTTCAATTGAGTGTCGAAAGTAATTATGGTTTTGCTTTGGGTTTGCACTGCTTCGCTCTGTGATTGGCCAAGAAAACTCGCGCCACTTTCTCAACCAATGAGAAGCAAAACCAAAACCAATCATGATTTGCACGCGCGTATTTTCCCGCGCTTTGCGCCGGCTACATGTAATTGCTTCGTGTTCTGATTGGCTCATTGCACTGCTTACTTCTGTTGTGATTGGCTGGAGTAATTGCTTTGGTTTTGGTTTTACGAACCGCTCTATTATACTATGGATTATGCAGTATGACAATTATATCATTGATTTTCAGGTTGGAGAGTGGAACGAAAAACTTGGGTTGCAAATGTACAGAAAACCCGTGTGGCCATCTGGCAGTACGAAAAAACCGAAAGACATCCCCAACATCCTCAAAGGCAAAACACTTAAAATAGCTGCGATACTGGTAAGAATGGTAGAATTACTAACCATGCACCATTTTTGGCGGCAAGTTTGGTTGGTTAATAATAATAGTAATAATGATGATGATGATGATGATGATGTTGGTTTTTGGGGAGGGGGTAAAACCGGAGTACCCTAAGAAAACCTCTCAAAGCAGAGCAAAGAACCATCAAACTCACTTATGACGCCAAGTAAGGACATCGAACCCAGGACACACTGGTGTAAGGCGAGCGCTCTCACCACTGTACAAACCCCTCTTCCTTTGGAGCGGATAACAGGAACTGCTTTCAGCTGTATGCTCATTTTTGTATGGAAACATTCTTTTAGGACATCTTTGTCAATCTGTTTATTTCTGACATCATGAACCGTTTCATATAGGCTCCACCGTTTGTGATGGCAAAAGGAGGGGTCGTATCTTCAGCAAATGAAACTCAGGAATTTGAAGGCCTCGCAATTGACATATTGGAAAAGATGCGGAAAGAGCTTGAGTTCAATTACAGGATATATCTAGTCCCGGATGGAAAATTTGGAGTGAAGGACAAGCTGACTGGGAAGTGGAATGGCGTTGTGAAAGAAATAATTGATAAGGTAAACTGTTCACCTGACAGTCTCTTTCTCAGAAATGGGGATCTTTTTTAGTGTTTTCTTTTCCTCCAGATTTCAAAGTATGAGAGTAATCAAGGAATACAGGAATTCGCTGTGAGTTCCTGTGCAACGAGGACTAGTCAAAATTTCGAAGGGTCCCTTATTTTGAAATTCTCGATAAGTTACTAGATCGATAAGCTATTTTTTGGTGCACAGTTCTCTATGTTCAATTTGATCGTGAAAATCGATGGTTTGTTGTAAAAATCACCGACATTTACCTATAAAAGGATCCGAAGAAATTACTCTTAGTGCACCAAAGTTCGCAGTACATTTGAAAAACTGTCGAAGGTTTGTGCTGAAAAAACTATTTGCTTCCAACGAAAACTCGGCCACTTTATTTCTTCATGGGATTTGACTTTACAGACTGCTGGTGGACGCCAATCAGAGAAAGAGATTACTCGTATCCAGTGGCTATCTTTAAAAGTTATAATTCGTCAATAAGTTTTGCTTGCCTTCCTATTGGTCAAAATGCACCATGTCTCCAGCAGAAACGAGGAGATATCCGATGTTATTTCCCGAGTGATACCTCCTGCCTAGTATTTGCACTAGTTACGAGATATGTGGCAGATCAAAGAGACAGATATAAATTACATGCTACGAGTAATGTTTAGGACAACTGTGCCTCGTTAACAATTTCGCCGTAGAAAACTTCGCTGGTTTGTTCCTTCTCAGAAAGCTGCCTTAAGTATTGCGCCGATGACCATCAGCTCTGATCGCAAGACGGAGTTAGATTTCACTCATCCCTACATGACGTTTGGACTGGCCTTCATAATCCGGGTCAAGGACGTGAAGGCAAACTACTTCCGGTTTCTGTCGCCGTTTGACAAGTCCCTGTGGATTGCACTTTGCGTGCTGGTAATGGTGGCGAGTCTCTTCGTATGGCTGTGCAGTCTACTCAGTCCTTGGGGGTATTACGGAAGAATTCTTCAAGCTAAATCCACCGAAAAGGTACACTGAATAAACAGTACGGTTGCTTACAGGCCTCACTTAGAGGCTAGTGTAGATTGCCATTAAGCACGCTAGCAAGAAAAAAAAAAAAACAAATGATTGCCATCGATTGTATCACCCATGCCCGGGGAGGGGGGGAGGGGGGTACTCCCAGAAAAATTGGGTGAGGGTGTGCGGTCCGCTTCCTGAAACCCTCACCCTATTTCAGACCAAAATCTGCGATTTTCCCTACCCTATTTCAGACCTGACCAAAAATTTGATCCCTATTTCAGACCTATTTCACGTACTCAGTTGGCGTACAACTAATTAAAAGACAAAAAAGAAGGGCTTTTGTTGATGGTCTTATCTGCTAAAGATGAAGAAGTAGCTTCTTCTTAAAAATCATACCGAATTCAAGACAAGGGCGCAAAAACTATTCCCTATTTCAGACCAAAATGGTCGAAATTGATACCCTATTTCAGACCAAAACGGCTAAAAAACCATACCCTTTGGGGCCGCACATACCTATATAGCTCATATAAGGGAGTAACCCCCCCTCCCCCCGGGGGCACCCATTGAACGGAAGCGGGGAAAAAAAATAAAAGTACCGGGAGTAATTTTTGGCAATCACGACAGCACATAGTTAATGGAGGGAAATGGTTATGAAACCTAGCACAGTTTATGCATTTGTTCGCTATTTTAGGGGTTGACCCTGCACAAATAACAATAGGTGGTTACGCGTGTTCATGCAACAAGCCAATAGAAGCATTGCGATTATGTAATTCATGCATAGTACATGAGTGCAAAACAAAAGATGTGTACAGGTTTAGCTTAGTTACTTTATGATGCTGGTAACTCAGTTAAGTAAGCAGTCATGGACCTTCCAACATGAATCTAGGCCTCTTTGTTTTGCTCCTTTGATGTCTGCGAGGCTTCATAACCATTTCCCTCTATTAACTGTGGACAGGATAAGATTTTATAGTAGATAAATGATGAACAAAAGTTTAACTCTTTCTTGTCCGGCTCTGCAATTTACCGGTCGCTGAAGACCGGTGCTTTGAAAACCTGTAACTTTTCCAAATCCCGGACTATGTGTGAAATGAGCCATTATTATTGCCAAATCCTGAGTTTCTTAGACTTTGTCACTCCGTAAATGTATTAAACGTACCGATTTTCCTTGAATATGACTGTTTGTTCTGTTGCAAAACCAAAAAACGCTCTAGGACAACACCAAAAATAAGCAACTTTGTTTTGAAGTTTTGAAGACAAAACATCCCTCTTCAAGCTAAAAGTCTATATTGGCAGTAAGCTTCGACTCAACTTCTTGCAATCTGTTCCAATTTGCCCGCTCAATTCCTTAGCCCGACCTGGCTAGCGCTATTTGATTTCAGTTGCTCTCACTGGTCTGACATGTTCGCATTTGTGACCCAATGGAATTCTGGGATATGCTTGGATAACTGCCGCGTGTTAGTCCGCCAATTTCTATTTCAGATATTTTTCAGAACCGTGTCGAGCCACCCGGTCCTGCTGGCAAACTATTGTACCGATTGCATTATTTACAAGTCAAAACTCGCCAAAACTGTCATGCCAGGTTCCGGAATCTACTCACAGAATGACTAGGGACACAACTTCACTTTGTGAATCACCATGACTCGATCGAAACCTTTCAGCGGCTAACTTGGTGTGAAATTGCTTCCCACCTCTGTCTTCTTTCGGAGGATTGCCTTTACCCACCAACCCAGCTTTATGATGCCAGGCAGAGGGCTTCTGAGGTAGAAAATGGCTGGAAAAACACACTTATAAATGAAATACGTACGGAGTTGTAGCTGAGTGATCGTTTAAAAATAAACGACAGCTAGCGTGACAAGCGTGACATGAAAGATAGAGCCTTCGATGTTTTGGACCAGAGAGATCTCCGTGGTAACCCCTTATATGGAATAACTAGATCAATTTGACCTCAAACCCTCGAAAATTACAGGAAAACACGTACAAAATGGCGGACAAGAACGAGTTAAAAGTACTCCGTGGCACTACTACGGGTGAAAGTGTTAAAAACAAAAGGTAGTGAAGTGCTAAAAAGTAGTTTGAAAGACAAACCATACGTTTCGGGCTTAGCCCTTCATCAGTGGTATGTAATGATTTGAAATTGCGCACGACAACAACCAATGCGTGGGGAAAGACAACGTTTGATTTATAAAAAAAGCACACAAAGTCTCAAAAGAAAGAAAAGTTAATGTTCAGGCCGCGTGGTCGGCTAGTTCCCATCTTGAAGATAAATTGCATTTCCAAACGTTTCCGGTGGTTGTTATTGCCGGAGCAGAGCTTGATACCACGAATCTCAGCATCAGACAAAGCGTGGTTCAATCCATTAAAGTGCTCAGCAACAGGAAAACCGGTAGATTTTTTCTTAATGCTTCTGAGGTGTTCTCCGAATCGTTATCGGAGGGTTCGACCGGTTTCCCGATGTAGAGGGCTGAACAGCGACGGCATGAGATGCAGTAAATCAAGTTGCCGGACTGACAGCTGAAATGTTCTTTGATGTTGATAGAACAATTAGGACCGTTAACAGTTGTTGAGGGGGTAACGTGTTAGCAAATACGGCATCTTGGGTGGTCACAAGGAACGGTACTAGCGGGAACTGCGGATTGACTTCCAACAGTGGTGTGCACCAACGCGTTCACGACGATATGCTACAAGAGGGGCATCAGTAAACATCGTTGCTAAGAATGTGAAAGTTGTTAAGCAGGATTTTTTTTGATTTTCTCCTTGAGTGGGTGATATGTAAGTACCAATGGTATCCTCCCAGCTTGGCTGTTGTCCTCGTTATGGCTATAGATGGTGTCAAGTCTGTTAATGTTGTTGATTTTCCGCAGATCTTCGTGTAGTGGGTCAGAAGGGTAGCCTCGCTCCTGGAAGAATCCAACCATTTCTTGTGTTTTAGTGCTGAAATCGTTGTCATCTGAACAGAGGCGGCGGAGGCGAAGAAGTTGGCTTTAAGGAGGGCTGTTCTTGGTATCACGTGGGTGTGAGGACTGATAATGATAATGTCTGATGCTGAGATTCGTGGTATCAAACTCTGCTCCGGCAATAACAACCACCGGAAATGTTTGGAAATGCGATTTATCTTCAAGATGGGAACTACCCGACCACGCGGCCTGAACATTAACTTTTCTTTCTTTTGAGACTTACACGCGCGCACACACATTATTGCGTGTGCTTTCTTTAAAAATCAAACGTTGTCTTTCCTCACGCATTGGTTGTTGCCATGCGCAGTTTCAAATCGTTTACATACCACTGATGAAGGGCTAAGCCCGAACGTATAGTTTGTCTTTCAAACTACTTTTTGGCACTTTACTACCTTTTGTTTTTACGATTTTATAGAGGTGTTTATGTGATATTTTTTCTAGTTTCAAACGTAGACCCCCCTCCCCTCCCTTCAAAAAAAGGATAAAATTCGTCTCAAAAGCCATGACACGAACAGCGACCGTCACGAGTTTTGGTACTTCTAATTCAACATCCTTTGATTATGACTCTGGATTACAGAAGGAATATTCTATTTTCACATTAAATCTTGCGTACGTGAACTAAAACTCAGATTTGCAATGATTTCCATTCTTGAACACGTCGTGTTCCTGCTCTGATGACATTTTGCAGTTTTCTTTGAAAACTTGAGTCAACTTTGCAATAGCCACGGCTGCGTGCATTACAACAACAACGACAACACTTAATTTCGCTCTTGTACTTTACAAATTCTAAAATAAGTTGTACTCGTTTCATTCCAGGTCGATCCGCGAGTCCTGAAAGAGGCTGAAACGCTGAGCCTGAGCAATTCCGTTTGGTCCTCATGGAAGGCTTACGTGAGACAGGGGGCTGAACATCCCAACTCATGGTCAGGAAGAATCACGGTATCTGTGTTCTGGTTTGCTGTTATGATCATCAATGCTACTTACACAGCGAATCTGGCAGCCCACCTCACCGTGTCCCGGATGCAGACGCCAATCGAGTCAATCTTTGACTTGGCTGGTCAAACACAAATTGAGTACGGAACGCTCAAAGACTCACAGCTGCAAACGTTTTTCCAGAACACAGATGTTCCAAGGTAGTGCAGCGAAATAATGTTAAAACCAATTTTCGGCAACTGTTTTATAGAAAGCTGAACAGACTGCGAAATAGCTTATGGGTTTTATTTTTAATGATCCGGAGTTGGAAGAGTTCTGGTTCAGTTATTGATTGGTTGTGTTTTAGTTGCCTCTTTGTTGTGCATTCTTGTCATTGTTTGTGTTTGCCTTGCCTCCATGTGGTTCAACTATGTGATTGGTTGTGTTTGTCTTGCTCCATGTGGTTCAACTTTGTGATTGGTTGTTATTTGGTTGCCTCGTTATAGTTTGTCTTCGTTGATTGGTTATGTGTTGCTTGCCTCTTTATAGCTCAGTTTTCTGATTGGATGTATTTTTCTTGCCTCTCTATGGTTCAATCTTGCGATTGGCTGTTTTAGTTACCTTGTAATGGGACAGTTTATGGAACAGCGCAAGACCTGGATGCCGAGCTTCGAGGTCGCCATCAACAGAACCATGGCTGGTGATTTTGCCTTCATCTCCGATAGACCAATATTAAATTACGTATCACGCCAGGAGAAGTATTGTGGAAAACTCAAGGTTATTGGAGGGTAATGACGCTCTTTGCCACTTGGATAGCTCAGTCAAATTTGAATTTAGCTTGGCAAAATAATTATATACTAGTAATAGTTTACACTAAAACTGCCTCCCGCTGTTAAGCATAATAGTACATTTTTTATTGCTGTTTACTTATATTCAAACCGTATGTTGCTTGTACGAAAACTTTCGTTTGCATTCATTAGTAATTCACGAGGAAAGGTGAGAAAACGAAAAAACAATCAACTGCACAAAAATATTAAATTCCACGTTTCTCGAAAACAAAATTCATAAAATGAGCAAGTATTCTGAAAATAATAGTACATTTTGTATTGCCGTTTGCTTACCGTAAAAGCTCTATTAAGCCCCCCTTCTCTATTAACTTTCTCCTCAATTAACACTATCTCCTCAATTATTTAAAAACCCTGAGTGTTGGTCCGGCCGGGGTTTGAACCCGCGACCTCCCGCACGGTAGTCCGGTGCTCTACCACTGAGCTAACCCTGAATACAGGGGTAGTCACACATTCAGAAGTTGATACTTCAGGAAAGTACTTCTCAAAATCTTTGATTTTTGGATTTCATCCGGACTAAACAGCTAGAACCACCTTAAACGACATGATAAGCAGTACCACAAGAGAGTATTGCTCAAATATTTTTTGAAATGGTCACGCTTTTAAAGAATTTTCTTGACCGAAAGACTCAAGATTTAGAACCACCTTTTACATTATAACATTAAAAATAGCAGCACTGGAAAGTACTAGAAGATTTCTTTACATCAAAATATCAAACGTCCTAGCTTTTAAGGCTCTCTGGACTCAAACAAACTAGAGAAACGAATCCCCGCGATCTCATCACGGCGTTACTAATAATTCAACAAGCCACAACACCATTCAACATTTGCCGAGCAAGAATCGTTGAATGTTTTTTGGTTCCTTCTCTCATTTGAAGCTTTTACCAACAAAGGATGTATGTATTATTTGCAGGTTTGGAAATACCTATGGTTATGGTTTTGCGTTCAAACTTGGTTCTCCATACACGCCACTGTTCAATGTGGAACTCTTTAGTCTACAAAAAGACTTCATTATCAGTAGTTTGTCTCATAAATGGATCAAAGAGAGTGTGAAATGTGAAACGATGGACAACTTCGACGAAGAAAAGCGACAAGGTTAGATACACTTATCCTATTCTACGTCATAGATAGAACGTTGCTTTAATCAGATAAATCAAAACATGTTTTCCTGTCATCATAACTTTAGCTTGTTTCACTACGGTAAAATGTTTTCTAACATCTTCCCTATTTTCAGGTGGAAAGAGAAGAAAAATTCTATTGGCTATCTTAGATCAAAGTGGTTCCAAAACCTGGCATTTTAATTGGGGCGGAATATTTAGCAACCTTTCTTGTTTGTTATTTCTTAGCCTGTGTGGAATTCTAACTCGCCATGTGTGATTGGTTGATTAACGGGCCCCAATACCTAGTTGGTAACAGGTGTCCCTTCGCAATACGCGTCCTCCCAAACAATCCCACAATCGCTTGTGGGGCCACTTGGTCCCAGTCTTTTCCAGAAAAAGTGAGCTATAGCATTTCTCTTGGTACTCAACTCACGGTAAACCATACAAGGGTTTTCATCTACTTGGCATCTACTGGTAGTTAGTCCTTTTATCCAATGAAGGTGAGCCCTTAAAAACCATCTCTACAGGATTGTTTAATTGATTTGTGGAGGAGCTTGGTTTACTTTCCGCGAGTATCAACGCACCCAAACGGTTAGCCAAGGTCACTGACGTGGGCCATTGTTTTTCTGTTTTGATACATCGTCGGTGAAAAAATATCAGTCTTACTGTGCAATTTCCTGTGTAAAATGGGTGTTGGCTCTGTAGGCGTTAAGATATACTGTTCAAGTATTTTACGAACCAACAAAATGACCAGCTCCCAGATGGCTTGTTAGCTTAGTTGGTAGAGCACTGTACCGGTATCACAGAGGTCGTGGGTTCGAATCCCGTACAAGCCTGAATTTTTTTTCGGTCTCGATTTTCACCACTGCTAAAATAGTGTTCATAACTGCGATGATCATTCACATATTCATTCTTTAATTCGCAGTTCAAATATATGACTTTCACATATTCATTCTGTGATATTCGTCACTCACGGGTATATTACGAACCAACAAAATGACCAGCTCCCAGATGGCTTGTTAGTTCAGTTGGTAGAGCGCTGCACCGGTACCGCAGAGGTCATAGGTTCGAATCCCGTACAGGCCTGATTTCTTTCAGGCTCGATTTTCACTACTGCTTAAGTAGTGTTCATAACTGCGATGATCGTTTGCATCTTCATTTTCCAAGTTGAATTATTGCTTGGCGTCATTCCAGGCAGCACAGTGCAGAAGATGAGCTTCCAAAGCATGCTGGGAGTGTTCATTCTCATTGGTATCAGTGTTGTAGTGGGATTGGTATTCATGATCATGGAGTGGATCTACACCGTAGCTAGACGTAACGGAAAGGACAAAAAGGTGAGAAAATAAACAGTGTTAGCTAGTGCTTGGAATTGTCAACTTGACAATCCGTAATTTATATCCGAACTACCGACAGAGGGCCTGGATAGGGCTTAGAGCTTAGTGTTATTTGTGTTAAAACGTAATGTTAATGTTAAGTGTCAAAAAATGTACTGTGAAGTGTTAGAGCAATCATTTTACTCTATACAAATGTTAGAAAAAATGCTAAGAGATTCTTCAAACTGAGGGTTTTGACGCAAATGTAAGCAGATAAAAAGGACACATTCAAGAGCATGCGCCGAGACGGTCAGCATGTGTAGCTTCCACATGCGCAATGCTTCTGTGTCCCATCATTCTCATCCCCAGAGCCACTCGTTTGGAGTGGCTCTGGTTACGAGTGGCTCTGGTTGCAAAGGAAAATTCAATTTTTTTTCATTGGCTAATAAAAACTGAATGCGCACCAAGAATTAAGTGATGAATTACTGCGCACTTCCTGTCATTCTCGTCCCCAGAGCCACTCGTTTGCATTTACCGTTACGAGTGATTTATTTTGCACAAATCAACAAGGGAATTTCACATTCTCACAAATTGATCTAATTACGTCTTGGTTACCTTGCTTATAAACCTTCAAGCCAACACTTAGTGCCTTCAACTTTTCAATTTGGTCGGAAATAAGCGCATTCAGTGGCGAAATTACAAGAACACAACTGCTTTCAACCGTATCAAGATCGATGGTCCACCACGAGCGAGAGAAGCTGGAATATCAGCGATTTTCGAAACCCCCGTGGACAAAATACCCAACCAGTCTCGTTTCTGTACACCTTCTCTATGCAAGGCAGCTTGTTGTTCCCTTTTCCTGTAGTAAATTTTCTAATTTCAATGAAATTATTCTCTTTCAAAGCTTCGCCGAACCCGAGCTTTCAAGCCAACCATCATAAAAGCCAAAGCTGGACTGTCACTCCCCACCCATATCTGAACATGA
Organism: Pachyseris speciosa; assembly: GCA_016490735.1. NCBI lineage: Eukaryota > Metazoa > Cnidaria > Anthozoa > Scleractinia > Pachyseridae > Pachyseris > Pachyseris speciosa. The sequence continues at coordinate 221,395 of JAEMWC010000798.1, read as the reverse complement.
GCAAATACATTCGTGACTATTTGACATGCGCTACAGGATGTCCGTGATTTTCCGACATCCGGTAATTGCTGCTACCAGAGCCCTCCGTTTCTCCGACCACGTGACCAAAAGAAACGGAGGCTCTGGGGACGAGAATGGCGTCCCATCAAACAACCAACAAAAACACTTAGTAACTTTTCGTATACAATCTTAGCCCTTGTTCGACTAAAACACCCTTTGAAATTGGCTTTGCGTTGGCTTTAAAGGGCCATTTATTTTATTCAACAGAGGCGCCGAAACGTCCAGCAGCCGGCGCCCGATCCCTACGGACCACCAAAGGATTATCTGCTTCAAGAAGGAACGAAGACCGAGCGTCAGTGAACAGGAATAACTGAAAAGACAACCTCGTTGCCAGGGTCTCTCCTCTTCCCCCATCCCCCGTTCCCCCCCCCCCCCCCCCACCCGCTTCTCTCTCGCTCTCGCTCCAGGGGGCGGGAAGAGGAGAGACCCTGGGAACGAGGTTGCTGAAAAGAAAGTTTTCTGTTTACTATCTTCCGTTTATTTACCTCCATCCCAATAATTGATGATTCTTGCAAATTGGAAATCGGCCGGCGGTCGATATATAAATAAATAACTCAATAAATAAAAGTAATAAATAATATTATAAATTAAATTAAAGGCAGTTTGTGAATGCCGTCAAAGAAGAGGCGTTTGGCAAAGCGTTCCACCCGATTATTGTTCTTGGGAAGTAGGAGAATTTATAATAATCAGTGAAAGCGAATGGGACCTCGTAAGTTTGGTTGCTGATATGATGGCTAACTCGACTTAGCGGCTTCAGCACGATTGAATCACATATTAGACGCGTTTCAAAAGAGTTCCCTAGATGTGCAATTAGATCTTGTTTCCCAGTGAAGGCGCATTTGTGTTGAAATGTACTGCTTGTATTCAAATGTCAGGTTAAGTTTGTGAACGTACCAAAACAAACAAACAAACAAATAAACAAGCAAAGACAAAAAAACAGCTCGTTTTGCGACGATCGCTCAGGCGAGTAGCATTGTCACAAAGTTGACTCGGCCGTGTGCAGATGAACAGGCTCCTAAAAGGGAGAGGTTAATTACACGTTTTGATTTTAAAGTCGCACAGTTTGACAGGCACTGCGCAGGGGGAGGGCTTGGAGGGGGGGGGGGACTTTTCAACAGTAAAAAGGAAGTAATACTAACAAAACTCGAAGTTAGTTTTCTATTTGACGTTTTACCGAAAACTGTTTATTCTTGTTTTGAGACACCTGTTTTGTTGCTGAAAGTTCCAGCCATTTCAGGACCTTAAATTTAAAAATTTTCCGGGGGAGCATGCCCCCAGGACCCCCTAGTTGACCCACGCTAACGTTTTTGAAGCGAGCCCCCCCAGTTGCAAACTTGCAGCGCGGGCCCTGTTTAACCCTGGCCAAAAATCGTGTTTGCTAAAACACAACGGACGGTGCCTAAATGGACAAAAAATGTTTGACCAAATGCTAAACAAAAGTGAGTCCACACAACCATTTTTGCCTATTGTAGCTGACATTTTGACGCCATTACATGTTTTCAATTGGTTGCTTTCTACCAGCTGTGCACGCGTTGTTGGCAGGGGTGGCTAAACGATCACACATCTCCTCTAAACGAGAGCCTGTTGAGAGGCTAGGAGGGCGAAGACAATGTAACAACTTAGAAATTTCGCGATTGATCGCTTTGCAACTGCTTGTAGTTGATACAGCACTCGTAAAGCATAACAGGTTACGTTATAAGTGTGGCTTTTAGTTTATTTCTCCATTAGTATAGCAATGGATTGTTGTACCCTCTGACAAATAAAAACACATTTAACCTTAAATAAGACTCGAATGAAGACATGGAATAAATACGTTCGCACTTGATCTAAAAGCCAGTGCCGCTATGGCGCCACTATTGAAAATGCATCGTAGAATAGCTTTCAAGTATTTCGCGACTTTGCGATTAATCCAACTCAGCCGAGGTTTCCAAACCTGGGAATTGAATTCGTAAGGACCGCATTTTAAGTTCGCGAGCGACTTAAAATTCAGCGTCTCAGTTCGGGTTCTCCGTAAAACCTGGAAGTCGATTATTAAACGTTCTGGTTTGTAGCGTTGCCACGGCCAGGATGGTCCCCTAAGGTCCTCATTTAACTCCGTGTTTGGTTTTCTCCGAGACTAAGGCGGTCAAAGTTATTTTCCTTAAAAAAAGTTGGTGTTTTTTACAGGCTCAATAAATTAACTACTCAGCTTTACTTCACATATCTATCAATCTTTGCGTGGTTCTGTCTTAATAACCCCTTTCTCTTGAGAGAAACAGGAAATTACACCGAGCGAAAAAAGCATCACAGAAAGGTACCGGCCAGTAACTTTCACCTGAACGATAACTTGGTGCAACATAATAAATAGGCAAATGAAAAGAAAACACTGCTTAGTACCTGTCGTTTTCACGGTCGCTTTTTTAGGATTATCCATAGTTAAAATCAAAACAAATAGCGAATTTCTCCAGCTTAGAGATCAGGGTTACGAAAACTGCTCAAGGCCCTTCAACACATCAACATTGCCTATTATCTGGTGGCATCAGGGCACTGTGATGCACGACCAAGGGCTGGGACCAAGTGAGCCAACTGTGACGTCAAACGCATCATGACAAGTTGGGCGAAAAAACCTGGGTATAGTTTTATGGCTGAGGCAACACGACACAATCTTTCGAAACGAACCTTATGATCCAATGACAGACGTTTGTGAGAAGTTGCGTCGTTGACGCAAGCAAGTAACCAAACGGGGGCGTCAAAGATTCCTCACAGAACAATAAAACATCTTTTGACAGGGAAAATAAACATGGGATCATTCGAAAAACCGCGAGAACTGGTTGTTGTCAGTTCGTACCACACCTAATGGCGACATAGCTGTATGTTTAGACAAGATGCTCCAGTATAAAAGCGATCGCAACTTTTTCCTTGACGTCCTTTAAGTGAGAAATACAAATTTGCCGTTTTTTTTACAGTTGTGGAACACTGTTCACTTCACCGTACGAAACGCACGTAACCGAAATATCACCTAACCGAAAGGACATACAACTCCCCAGAGCAATTGTCGTAAACAAATTTTCTTACCTACGTCAGTTGTCTACTGTGATAATTGAATGCCAATTTAAGTTGGAATGCCTAGGCCAGGATACGTCCCTTTTGTACAAGAGCTTCTTGTCTAAGGCCCCTCAGCATGCGAACATGGTTTAAATAGCAATACATTTACGATATTTAATTTACCATATATTACTCCATATGCGGATTATATTGACCTTCTGAAAATTGATTAAGCTGACTAAGGTACCATATGGAGGAAACAAACCAAACAGTTCTGATCCGCAACGACATTATCATTCCTCAATCGTCCACACAAGTTAATTCCCTTCAGAAATTAAGGGAAATCAGACAGATTCATCCCCAAATTTGCCGCTCAATTATAATCCTCCGTTTTCAGTGCTCAATCTCTCTCGCGGAGTTTGCCTTGTCTGAAAGTTTCATACGCAGGATGCGCGATGTTCGAGGTTAAGTGAACTCTTTGCTAACAATGTAACATCTACGAAATCAGTCGTGTTTAGCGTCCTCCATTGCACTCCATAAAAACTTCAAAATATCTGCGAGGCAACTGGTAGTCAAGGTTTAACAGACCTGAAGCAACAAGACCGTTGATGTTCCGACTTCTTTGCCCGCGCTTTGAAGCCAGTTAATCACGCAACACAAACATACTGTATCAGCGACCTCGCAGCTCTTCGGTCCCTAATGATAGGGGAAGGATCAAACCACACCATTTCTGACAAAATTCTTTGATTTGAGAGGGACACAGTGATAACTTGGGTCGAGTGGCCGCGCAAGGGATTGTGTGAATGTTCGGGGAGACGCGAACAACGACGAAATACCCAAGTATGTAGCTGCTACATGTGCCTTTGAGCACGAAAAACTCCTGAAACTCCTCGAATCTAACATTTTACGGAAAATAACAAGAGCAAAATCTTTCGTCGCTTTTGTTTACCTCAACAGCCACCCAAACAATCCCACAATCCCTCGCGCGGCACTCTTGATCCTTAACTTTTCCCAAGGGAGCTAATTCGCCACCAGGCCTCTACTGTTGTTCTTGATCTCCTGTGCAGCTGTTCATGCTGAAAGTGTGTTCAACTCAGAGAGATTTTCTTCCACATTAAACCGCAAAATCACTTAAATCTGTGGTGACCTTCCCCTACGATATGAGAAGAGTGCGTAGAAGGTTTTGATACTTGTAAAGATTATTATATTCTTCAGTATTATTATATTCTTCAGATAATACATTATATTTGACCGCGGCAACAAGACGCAGCCACACCGCGGCCAGTTGCCTGCTAGATATAAGATTAATTATAGCGCTTTCAATTTAACCCTTTCATCCCTCTCTGCAATGGTGGGGGGGGGGTATTACAACTTCGACTTATAATATAAACAATTCGTCGCACAGACAGTTGATAAAACCGTGCACATTCCCACATCACTGGACATCTGCGAGGCTCGGTCGATACCAGTTTTTCAAATCGATCCGATACGAATACAAAATCTACCAATACTTGGAATTTTACTCCGTATCGACATTATGATGATATACACTCTTTGGACCACACACTGAAAGACATAAAAAAACCTTCAGTTGTGGTTCAAATCATCCTACTGGAGCCAGAAACAAGTGCCTTTGCCTTGGGAATGCAAATAATTGCAGAGTTCAAAAATGGATTTCAATATGGGAAAAATAGCCAATTAGAGTTCTTTTCCTTTTGAAGAAAATCAATTTCGCAATTCGGGCGGGAAACAAGTTAAGAGGAATTCATAACATCAACAACGTGCAAAATTCCATAACATGGCGTCTTTTAAAGCGTGGTATTTCCCTGTGGCTGGGAGCGCCAAAGCGATCACTCAAGAAAAGAATCTCTTTCATTAACCACGGAACACATCTTTTTAATCAACCAGCGAATTGTCCTCACTTAGTTACAGGACAAGTGAAAAGAAGGGGAAATCACAAGTTCAAATTGGGGATGAAAGGGTCAAATTGTAGTCATGCGGTGGCTAAAATTATCAATAGATTTTAGTCTGAATTTCCTCCTACCTAACAACTTACATTCAAACCTGAACTACGAATAAATAACACTATCTAGGACACCACAGCTGAGCGGCGGCTCGCGGGTGTCTTATGCTGATCAACAGCATAATTCTCTTTTGTACATTCGGCCATTTCACGCTGACACAGATAAAATAGCAATAAAAACTTAACTGAGACCTGTTCCGGGATATCAGAGCGCGGGGAGCATTCTAACTGGTTCACATCTAAACAGCTGGGTAAAGAGAGTTACTGCTGAGCAAATGCAGCTACACTAAACATTGTTTCATGCACCTTGCCTCACGACGTCTAACAGTGAAAAGGATGAAATTTCTCCTTACATAAAACTCCGCCTAATCAAGCATGTTGATATTGAGAATACAAGAAATGATTAGGCATAAAAATCTCTGATGCTTGAAAAATTCTCCCAACAAGTGGTATAAGAATTATAAGTAGAACAGTGGAGAGAAAATACGTGTTGATATATCGGACCAAGACCAGCACTCTGACAACACGGAACAGGTCACGATCTCTTCACACTTGTTTATGGAATCATTAAGGACGTGAAAATTACACCTTTGAAATTTGAAAACTAATATATCCTTCTCTCAAAGAGACTATTTTTATTCCCTTTCCTACAACACATTACTTACGAACGACGTGAGAGGCGCGTTAAGATTACAATTTCTGCCTTTGCGGCCGTCCATAAATCCGCTCGAGTAAATTACGACATCGTACGACAGTAGAACTCACTTAATAATAGTACAATATTTTCTTCTACATTAAATAAATTAATGATTGGAAATTCATGAAATGCTAAAACAGCGGAAAACGGCGTTTTTCCTTTCATAGAGGCGACATAAAACCATGATACTCTTGTGAAGAAATTACGGCGGGAAAACAGGCCTTATTTTCTCTGGACGAGTTGTAACTGGGATGCCTAAATTTGCGAGGGTAGCTCGCTTGTGAACCTCGCGAGAGTCTATCGCGCGTGGTCCACGTCATGTGTGAAAAATCCCACGTGAGCCCCTGAGGGGAGTTCGAACGTACGCTTAACAAGCGCACCAAACTACCCGTTTACACGCCAAGCTAGTCAGAAAATAAAGCCTGTTTGCAGTCTAAACGTAATATAACTTACCTGAATAGCTTTCCTGTCTATAAATGATGCCACGGGGCAGTTAATTTTTTATGTGCGGCGCGATTTGATACTTTCGCATTAATGTCTGATCTTGAGCTCAGATAGCGATACCAGACATTCCTTTGTCCGTATATATCTATGGCGTCTCAAATCTCACTCTCCAGTTCAGGGTCTCGGACGGGTCTTCTTCTGAAGAAGAACGAGCTTTTCACTGGCGGAGGTCCCTGGAGCATTGGAACCTGATTCTTGTGTGTGATTACAATCTGAAACAGGGATCAAAAGATAAAGCAGATAGAAGCAGCGCTAAAAACGGCATTATATATTGAGAACAATAACAACTTTTATTTAAACACGTTGAGATTAAAGCAATAACAGTTTATGGGGGCGTGTTAAAATGTTAATTAAATAATACGCAATCAAAAATACACGGAAGAAACAACAAGAATACAAATTCACTATATACATTAAGAGGTATAAACTAAGTCAATAATAGTCAATTAAAGTCAATAAAAAAGCGAAGTCACTATCAACTTGAGAGCGCATTTGTGGTCACTCTTCACTAAACTTCAGGTTTCTGAGAGCGCGAAACTGCTTTGCCCTTTTACAGTTTCTAGCAAGTACAGTAGCAGTACAGTACCTGTTCAACTGTGTGACAAATTCTCGAATCTGATTGGCTATCAGTAGCTATGATTTGAGCGTGAACAGAACAGTGTACGTATCTTGACTTAGAGTGCATCGCAAGCAACGACGACGGAAATGACACGAAACACTGGATCGGATGAACCAAAAGAATCGCTCTCCTCAAGCGTTTCACATTTTGGTCCACTTCTTTTCCGTCCTCAGCAAAACAGCAACGTATAATGGCCAAATTCAAGGCCTTATGGAGAACGACCGCAAGAGAGTGAATTTGCCTTTCTTTTTCTTAACTTGTCACCAATCTTACAATTAACCCATTTCACAGTTGTGTGTTCAGTCGTCAAATGCCTCGACGCGACCTCGAAGTCAGCTTCGCACTTCGAGCTGAAGGTATTTTCACAAACGCCAGGAGCATTGTCAACAAAGTTGCTAAACTACAATTGGAACTGGCTAAAAGTCATGCGGATATCGTAGTTCTAATTGAAACCCACTTAGACAGCTTGATTTCAGACGCCGAAGTCCTTTTGGTAACGATTATACTGTTCATCGGAAAGACCTCGCCGGTAACGGAGCTAGACATGGCTGAGTTGTTTTGATCGCGTCGAAGAAGGGCTTGATCGCCTCAATGCGAGAATATCAAGATTTGCATTTTGAGTAACTCTTTGTTGATATAATTACGGATGGAAACAAGAAATTAACGATTGGGATTACTTTTATGACTCTCATTTGAAAAGTTTTCCAGCATCGACTTGTTACTTCATAATGTCCGTTACCTCAGCGGGTGGCTGCATCCATGGTTCGCCATCAATTTGCATAGGAAATAGCCTCTTGGATCTAACAGAGGATAAATTGAATTACTATAGATGTTATGGTTCAATTTTATTGTTATTTTTCTTTCTCCCTTTGTTCTTGGGTATGGTAATGTATGATAATTAGTTTAAAACAAAGGGACAAAAAATGATCTTCCTTTTTCCATTCGCAATATTCCATCAAAAAGCAATTTTAAAAAAGCAATTTTCAAATATTATTTTGCTCAGTTCTAATTTCCTTGTATTGTGCCATGATGTATCTTAGTGTGTCTGTGTCTGTGTCTGTGTCTGCTTATATGTTTTTTGTAATAAACTATAGATATTACTAATTAAATATTATTTAGGGCACTAATTAGTTCTTACTATATCGTGCCCCTCTCCATTCTATTTGTTTGTACCTTGTATTTATTACTAAAGTAATCCTTAACATAATATGAATAACAATAAAACAATAAAATGAAATGAAATGAAAAATGAAAATGGACAAAAAATTAAATTAAGGATAAAACTGAACCAAAACACAGACATCATCATTCTATGTTAACTACTACTTCTAATGTGTGAAATGAAGAAACGAGAACCCCTTTTAAGGGGGGACTAACTTAACTACAGACTTAGCGTTGTTGCCAAGGGATTTTTGCGGACTGTATTTGTAAAACACAGTTTTTCGGTGTTTTTGCCACTGTATTGGTGAAACGTGCGAAGAGGTGAACATGTAAAATTAATAAATCGCTATTGCGCATGCGTAACTTGCCCCAGGCCCCAACCGCGCCTTAGAGAGAAAAATCCCGAAAACTTGGAGAAAATTATGTGAAGTTCCGATCTTTTTTGCCAATCGGAGATATTCCAGCCTTCTTTACAAGCCTACGTAAGCAATTGTTGTTAACGTACATAACTGCGATGATAATGACGAAATCGTATGAATTTGCGTGCTTATGACGTCATAAATCTCAGAAAAATGCAAATTTCCAAAAATCGATACGTAGAGTTTTGCACCTTGGCGATTGTTAACCATTGGCACCATTTTTTATATCCAGAAGTGTACGCCACTCGAGTTTTAGGCCTTTTTCTGTTCTGGTCACGTGACTTACCAAATATGGTTGTGACTCGAAAATCTTGTAAACCTTTTTGATTGTAAAAACATAGCCAGACAGCTTGCCTGTGCAAGTTAGGGTTTCCAAGATATGAGCGTTGGGAACTTTCCATAGCAACAATGTTAGCTCATTTTGTGGTTAAGTTAGTCCCCCCTTAAATCAACATTGTAGTTGAGCTCCATGCTGACGTCATACCCACCTTATTGTGATGGCGGAGCACTGCGCCAATCTCAGACCATGCGCCCTGACGCCCGCGATAATCTGTCCAACGTACAGAGAGTTTTCAAGTCCCACAACTTCTAGCTGTCCATCCCCAATGTCTAAAGAAACAACAATAATCATTCTAAACATACGAATATCACTCGTCACTTTAGAAACGAACAGATGCCTGGAAATAAATCAAATCCGTCGCAAAGATCTATGATTTTTATCTGGTCTCTCACATGAAAGAGGGTAACATGTTTATTTTGCAAAGGTTGGAAGAACAGAACTCTCTAGCTTACTTTTAAAAAGATGGCCGTGCAAGCAATTGTGGGATTGTTTGGGGGTATGCGTATTGCAAAGAACAATCCCACAATCCCTCACGCGGCACTCTCGAGCCCAGTCTTTTCTAAAGCGAGCTACTTACAATTACGTCAAAAATCAAGAAAGTCTATGTTCTGAAGTCAGTCCCCAGTAACTACACAAACTGTGTATTTATCAGCTTTGTTTTACCACGGAAGCAGGTGTCCGTAATGAGATGCTTGCAGTGGTAACAAATCTAACGTTCAGCGTGCATTTGCTTGGGACTATTCTGGGATCAATCTCGTACCCAAAGCCTTTGTTCCTCTTGTCCAGTGGTCGGACAACGAGCGACTCTGGAAAGATCTGATCTGGAAGTTCGAAAATATCACGGACACCCAACGAAAAGTTTCGGTAGATATCTGTTCGGTGGAAGGTAGTTCGCCTTGGGCTTTTGGCGTCGATTAAATAGTGCACTCGGATTTTCATTACTGAAACGTGGCCCAAAAGATTCGCAATGGGGAAATCATACCCCATTGAGGTTTTCGGAAAGGTCGTATTTGCTGTTTTTGGTAGTCAAAAACGTCACCTAGCATTTTCGGAAAGAAAATAGTTCCCTAGAAGGTTCGTGGAACGTTCATTCCAGCTAGCATTTCCTCAAAGGAAGATTTTGTTCCCTAACATTTTCAGGCAATTAAAATTTCAGCTTAGGAATCCGAACAGATCAAATTCTTCTAGCTATCGAAAACATCACCTTAAACGGACTTCATAAGGTACTTAAAAATGCCTTTGTACAGCTCCAGGTTGATTTGGCTTGTTGGGTGCCCCTGAAACATGGGACTTCTGATTGAACGACACATACTTAGGATTCACCGCCATGTTAACTTCTGTTTTATTGCTGTTAATTTGTATTGTTTGAAAAAAGAAAAAAAAAACAATCAGAATTGTAAACCTAATGGATCTTTCGAGAGTCGCTCGCTTCTTCAAGCAACCGCTGTAAGAAACGAGATTGTTCTGGGCTAGGAATACTTGGAATAGGAGGAACAGCCCCCAAACCGCCGACCGGTTGGCTCAGTTGGTAGAGCACCGGACTACCGTGCGGGAGGTTGCGGGTTCAAACCCCGGCCGGACCAACACTAAATAGCTGAGGTGAGAGTGCTGCCTTTGCAATGACATCAGCAAATAGTTAAAGTTTCTAGTCTTCTCGGATAAGGACGAAAAACCGTAGGCCCCGTCTCACAGCTCTCTCTCAAACAGTTAGAGTTTCTAGTCTTCTCGGATAAGGACGAAAAACCGTAGGCCCCGTCTCACAGCTCTCTCTCTGATCTGTTCTTGTGGGACGTTAAAGAACCTACACCACTGTTCGAAAAGAGAAGGGGACGTATACCCCGGTGGTGTGGTCAACCTTCATGGGTTGTGGGAATGGGTAGGGAGGGCACCTTGCATGGGACCTAGGAGTCCTTTCGTGCCTACCCCTACTGGGTAGGCGTGTACCCAGTAAAAGCTGAAAAACGAAATCTTCAGTCTTGTCGCCACCCACCTTGTACCGCCCACTCCAAGTCATTAGATCTACCGCCGCATTTTGCCCGAGATTTTCTGGCTTTCTTCTTGTCAGTCTCGCCCCAGAGGTTTGCTCCTCCATACACACTGGGAATATTTACAACAGCGATACCTTCCAGCTGAGGCAGCTCTAAGGGTGTCCCATCACACTGAAAAAATACACACCTCTTACTAACCGAGTTCGAGGTCCGTACTGTAAGTTAAGGACCGAGTTTTTTCCCGTTGATTTATGGCCCAAGCACGAAGCGCGCGGGCCATAAATTAACGGGAAAGAACGAGGATCCGTAACTTACAGTACGGACCGAGAAAACGAGGTTAGTAAGATATATGAGCTTAATCCGGCGCGCGGGAAAGAAAGCTAGTTGAAGTCAAGCGGGCCGTACTGTAGAATACGGCCCGCACAATTGACTAATCACAGCGCGCGAACTAAGTGAGAGATATAATAAAACCGCAAAAGCCTTAGCCCTGTAGTGGATGAGAGGGTCTGGTTTGTTGAACACCTTTGCCCTAGAAGACGAGTTTGGTCAGAGTCCAACTGTCTACAAACACCATTTTCTATTCATATTTAAGACTGCACTTACGGGGCTAAGCAATGTCGATTTACACCTACTCAGAAAAGGCCTGAAATTAGACTAAAGAACAGAAGAATATATATCACCTAAGGGATAACAACCCCCATAATAGGAAACCATGATGTTAAGACCAAAGGGACAATGTCACAAAAATTACCTTAGTTTTTGTAAAGTTCAAACCCATTTGCTCTGAACTTAAGGACTTAGTTCACAAAAAATGGGAGCAGGGTTTCCTTTGCCTCTCCTTTAAGAAATCGAAACAATATTACGGTTTGATACTATATGGAAGCACTGACTAAAAGTTTCCCTTTTTACAGGAAAAAAACCTTGAAAAACTTACCATGTTTCTACAAGTTTCTGTGGTTTAGGTTGAATAAACCACGCGGGATGTTGGAAGAACACGGCGAGTGACTTACGAATTTTTCGAGTGTTCTTCCACCATCCCAACTGGTTTATCATGCACCATAGAAACTTGTGGTATATTGCTTTTACATAATAATTCAGAAGACGCGCGAAATTTCCATGAGTTTACTGGACCAATAAACCATAGCTGACTGACCAATCTGAGCGGGCGCATTAATTTGGTTATTATATAAAACAGAATAAAAAGAACTGTATACTCACAATAATTTCGATCTCCTCGTGTAAGTTTTTGCAAGTAGCTGAAAGAGTCTCTGACGTTCCACACTCAAAATAACGAAATTTGTTCTTTAACCTGCAAAAAAGACACACTATTAGCAAGGCTCACACTGGCTCTACAGTATAATATTATGGGACATGTGGCATGTGTAGCTGCCTATACTGTTTACAAGAGCTTGCTTCCTTCATCAGGCCTTCCTTTAGGCACTTCTGATGTTTTCCATTAATTTTGTCCCCCTCCCCCTCCCCCACCGTTTCTTCCTGCTCCTACTACTTACTCCCTGCTGGGTTCATTTTGGACTAGTACTGTCTCCCCCTACATTTTTAACCCATTTTTCCTCGACCCCTCCCGTCATCCAAATATTGTCCTTCTTGCTTCTACCCTGTTCCCACTCTATTTTCTTCCATGCTTCCTCGCACTTGCTCTACCATTCCCCACTTTCCACTTTCAGTAACTGAAGGCAGATCCTGTTTGTTTATGCAATCAGTGTCCTTCGACAGAGGATCAGCGAAGTTGATTTCAAGTCTTTCGCTTTGGTAAATTCATTTATGCAGCCATCATCATTCAGTGCTGAGCGTGGTTCCTTTGGGAAGCATCTTGCATCTTGAGAGGGTGAGAAAAAAAAACCATAACTTCTAACCTGCTGTTAAACTTTTCTGGGTTCTTTTCTCTTTGTAAATGAAACTTGAGTGCTACCGACGCATCCTGAAAACCAAGGAGTGTCAGGTGAGACATTTACCATAAAATTCCGAAAGAAACGGGGACCAACCAGTTGAAAAAATACTTGAGACGGTACTCCCGACGGCCTCCCCTCCCCTCCCCTCCCCTCCCCTTATCAATGTTGTTGGAGCACATTTTCTGTTCGTTTTAAGGGGGAGGGGGAGGGGAGTCTTGCCTGTCGTGCAGTAACTGTTAAGGGTAAGTTTTAGGAGAAGAGTGAGTTTTTTACTGGGAGTATATCAACATTTTTGCGACTGGTTGTAGCAATTATCGAAAGTAACGGCCCATCAGAACGGGAAAGCCCCCAGAGGGTAACGGTCCAGTCAAAAATACCATAGTGACAAACGATATCTTGGTGTATGCACGATATCTTCGTGAAGACAGAACTGACAAAGTTTAAGAATCATTGAAAGAGGAGCTGTGCTCCCTCAGGCGCCGTGTAGATGGTACAGATTAGTGTTTTACTGGTTCCTTCTGCAGGTACCGGAGCTCAGATGACGTAAAACAAGAAAAAAAGACAGAAAACAATACAACTCCTATCACAATACCTCAAAAACGATAGAACTACAATGTGCTCCGGTATATGCAGAAAGACCCGTTTTACTGCAGAAGAATGCCGAGTTATCGATGAGAAAGAGTGAATCAAGGAGACAATTTATGCTTTTTATCATTAGTTTTTTTCTTCAATTACTCTTGTATTTTAGCCACCCTAAAATAGCGGCAACCGGCCCAAAGTAGTTGCGGCCCCTAAAGGCCCTGGCAAACGAGGACACATTGTTGCTCATGTTGGTCTTGGGTGAGCAAACGAGCGGGAAACAAAATAAATGTTGTGTTTCCATGCTGCGTAAACTGGGAAACATTTGCTGAGGACACAAAATGTTTCTGAGAAAACACTTTTTGTGTCTCGCAAGCAAATTTTTTGACAGCAACAAATGTTGAACGCGCGCTCAAACAGGGAAACATTTGTGTCCGCAACAATGTGTGCTCGTTTGCCAGGGCCTTTAGGCCTGCTAATTCTTAAAGTAACGGCGGCGCTACTCTTGGAACTGCATTGTATCACGGGGATTATGAAAAACAGACATACTACAGTTGTACTGCTACTCAATTGTCAGCAATTCACCTCAATTGGTCGATACGCAACCACAGTCACTTCTCAAAAGTTGAAAGGAAATTGTATATATAGTGATGAGACAAACATACCACTCCGATAGAGAAGTAGTTATTGATAATGTCCAGCGGGGGATGGTCACCAATGTCCTCGGAGTTGGTTTGCTTGAATGAAACCGACCACCTAAACAAATCAGTTCAAAAGGAAGTTATTCCCAAAACATAAAATGACCCATAAAGTAACCGTACCCAAGACTAACCACAGTAAGCTTACCAAACAAGGTGGCCAAATAGAGAAGATAGCAAAATGCTACTTAGCTTGTACCTAGGCATTGTAGTTTTCAGAGATACTTGGGTGAGGTCGTGAGATCACAGGCGAAGTGTTAAAGTGCCCATAATGTCAAAAAATGTTTTTCGCTCATCTAATTCTACATTTCACCAAATGAACTTCTGCGAAAAAATTTTTCGATTTGGATAAAACGCAATATTTTTATAATTTTTTTAAGACATTCAAATTTGCCGCCATCTTGGTCCACCATTCGCACCAGTCTTCCTCGGTTTAAAGGAACACGTGATTTTGGGTCGTGACTTATCTGACTTGAAAACAAGTGGGAATTTTGCTTCAGAAGGATTTAAGCTTGGAGGTCACTAAGGACACCTAATAAAGCTCACAATATCGTAAAAGACCCGCACTCGACCTGTGTGTTTATATGCACTCAAGGTCAAGTGAGGTTCCTGAACCTACGTCACAGACATCAATCACGTGGTCATTTTGAGCACGTTACTCTTGTGATCAGCGGCAGGGGTCGACCGCAAGAAAATAGAATTTTGAACTTTGTAAAAATTCGTCAAAAAATCGCGTTTTATCCAAATCGAAAATTTTTTTCACCGAAGTTCATTTGATAAAATGTAGAATTAGATGAACGAAAAACATTTTTTGACATTATGGGCACTTTAAGTCTGGCGCCTTGCAACTCGCGTGTTCTCCTGTACCTCTAAAGAAAAAATATAAACGTCTGGATGCGGGCTAAATCAACAGTTAATGGGTGACTAATGAGACATCCCACCAACTCACCATTTTAATTTGAGTTTTGAAGTTAACTCAGTGCTGCCTTCTGATTATTTGCATAATGAATATTATGTAGCTGGGGTTATTCATTGAAGTTATTCATTATAGTATGAAGTTTTACAAACAGTGCTAGCACACTGGTTACCTGACAGAAAGAGATGGGAACGATCAATACCTGTCGAGACTTACAACTGTGCCCCTTTGCAGCAAACTTAGCACTTTGGAAATACTACCACCTTCATAACCTAATAGAGAAATTATCAAATGCACAGTAACAGTCAAGACCAACTTTGGAATTTACTGAGAGTTGAGGGCGGGAGGGGGGGGGGGGGGGGGTGTCACCATGACAGGAAGCATTTGGTTCCAAGGGGGTGGGGATGTTTCCATCTACATTGTACTTCTAGGGTCAATATTTTGGTGTTATTCTTCTCCTTGCTTCACTAAAAAAACTCAAACACCCATCTCACTAACACCTTGACCTTAACACCATTTAACTTCAGACTTACAGTACTCTCAAAAATGTTCCCCGAGCCAGACCAAAGGCAAAGCCCTTTATCTTACGTCTGGTCACATTACAACAATACCTTAGTTCTTTATGTTTAACTACAGTCTGTATTGGTTAGTCCCCTGCCCAACCAACATTTGACCCCACCCCTTTATGAGAGATAAGATCCAAGGATCTCTAAAGCGGTGTGGAAGAGCCCACTGCCCTTGTATAGGGTCAAACCCTCTTAGGTATTTGGAAATCAAGACAGAATTAAGACGGAATGGGCTCAGGGCAGTAGATGATTGAACATAGTTATTACCTCCTCCCCACTTCAAACATCTTGCCAAATCATTTCCTGTCCCTGTAGAGAATTACAAACATTTGACATTTTTGAATAATTGAATCATGCACAACAGTAATTCACAGCAACAAGAACAGCCCAAGTCACTAGAGTTGTAGATTACAATGATTCTACTATGCTACTACCTACATGTAAATTACAAAGAAGACAAGATGCAAAAGGTACAACATTGTTCGGTGTGTTTCCCCGTAGTTGTGGTTAATAGACTCAAAGAAGCAGATATGAACAGCTACCAAGGAGTTGTCTTTTCACCCACCTTTGATCAGATATTCAAAAAATTTAAATATTTAAACAACTTCTCCTGCTGTGAGGACAAAGGCGTGTACCAGGTAACATTGAAATAGCCAGCTATCAACACTCACCAAGAGGTAATACGGCTACTGGGGGTGGTTTCTTCATCTGCAATTTATCTATCAAGTTAACAGCTCAAATTAGCCACTTAAGATTCATGCTTAAAATAATATTTTTCTCTGCCAAACAAGACCAAACACTCTAATGAGTGTCTTTGTAGCCTAATGCTGTAAAACCTAAAATTAAGCTCCCAAACTAACACACAAGCTTCCCACCAAAATATGCACTCCAAGATATAAACTCACCAATTGTTTTATAGATTATCAACTAAGTGTTTCAAACTATTTGGAGCTCTTGGTATTTGAATCTAATCCCATATAAAGCTAGGAATTCCCTTCAACAATACCCCCCTCCTCCATTAAATAAGCCATGTAAACAGTTTAGTGGATAAGTTTACAGTGTAGGTCTACGACTTGGGTAAAATTCCCAGACTTTTACCTAACTGTAAAACATGATGCTTTAGCATGCAGTGAAACTCACCTATGGTTGCCAGTAGCCAGCCCACTGTACCATCCCCACCACAGCAAAGAACACGAAAATCATGAATGCCTTGGAAGAACTTCAGTCTGAAATAGAACACAACAGTGACGTGATCACTCCTTAAACACCTGAAAATTGTTTTTTGTGGGCCTCAGAATCAACATTAATTTTTACCCTTCAATGTTATTGTTATTAAAAATGTAAATGAAGCCCTGTTAATGAACACTGTGCAAGTAGAATAGTTTTTCATGTAAAAATGGTAGTTGAGGAACACACATCAGAACTTAAAAGTGCTTGTTAATGGGTATAACAACTATATTACATGACACAAGGGAATCTCTCATAATTAGTTTTGCTTTAATGCAGAATGTAATTTGAGGAAACGGTTAATGGGAGGTTGATTCTATAGTTAACGTGGTAAGTAGTTGTAACATACCCTGGAGTGGGTCCACCTTCTCCCAGATTGAAGACTTGCCTGGGATTAAGTAAGTACTGGAACTTGTGGAGTAACCTGGTAATTATGAAAGAATGATAAGTATCTATAACGTCTTTCCTGTGTGAAGGGGGTGGGGATGGGGATGGAGAAAAAACTAAGGGGGTGGGGGTGGGGATGGAGAAGAAACAAAAGTCGGGAACTGTGGGTGTGAGAATTTCACAAAATAAGGCCCTGAAAGCACTTTTTTAAATACTTGAAAGCAGGGTGGAATTTATCCACTCGGACCCCTCCTTAGATTGATGACTACCTCCACATGGGGTCTGGCAAGGCTCATAAAATTTGATCATAAATTACATGTCTTGTCAGGACACAAGAGGGGACAAAGTGATGTAAGTTTCACAAAGAAATTAAATGAAAGTTATGTCATACCTTGCACCCTGCCGGCCACCACTTTTAGGGTTGATGAACACTGCTAAAGGATGTGTACCTTGCAGAGGAGAAATCTGCTGACACAATAACTTGCATTGAGTTATTGGAGCTTAAACGATATGAATTCATTAAATACTGCACAGACAAGTTACTTTATAAATGACAAAAATAATTTGAGTCTGTAATACAATATTTTTGGACATGCAAAGACCATAATTTCTGATTCTGTGAACAGTATTCTCAAGTATGGCCATTTGCGCGACAACCACTAGGAACCAGTTTTCTCTTATGCCATTTATGTTTGAATTTCTTTAATGCAAATTAAAAGGGAATATGTCAGATGTGTAGTTCACTTGCCTGCATTGGCATCCCTTCAAAGTTGACATAGGAATTGGTTCTTTTCCTATGAGCTTCTGGAGTAGAATTTTCCCTTTTTCTGTTCTACAAATATCATAAGACGTACATTTGTTAACAAGAGAGGAAAAGCCGACGTAAACACTCAACACCCACTGTCCTGAATGAGGCATTATACTTTTCATTAGCACTTTTATCAAGAAGTGAAGCTGTTGGTTATGCAAGTCTATGTTGTAAGTCAAAATGAAATTCAGGTCAAAATGATTTTAACCTGGGTCAAAATGAAATTCCTTTGTCTCCTAACCTCAATTATTCATGATTCATGAATATTTATGCAATGTAAAATGAGTAACCACTTGTAGCTTTGAATACCTTTTTTTAACATCTGCTATTCATTAAACTTTCATGAGACCCCTTCCTGAGATGTTGATTTTGGGAAAGTGCCGAAGAATTTAGAATGCAATGATGTTTCACCATCGTGCTGCAGGAAAATGAGGTGCATGTACAACAGTGATCATACAGTGTATAACATCACTGTAAACAAAGTACGCTTCTGAAGGTATGGTACCAAGTTAACAACTCATACACAAGTTGGAACATGCTACATGTAGTTAAGTGGAACTCTCTAGCAACATACCAGGCCAGCAGGTGAAATGGACACTGGTGGCAAAATATGATCCCTGTGTTCTCCAAGGTTACAGTCTGGGACAACATGAGTTGCACATTTGTTGTGAACCTACAAAAAAATTCAATTCCAGTCAATGGTATTCGTTTGAGATAAATCTAAAAGTTCTGAATACTTGCTACAGTACATTTGTAGATCTTGTTGAGGTCTGCCAGAGGAAAATTCAATTGCCTCTTTTTTGTCAGTGGTTCAGTGTAAAGGCTGATTTCCATCACAACTCAGTTACGCTGTAACCCAATGATCCAGCTTTTAAAAACAAAGAAAATAATTCACTCACAGTAACTTGACACCAGGCACAGCGCAATCCTGTAAGGCAATTGTTACTCTTGACAGTTTTACCACATTTGTAACACTTGCCAGGACAGTTTCCTTCCGTCCAATGATGATCCATACTCTGAACGAAATAAATAAACAAATAAATAAATAAACAAAATGCTAATATAATGTTGGCAAAACGTTGCTTTTAAACAGCTTGATTGATTGAAAGAATAAGGGCAGGAGAACAAAAATATACCAACGAAGAAATAAGCTATATAACGTATTTCCCCGTGTATAAGTCGACCCTGTGTATAAGTCGACCCTAGTTTTTGAGACCAAAAGTTGAGATTTTACTAATTTATGGTGTACAAACTGAGTTCAAAAATTAATCCTTAGCAGTTCATTGCAAAAAGATCCATGGAGAAAAAAAATCACATTGATCGAGTGACACACTTCAGCGAGAGTATCATTGAAAACCTTCAATGCCATACCTTCAATATAAAGGTATTTTAATGAACCTTGTAACTTGTAGGAAATGTTTGGAACCTTTCTATGCAAAAAAAACAAACAAACTAAAAACACTCCCAAAACACAAAAGAACGAAGTTGTAAATAACGCACAATCTTCCATGACGTGGTAACCTGGTAATGAACAACCGACCTTGGTGAGAGGTTACCAAGCCAGTAACGTGCCTTGAGTCACGCTCGATTGTGCTTGATCGCACAAGCAGAAACAGGATAGTTTTGCTCAAGTTTATTGAAGAATTTCTTCCATAAATAACTTCACAAAGTAGTCCCAATTAAATCACAGGGAATGTGGCAACTTCTGTGGAAAAGACAAGCTTAAAGTAGGGTATGTGAAACAACAAACAGGCTAAGTGTGATGTCAATGAAGACCGAATGTAGCGCGCATGTGATCATAGACAAATCATGAAACAACCAATTGTATTTCCTAACATTTTCTTTATTCAATACTGCACCACTTGCCATTAAATATTCTTCTTTAAACCACTTGATGTGTAGTTTCCCTTTTTTTCTTCACTTTGGAGTCTATTGTCATGCCAATGAGTCTATTGTTGTGCCACTCGCTGAATGACCATTGAGTTTTGACCCGTGTATAAGTCGAGGTCGACTTTTTAGAGTTATTAATTTTTCAAGACTTAGAAGGTCGACTTATACACAGGAAAATATGGTAGGTCTTTATAGCGGAGCTTTGGCGGCCCAAAGGGCCGCCAAGCAGAGCACCATAGTTAAGAAAATATGGTAACCCATCTATTCGAAAAAAATTTGGTTTTGGTCACCGTATGCACGTCATATGTACACCCATATGTCTGCCCCTCCATGTATGCGATGTGAAATGTCCCATTAATTGTGTGTTGTAACCCGAGTTTTGTGTAAATCTTTTTGTGTACATCTTTTGATATTGGACGTCAATGTTATGGCCAATTGACACCTGTCAAAACAAGGTATCCGCTGACCAGTAGTACATGATCATATCATGGGCTCAAGTTGACCTCATCGAGGTCAGCTGTTTTTTTTGAAGTTGACTGCTGACCAGGTACTGGTTTTCGATTGGATCGCAGGCTCAAGCCAGGTGTGCGACACCCAAACCAAAACGAGGCTTAATTTTTTGCGTGCTTTCTGCGGCTCCAGATTTCACATTCAGTTGGTTTCTTCATTTTGAGCACAACAATTTCATCTTCTTCGAAGTTCTCTATTTTAATTCGCATAAAAGGCATGAAAATCAAGAACTACTTAAAAGATACTCTGGAAGGTGAATTTTCAACTGATAAAATGGAAGAAAAACAAAATGATTTAACACTTCAAGGGCTTGTTCACTTTACCGTGGCATCTTGCAGTTCACCACGAAAGTTCACTTAACAATTCACCGGCATTAATGGGAAGAATGAGTAGCTCAAACTTGGTGGAAAAAGTTCTTTCTTTGGACAAACTGTCTGCTATTTTTGTAGATGCATGTTTTTGCTTCAGTGGATCGATGCATATTTTCAAGTCGTAGAAAGCTCAACAACACAGGTAACTTAAATAAATTGAAGCTTCGCATTTGAGGTTTAATCGTTATTACTTTTGTTCAGGAATGAAACTTGTATTTTTGTCTCGACTGGATACAAATAACAATCTACTCATTTTGAACACAAAGAAGTAGCTAGTCGAATTGTTTGTTTGTTGTTTTGCAAGCGAACGAGTGTTTTCCTCCGCTTGGCTGACTGTACATGTTTTTGATGTCAGTGTTTCTATAGTGTTAAGAACTGAAAGAAACGTTTGCCCTTATGTTATTAACACATAATTGCAATGAGTCCTCGTAAAGTATCTCTCATGTTTTGGGCGACAAGGGCAATTTTAGCAAATTTCTGAAAACACAAGAGATATTAATCCTTAATTTTACTTGGACCCATGTGATTACCTATCCAAACTGTCAGGATTGTTTTCCTTTTTCTCTTTTCTGCAACATTTAAGCTATGTCTAAACTTAATGTACTATGAAATATGTTTGTTAAGCCCCGGCTAAAGATCAAACATTTTCATCCAACATCGTGTTTTTCACACATAACGTTTGGTGGCTAAACGCATAAAAATGTTTGACCAAACAGCGGACCAAGTGAGTCCAAAAAATGATTTTTGCGTATTATCACTGAAATTTTTGACGTTATGTGGTTTATTTGGTTGCATTTTACCGTTTGTGTACGATTTGTTTGTTGGGGTGGCTAAACTATCAAACATTTGTTTGTAATGCAACATTTTGGATGAACATGTTTGATCTCAATCAAACATGGAAAGCCATTTAATGCACTATTGTGAGAGGTGGCTAAACATTTAAACATGCTCTTCCAGCGATGTTGGATGAATATATTTGATCATTCTTAGATTGCTCAATGCACACACACGCATCGACTGTATTGTTTTCTTGTAATGTTTTGAGGTTTTAAACCACAGTCAATTCCTGTTGACTGCTCTAAACACAAAATATTGTGCAAGGAAAGCCATGCTGTGTTGCTCAATACCAGTAAAAAATAATAATCGTGGAGCTCCGCTTTTAGGCTTGGCTAAATCTATATATTAAAATTTGGTTTATCAACGGAGTTGATAATGTAAATTGACCACCGTACAGGGATTCGATTAGCTGACGTTTCGAGCGTTAGCCCTTCGTCGGAGCGAATCGAGGAATTGTGGGTTGTGTATGGTTTATATACAGAAAATGGAGCTACGCTATTGGTGGTAACATGGTAACGTGAAAAACAGGAATAAATTAATTGAATGAAAAGCGCTCGTTGATCTTTCAAATTGGCACTCTTAATCCCCACGGTATCAACGAGCGCTTTTCATTCAATTAATTTATTCCTGTTTTTCACGTTACCATGTTACCACCAATAGCGTAGCTCCATTTTCTGTATATAAACCATACACAACCCACAATTCCTCGATTCGCTCCGACGAAGGGCTAACGCTCGAAACGTCAGCTAATCGAATCCTGTACGGTGGTCAATTTACATTATCAACTCCGTTGATAAACCAAATTTTCGTGTCTCACTTCCCCACCGACGCAGCACCACAGTTTCTTTAGAAACTAATCCCCTTTAAATCTAATATTACCATACCACAGAAAATACAGCCAATTATAATACAGGAAAGGCATTGTATATTCGTCGGCTTTCTACAGAACCTTCCAACATGCACTGTATTGATTGTATAGGGCTATGTATTTTCTATAGCATGCTATAAAACATATTTGTAGCTATGCAATGCTTTGAGTGGTATAGCCTACGTGTAGCCGTACCCACCCCTGAGGAAAAACAGGAGGAGGTAATTTCTACGAAAAGCTGGCACGAATCGTGTTATGTGATGTCACTCTTTTGCATGAAAAATATATATAATGGTTTCTCATAGGTTAATCGCATTGATGAATACTTTCGAGAACACTGATTGGCCTAAACGGATCTCCTTGTTGGTGAAGAAACGTCAATTATGGCGGATGGAGTGTTGGAGGCCATGCTACATGAACTAAAGTGGAGTTTAACGCAGCTATAAATGAGGTTTGAGAGACTTTTGGATTAGACAAATTCCACGAAGAGCAACAAAATGCCATAGGTTTGTTTATGATGGAAAGACTGTCAACTGGCTGTGGAAAAGCCATTAAATTTCAGGCGATGCCAGCGATCGCATTGCTTCTTTGGAAGAAACTGTGTACTATTTTCATCGTGTCACCATTGACAGCATTCACGGAAGATCATGCAGGTCCAATATTTGAATGATCTGGGATTGAAAGTGATAGCGCTAACTGAAGATTCGGAAGATGATATAATCGAACAAGTCATGACTGGTGAATATTTGCACGTGTATGGGTCACCAGTGCAGTGGAGAAGGAAACGGTAATGAAGGGACGTGAAGACTGTGAAATTCATGCTTTCTGATAGCAGCTCCTTTAGCTGGAAATGTATGTATGTATGTATGTATGTATAACTTTCTCCAAACTTTCTACATAATTATTTCTAACAATTTTGTCTAATTCTTCAAGATTCATCTTTAAATTCTGTCTCTTTCGGAGACTATGAAATTGCCTACAAATTCAGTTTAAGCTGATAGTATGTAAATGAAGAATTTGCGAGCGCGATGTCTACATCAATGTCTTCTTGCTTTTGACCAAAAATTGCTTGTCATCCTTTTCATTATGTGTTCTTTGACCTTTGTCTAAACGAGTAAACATATGCACTTCCCCAGAAAATATAAATTATTTACATAACTTGCATGAATTACTGTGACGTCACATAACACGATTTGTGTCAGCTTTTCATAGACGTTCCCTCCTCCAGTTTTCCTCGGGGGGGGTGGGTACGGCTACACGTAGGCTATGAGTGGTACACCATGGAATATCCCACTTATCACTTGTATTTTCTTTGAATACACAAGAGCCTTCAAGCAAGTGCATATCCAATGAAAATGCAAAAGCATTGGATAACCTGTATGTAGGGTATATCCTGTCTACTTTCAAGGCAACAAAGATGTTGTATTGCTTACCATCTTACCACTCCTTCTTGACTGCTTCACGTACGTGTTGATACAAGATGCTGGTGCCCGCTGAACACAGCGCTCGTGAACTGTGTACTTACAAACTATAAAGAAATCAAGATTGAAGTTCATGTGCTTCCTTGCTTCTAACTACAAGGTGGCTCTGAACCCCATGTACAGATTTTTTTAAAACTTTGCACAAAGATGAATCTTCATATGCTGATTGCAATTCAATAATAAAAAACGGGGGTCACCAGACTCGTTTTTGAGTTACAGGCACATAAAGTCAAAATTAATGGTGTTTTTAAGACGCTGTACTGTTGCTATGGTAAACTTATTTGGCAAAACAGTGATCACAACTTGTTGAAAAATAATTGGGAAATTTTTTTGATACATGTTCAAG
This sequence comes from Pachyseris speciosa, assembly GCA_016490735.1. Classification (NCBI taxonomy): domain Eukaryota; kingdom Metazoa; phylum Cnidaria; class Anthozoa; order Scleractinia; family Pachyseridae; genus Pachyseris; species Pachyseris speciosa. Next base: position 197,166 of record JAEMWC010000798.1, on the reverse strand, counting down.
GAAACAAACAAAAAATTGTGGGAGTACCGATCCATCAAAGTGTGGTGTTTTAAAAATAACGAAACCATAGCTTTTGGGGTTAGGTGCACTTTAATAAAAGGACAGCTATGAGAATAACAGAAGTGATCATTGTTAAGGAGTTTCAAGAGATGCCCTCATTATCCTGACTATAAAAACTTCTGTGAATCACCCCACACCCCTCCCTTTGGGATTACAAGTCAAGCTGTTTACTCTAGTGGTTCTTATATATCTTGGTTACGTTCTTGCACCTTTGCTTAAACAAAATTCCAGAACTTTACCAAAGCTTAACGTTAATTTTTTAGCACCAGTTCACACAAAAGTTCATTTGAGGCAGACCTTCTAAAGTTGCAACTTTGTTCCAGGTATAGGTTGAGTCGCACAGGACTCTAAAGTTAAGAACAAGTTTACTTCAACTGGTTGCCAGACCCACATGACATCTTGTATACACCGTATAACAAATTGCAAGGAACAAGAAAATTGACATTTTTAACAGTTCAGACACCTTTACAGGCTCACTTTTGGTAAACAACTGAACTGACTGCCAGATAATGCTCATGGCTCATTAATTCGCATCACCTGCTCAGTGACTTACACAAGCACTGTAGCCCTTGCTTGCGGCCAAAACCATTCAGCACATTATGGCACATGTTACAGTATGCAGGTCTGCTAAAGTATTTTTGCCGCCACTGTGGAAAGATCAGACATGATTAGAATACATTAGTTTAAAAGACAACAAAGAAATGTAACTGACTGGTTACAACAGAAGCTGTTTGAAAACAAACATTATAAACTACAGTCGAACCTATATTATTTGGAATTCTTGATTATCTGGACTATGTCTTCTGGTCCCAGATTTTTTTATGAATTATCAACACTGGCATGATGAAGATCTCCAGAAACTATCATTATGATTTATTTTTAATTTCGAGATTGAAAAGTGCCTTTGAAACAGGTTTGTCTTCTTTTCAGAGAGAATATTTTTGACCAAAGTTACGCATGAAATGCATTTCTATGATACAGAACACCATCGCATGATTTCCTAATTCAGTTTTATTTTGTCTCGTTAATATTCACATTTTTGACTATCCAGACTCTTCATTATTTGGACTGTTTCTCTAGTGTGAATGATATATGAAATGAATCATATATGAACTGCGGAAATGAAATCAAATGAAGAATGATCCTCGCAGTTGTGAACGCAATTTATGCAATTGCGAAAAGAAGCCTGAAAAAAAATTCAGGACTTCAACGGGGTTTGAACCCGTGACCTCTTGATTTACCGGTGTGATGCTCTAACCAACTGAGCTATGAAGCTACTGACGTTGGGAGCAGGTCAATTGTAGGTTCATATGTTCCCGTGAAAGAAATGAGTGTGAATGATATATGAAATGAAGGCCCCATGAAGGCTCCATAAGCAGACAACTCTTGTAAACCAATACATATGCTCGTTCCAAGGGTGTCTGCTTATGGGATGTTTGACTGTAAATAACACTTTCAGATTAATCATAACTTTTTCTCTAACTGACAACTGGTTGGCTCGGTTGGTAGAGCACTGGACTACAGTGTACCATGCAGGAGATCGCAGGTTCAAACCCCAGCCAGACCAACACTCAGGGTCTTTAAATAATCGAGGACCAAGAAAGTGCTGCCTTTGTGATGAAATCTACAAACAGTTAGACTTCTAGTCTTCTCGGATAAGGATGATAAAGCATACATGTAGGTCCCATCTCACAACACTTGTATTTAATAATTTAATATTTGAATTTAATTCAAAAGGGCTTCTGACTGAATGAGACCACAATAAATATACAGCCAGATGTCAGGATATCTGTTGGGTGCTGGTTTACCACTGTCACTGCATGCACATTTAGGTATCTTATTAGAAGTAAAACAAAATTAATTAACCTTCAATTACCTGATGCTGACCATCATCTCGTATTTGCTGCAGAAAATAAAAAGAATCTTATTGCTACTAACAATAATCATTTACAGGTAGCTACTTCTAACACGCCTTATTACTAGACTTGATAAATGTCTTACAAGTACACGTAGGCTCCATTGTAGAGGGATTAGCTTTTTAGAAAAAAAGGTCATTATTTTGGTCTCAATTTATATTACTGGCCTTAGTTGTTCAAATTGCAGATAACTCAATCCAGCAGATAAGTCACTATCCAGTGGATAAAATGTATCAGTTGCAATACATTTTATCCACTGGATAGCAACTTATCTGCTGGATAGAGTTATCTGCTCTTGGAACAACTGGGGCCTGTATAATAACAGACAGAGGTGTCAAAAGTGATAAAATTATGAACCTCTGGCATCAAAAGAGCTGATACATTTGAAAGAGATAGTTCCTGATTTATTTCAGAGGAAGTGGTCTGATAATTGGTGGAAAGCTTAGAAGCCTGGTGCAAGATTCATGAAGTCATCTTAAATTAAGGTAGACATGTACATCCTATTTATGGCATATCCTATTTTTTGTAAGCACTGTTCTTGTTGTCATTTCAACATTACAGTGGAACTTTGATTTAAGTGCAAAGGTACTAGGGAAATTGGTTTGTTATTTTGAGGGTTCATTATGTTGAGGTCCTTATCCATACATTTTAAAAGGTTGGGTTGATGAATATTGTTTGTTATATTGAGGACTTTGTTATATAGAAGTTCATGATCATTAAATCAAGGGTCCACTGTACTAAGGATGCACAGTCCTTAATTAACCCTTACGATGGCTCTGTGATTATGGTAAATCATTCATGGATTGAATACAGCTTCTCATGTAATCTGCCTTTTTTTTCTCCTGAGAATCTTTGTTTTTTCCCAAATGTTATTAATACTAGTCAGTATTCAGTATTCACCTTATCTTAATGTATTGTACGATAATAATTAATTTTACTTAGTATTGTAATTGTATTGTAATTGTAATTATTCACTTTGTATTTAGTATTCAGCTTATTTTAATGTATTGTGCGATAATAATTAATTCTATTTAGTATTGTAATTTCATTGTAATTGTATTGTAATTGTAATTATTCACGTTGTATCTAGTATTCAGCTTATTTTTAATGTATTGTACGATAATAATTAATTCTACTCAGTATTTTCATTGTATTGTTATTGTAATTATTCTACTTAGTGTCAAGCCACTGCTCGCCTCGAATAGCTATAGCTAACTGCGAGCAGTGGTACATCCTATTTTGTATTTTCTCAATTTTTCTTAATAAACTTGAAACTTGAACTTGAACTTGGTGTCAGGTCTGAAAAATGCTTTCATGGTCGGTGAAGCAAGTGTATCCCTCAATGATGATCAGTGTAAAAATACCAATGCCATACTTACAGTCTCCAACCCAAGCAAAACTCTGAGAGGAATTGTGGTGAGTCCTCCCTTAATCCATTCCTCTAAAGATATTTGTCCATCAGCATCATAATCAAGCTCTACCAACATGTCTTGCAAGATCTGCAATGTATATTATAATACCATTAAATGTTCAGCAAGATTTATTATATAACACAGCATTACCAAAATGTCTTGCAAACTTTGTGTGACACCAAAGCCTTACCAAAACATCTTTCAAGCTCTGTTATACAGTTGCCCAGGATTAAAACTTCACTTTTTCAGCATGCAAGGTCTCATTTTTATCACAGCCTTACTAACAAGTACAATAGTACTTACTGTGCTGTGAGATCTCCTACATTCTATGACAATCACAGTCATAGAAGGCACAGCGCAGCATTTAAATACAATACAAAGTTTATTGACACTCCCTAAAGAGGGCTTTTCAGTGACAATGGTCTAAAAATTACAAAATTACAATACTAAAAATGTTTTATACAAAAATCAAGGAAGCTAAATGTTAATAAATATTCGCTAGAATTACAACTGAGCAAGATTAAAAAAATACAATAAAATAGATGTGATATAAACTAAGACCGAGGAGATAGGAACTGAGCAGCAAATAATTTGGCTCTAAGTTTACGCTTAAAATTACGAGAAGAGTTACAGAGTTTAAGGGAATTATCTAAACTGTTCCACAGACTTACTGCATGATAAAAGAATGCCCTTTGTCCAGATTTAGATTTATATAAGGATATATGCAAAAGTTGGGAGCTTCTGGTCGTGTGACCACTTACTTCACCACGTGTTAGAAACATCAATGAGAGATAAGTAGGAGCAGAGCCAGTCATACATTTAAAAACAAGCACGGCGTTACAGAGATATAGCCGAGATTAAACCCCACAGGTATAAAAACCCCACAGGTATAAAAATAATTTGTCTGGAAATTTCCTAAGCACTAGCTGGACTACCAACAAACGATAACTGTGATTATTTACTTTCTCTTCAAGAAAATATCATGGCAAATTGAAAGTTGGCTTGCATATCCTTTCTTTAGAACTGAGATTTGAATTTCCAACTACCAAAAACCAACTGAAGATATCCACTCAGTGGTTACACATACTTACAGGTAAAGGCAAGAAAGGCACAAACTAAGCAAGTCTCATGGATATACAAGTACTCACTGGCTTTAGTTCTGTGACATCCCAACCCAAGTACTGAGCAACGCTCATCATCTGCTGTGTAATGCATTCTAATTCCTTGAATTAAACAAAAATTATAAAATTAATGAGATAAGTAATAAGAATAATATGAAATGTCATGTAATCACATAACAGTAACTGCTATTTGCCAAATTGCCTTCTTTGGTCACAACACATTTGATTATATGTCTAAATATAATAAATCTACGATGGTCATGTGATTTAACACTGATCTGTTTCATTATTCTTGTACAGTCACAACATACACTAAAAAAACACTAACATGTAACAAGACAATGGCAAAAATATTAATTTTGCAATTTTATGTTTTTTTTTTCATTTTTTGGTTTTTACTATAAAAGTTAACGTTAAAAAACAACGACGTTTCGACCGATCAACGGTCATTTTCAAGTTGAAGGATAAAATTGTTTAACATGCGCTTATATAATAATCAATTGTAAAATGCTAATGAGGTACTGACTAAAACTCTAAAATATTTGCATACAGTGCCGCCTGAAAGTATTGACCCATCGGGACGAGGCGATACCTCGTCTATGCCGCGGGTAGTGGCCGTGCGTCCACCGCGGTATAAAAATATTGTTCCCGCGGGAAAACCGAGGTACAATTTTGCCACGGGAATACCGCGGGAGAAAAGACGAGGTAATGCCGCGGGGAAAGAACAATGACGATTAATTCGAGGTGTCAAAAAAGCGGAAGGACTGTAAGGTGCGAAGATTCACGGACATAAAAATAACGCTGTGCGCGATTTGCGTATGGACTCGTAATTTCTGAACCGGCCTCTATATGATGTAAAATCGAAGTCTTTGAAACGCTAAGGGGCTTGCCCTGGTTAAACGCCTGCCTTGGTTAAACGCCGTATTTCACATGTGAAGTACGGCATTTGTCCCAATTCTTGACTTCCACGTCTTGCATGTCACGCAAGTATCACGCAAATAAAAAATAAAATCGCTTATCTTTCAATAAATTAAGTCAAGAAACTGAGATAGTGTAGAAGAGTAATAAATAAACAAAGTATCAAAGTTTCAGCCTTGTGCGATATTCCGAACTCGAGTTATTCGATAAAGGGTACCACTCAAAATTATAGTTTTTAGTATGGAGACGCCATGCTGGCACCGTGTTCCTGTGAGAAACCCCAACATGGCGGTCGGAAATCCATTGGAAACATCTGGAGCTCACTTTTCCTCTCGCAAAAGATCTTTTCTCTCTGTTAAACTTCAAAACATTCGCATAGACACTTCTCTTAACATAGTGGTTATTCAGAACTCGAAAACACAGCGTAAATCGATATTTTCGCGTACGTGATATGTTTCTCAGACGCAACCACGATGTCTGGCATTGTAAAACAATCTAAATTCAGACTGCTTTATTTTCAAAACAAAGCATGCTACCGAGCTGAAAACATGCAAGCAGATATATCTTTAAAATGTCTTTAACCTGATGAGGTAAAACCTCAAAATTTTTAATTTTAGTTTTTTCTGACGACGCGTGCTGATTTCATATAAACAAGAGGCTACAATTAGCCTAAACCCGGGCTTGTAAAAAACAGTATTGTATCCCTAACTTAGTGCTAAACAAAAGAATAGAGGGAAGTCTGTCTTTCTTACATCGGACGCATTGTGTTTAGCTTGTGTTGGAGTCTATTTCTTTAGACCCCTATCAACATTTATTCCTCTAAAATACAGCTCAACCATTGAGAACAGTAATTATAACACTTGTAAAAAATATTTCTAAAAGAACAAGAAAAAGAGAAACAGAAAAATAAAGCCCGTGATATATACCACTAAAAAAGCTAAAAGACATCAAACCCGGGTTAGCTGTGTCACAGGCAAGAACAGTGACCTTTAGGCCACAGAGGTTTATCCTTTTGCAAGGTGATAAAAATAGTGTATTGATTCCAAAAAAAAAACTAAGCACACTTGTTTTCGCTTCGATGGATAATTGTTTGAGAAAGGAAACGCTTATCGAACGATGTAGTTTTCTAGGTCTGAGGTCTGAGTTTTCTAGGTCTGAGTTCTCCAGACACCCGATACGGGGAACACGGCGGCAATCCATCTGGAGTTAAATTTTGGTCATGTTAAAAGCTTTCTTCTCGCTGTTGAACTTGCAATCATTCGTATAGACACTTCTCTTAACATATTAGTTGTTCAGACTTCAAAGACACAAGGTGAATCGACGTTTTCCAATACGTGACAACAGGCATCATTCTTGCTGTTGATATGAGATTTACACTCGAATCACTCGGCCGGGAAAGGTCAAACTCCCTTTGTCTGTAGTCTCTAATTTTTGGCGCTCCCCTCACGTCGCGTCTCCTCGCAACTTCGCGCGCGCACGTGGCCCCAAAATCCGTCACCAAAATTAGAGACTACTCGCAATCTCCTGAAGCAGTCCATCTGCCATTAAGTTTACTCATGTTAAAAGCTTTCTTCTCGCCGTTGAACTTGCAAACATTCGCATAGACACTTCTCTTAACATATTGTTTGTTCAGACTTCAAAAGCCACAAGATGAATCGACATTTTCCCGTATGTGACAACACGCATCACTGTTGTTAAAAATAGTTAGCGCTTGCGCAGAAACGCCGGAAGTGCCATTTGTGGATGATACTCGACGACGAAAAAGAATAATCGTCGGTAGTTTAAGACCCGGGCGCCGCGCGAGACGCGCGCAGCCCGGGTAATAATATATAACATTTGGATCGGCTGAGGCGTTCTTCACGGCTGGCCTTTTCTTCGGACCTTCTAAACTTAATTCGCGGACAACTTAGGAAATTTTAAAATTTCGTCTACAGAACGACAAAATTCTTCACTTGACATACTCTGCTGGTCGAACCATCTTTGCTCCGGAGCTCACGTTGTGTTGTCGTCACGTGCCGTGCTAAACGCCGATACGCAAGAACGACCAATTGAATTTGGATTTGTTCTTTGAAAACTCGGCCTGCCTTACTTAGAATTTCTTGGTAATTTGTTCGCTTCCCTTAATATCTTAGTTCTAAATAACTTCGAGTCAATCTAACAACGTTTTGGATCTGTGATAAGCTTAATTCAAAATTCCTGTCCTGTTGCCGGACATTGCTCTCAGCATAACATGTCAATTTCATATTCGTGCTCTGAACATCACAATACATGCCGAAATATTCTTTCCTTTCTTTCTTTCCATCAAGATGCCAACAGATCTGTTTACAGGTCACATTTCGCAGGTCAGCACAAACTGTAAATGAATAAAACTTTGAAGCCGGACTCCACGTGAGCGCGCCGAGCATAAATGCGCTTCGAAGATTCGATTCAAAAAAGTCGCGACAATAGCTAATATCAAAATAATTTACAATCAAAATATTTCTCCAAAAATTTTTCTTTATGGTCGGATTCTAACAACAGAATCATTTCTGCCCATGTATCAAAAAAGCTGATAGATCTATGTGTAGCGGCCATGACTGTCCTTCCAGCTGTTCAAGATTTCCTGCCGAAACTTTTAGGTGCTACTTTGTCACTTGAAACACAAAGGAAACAAACGCCTATTCAAACTCGACCGCGGTATTTTATTACCTCGGTTTTACCTCGGTTAACTTTCCCGCGGCAACTTTGGAGCCTGACCGAAAAGTTCCCTCGGCAAAAAAGCGGCATGCTGCGGGAATACCGAGGGAAAGTCGCGAGGAGGTCACGCGGCAAAGACGCGGAAAAGGGGTCAATACTTTCAGGCGGTACTGTAGAAACAATATGAGAAAATCGCGGCAATAATATTCTATGCAAATATTTTAGAGTTTTAGTCAGTACCTCATTAGCATTTTTATAAGCGCATGTTAAACAATTTAATCCTTCAACTTGAAAATGACCGTTGATCGGTCGAAACGTCGTTGTTTTTTAACGTTAACTTTTATAGTAAAATCCGTTTCGAAAAATTTGTTGATCTTTTGGTTTGCTGGTGATTTATTTTACCAACTGAACACTCATAAGCTGGAAAAAGTTGTATTTTGGACTTGTGGTTTGCTTGAGCTTTCCAACTAAAACTAAATGAAACATGACAGGTACAAATCTACAAAACCACAACACATAACTACACATACAATATTATCAGCTAGTCACAAAATTATGCAATGCACAGATTGACCACATGAAGCCAAAACAGAAATTTAGTTGAACCTGTTTTGAAAAGCAACTTAATTTGTGACAATCTTAGAACAAAGAAATAAAATCACAGCATGAAGAAAACCTTGCTGTCACTCAAGAATCCTCATCTGTTAGTCAACAGATGAGTTAATGTCACTGTTCCTTAACAAAACCCACCATATTAAGCAAAGACAAAGAACAACACAAGTTGGCGTTAATGGGGGAGCACTGCCTTGCGTTAGGTTAGCCTGTGCGACTTCCGGCTATTGCGTGACAAACGAACCTCACTTATCTCCCCAACACTACGAGCTGAATGCAAAACAGCACGTGCTGGATCGGACAAGAGTATCGGTTAGAAAGGCGATATTCAAAGCAACGAGGTCAACAAGCTTGGGGGAAGTCACTGCGCAGACTTAACCAAAACAAGTAGGAGTGACCCTTGTTTAATCACTTGCCATAATGCGACCAACCCCGTCTCCAAAGGGAGGGAGGGAGGGAAAAAATTTACGATAGTTTACAACAAGTACTAACTGCGCTGTACAACAGAACACTAAAGTGAACTCTGAACAGTTCGTTTGAGCTTATATAGCTAGACTAACGTCTGCAAAATAGCCAGTAGAAAGAGCTGTACTACCGAACGGCTTGGCATTACACGTGAAATAACATCACCATGAATAGTGCTTTAATATTTTAGGCCAATGCCGTGAATCGTTATAAAATACTAAAGGTAACAAAGCTATACTGTTAAACCCTAATATACAATGAGTCTCAGAATTTAGCGACCTTTGGAGCTTGACTACACAATAGTTTTATTGAGAGCTGTGCCGCCATGAAAGACCTAAAGATACGCGCGTCACGTTCCATTAACTATATTTTACTGACGTGACAGTAAAATGGCATTTAACAGATGATATCTTGTTTGTACTCTAGGTATTTATACTGAACAGGGTTCAGATTGTTTCTGGACTCAAATTTCGTTGTCTATTAAACAAATTTCCCCTTTCCCGTTTAATAAACAGGTCTGACCATCAAATTTGTTTATTAAACAAAAGAAAGGTCTTTTCTGTTTATTACACAAAATAGATGTCCCTTTTTGTCTAATAAACAAGAGACTTTTGCTTATTAAACGAAAGTGACAGGCTTTTCTGTTTAATAAACGAAAGTTACACAAAACTTAATGCCAACTAATTTTTACACACGAGTCCCCATTACCTAAAAAAATATAAAGTGTCAACACAAAGCTACCAGTGGATAACTCTGCAAAAAAAAAAATTGTAGAACTCTTTTCTGCTCAGTCCATCCACTGGGAAAGGAAAAGGCACAGCTTTACATTTTCGAAGAGATAATTTTGCAAAAGTTCGCTCTCACCCGCGTCGCACTGTCGAGACCGACGCTCTCTGCTCAGTGTTTATTCATGATGAGTTGCGAGGATGAACCCGCTCATGGCTTGAAATACAACACAAAGGTAAAAAGAAAAAAAGAGGTGTAGGGATTCAGTAAATATTGGAGTTTTTAAAACATGTAGCTTATTCATGGAAACTAAGACAGCGCTCGAGTTAGGACGGTTAAAAACTGTTGAAAAATATGCGGTCCGTGCAACCAATTATGATCATTTTCAGTCGCTCAAGTCATTCCGAAGCATACGTTGAGCGAAAGCTGTGAATTACACAAAAAAGATGTCACTTTCTGTTTAATAAACAGGAAACTTTCGCTTATTAAATGAAAGTGACAGGCTTTTCTGTTTACTTAACGAAAGTTACACAGAACTCAACGCTGGCTAATTCTTGTCCACGAATCGCGATTTAATACTGCTGAACAAAAAAAATATATCAATAGCCACGAAGACAAGGCTACAATGGATGGATAATTCGACAATTTTGTTTTTGTAGAACTCTTGCGTGCACAGCCTTTCTACTGGGCGAGAAAAAGGTATGGCTTCTGATTTAAGAAGAGATAATTTTTCAAAAGTTTGTTCTCATCTGAATCCGGCGTATTGCAAGACCTGCGGTGAATGAGCTCTTTGCTCAGTGTTCATTCCTGTTGAGTTGCGAAGATGAACCCGCTCATCGCTGAAAATACAACGCAAAAGTACAAAGAAAGAAAAAAATGTGTGGGAAGTCATTAAATATCGGAGATTTTAAAGTTAAAGCCTGTTATTCGTGGGAACTATGACCGCGCTCGAGTTACGGTCCGTGCAAGTACAAATGATCAGAATGATAATATATAGATTTAGCCAAGCCTACAACGCAAAAGTACAAAGAAAGAAAAAAATGTGTGGGAAGTCATTAAATATCGGAGATTTTAAAGTTAAAGCCTGTTATTCGTGGGAACTATGACCGCGCTCGAGTAACGGTCCGTGCAAGTACAAATGATCAGAATGATAATATATAGATTTAGCCAAGCCTAAAAGTGGAGCTCCACAATTATTATTATTTTTTACTGGTATTGAGCAACACCGCATGGCTTTCCTTGTGCCAATATTTTATGTTTAGAGCAGTTAACAGGAATTGACTGCGGTTTAAGAACCTCAAAACATTACAAGAAAATGATACAGACGACAAGTTTAGCAATCAAAGAACGATCAAATATTTTCATCCAACATCGTTGGATAAGCATGTTTGAAGGTTTAGCGACCTCTCTCAATAGTGCATTAAATGGCTTTCCATGTTTGATCAAACATGTTCATCCAAAAGTTCGCATTACGAACAAATTTTTGATCGTTTAGCCACTTGAACAAACAAATCATGCACAAACGGTGAAAAGCAACAAAATGAACCACATAACGGCGAAAATTTCAGTGATGATACACAAAAATAATTTTTTGGACTCACTTGGTTCGGTGTTTGGTCAAACATTATTATGCGTTTAGCCACCAAACGTTGTGTGACAAACATGATGTTGGATGAAAATATTTGATCTTTTAGCCGGGGATTAACAAACATATTTCATAGTAAGTTAAGCTTAGACATAAGCTTAAAATGTCGTAGAAAAGAGAAAAAGGAAAACAATCCTGATAGTTTGGATAGGTAATCGCATGGGGATGAGTAAAATTAAGGATTAATGTCACTTGTGTTTTCAGAAATTTGCTCAAATTGCCCTCGTCGCGCAAAACATAAGTGATACTTTATGAGGACTCATTGCGATTACGAGTTAATAACATAAGGGTAAACATTTCTTTCAGTTCTTAACATTGTAGAAACACAGATGTCAACAAACATGTACAGTCAGAATTAACCTCTTGTTCACTTGCGAGCAAAACAACAAACAAACAATTCAACTAGCTACTTCTTTGTGCCCAAAACGAGTAGATTGTTTTTTATATCCATTCGAGACAAAAATACAATTTTCCTTCCTGAACAAAAGCAACAGTGACTAAACCAAATGCTAAGCTTCAATTTATTTAAGTTACCTGTGTTGTCGAGTTTTCAACCACTTGAAAATACGCATCGATCCACTTTAGTAAAAACACGCATCTACAAAAATAGCAACC
>JAEMWC010000798.1:70000-180000 GCA_016490735.1 Pachyseris speciosa | reverse complement strand
GGCTTTAACTTTAAAATCTCTGATATTTACAGAATTCCGACACCTTTTTTTCTTACTTTGTACTTTTGCGTCGTATTTTGAGCAATGAGAGGATTAATCCTCGCAACTCAACAGGAATTAACACTGAGCGAAGAGCTCATTCACCACCAGTCTTGCAATACGCCGGATTCAGATGAGAACAAACTTTTGAAAAATTATCTCTTCTTAAATCTGAAGCCGTACCTTTTTCTTGCCCAGTAGAAAGGCTGTGCATGCAAGAGTTCTACAAAAACAAAATTGTCGAATTATCCATCTGTAACCTTGTCTTTGCGGCTATTGATAAATTTTTTGTTCAGCAGTATTAAAAGGCTTACTGTAATTGCGAAACAAAATGAAACGAAATGAAAATCTGTATTTTGCAAAATGAACTCAAAATCTGTATTTTGCGAAATGAACTCAAAATCTGTATTTTGCGAAATGAAAATCTGTATTTTGCGAAATGAGAATCTGTATTTTGCGAAATGAAAATCTGTATTTTGCGAAATGAAAATCTTTACCTTGCAAAAATCTTCTAGCGGGAGGCTGAATCAGTTTCATGATAAAAACAAAGTGCATGACGTCCAGCAAATGTTACTCCACTTCTTTCAGTGGCAAAGACCCGAAAACCTTTGGGGCTATGATTTCTGCATTACAAATCTTTTAGGCCATGTTTTACTTACGAAATTCCGAGTGCATTCTTTAATCGACGCCGAAAGCGGGACAGCCGAAAGCAGAACAGATATCTACCAAAACTTGTTGCTGGGTGCCCTTGTTCTTTCAGGTCTCATGCCATCATCGACACTTTTCCGCTGGTCTGCCAAATCATGTAAAATGGCAGGGTAATGAAATTGCTTTAAATATTAGATTTTGATAAGCTGGCTAGAGTCAGTTATGGTATTTTTTAATGTGATGAATAGATCTGCGGAAGATATTGCGTGACGCTTGCCATTTCATGCGGAATGGCACAATCATTTAGTCTCATCTGACATTTAACAAAGGATGATTGCTTTCCGTTTTTAAAGACTTTAAACCGTCAGTAGATGAATCCCTCCTACAGTATTTATTCATCTATAAGCCGATCCTGGCTATAAGCCGAGACCCTAAACTTAGCAAGCGGAGTAGTGACCAGATGTTCACCAAAAAAACCCAGAAAACTCTTGGCTATAAGCCGAGACTCGAAAATCGAATACCGAAGTTCTGTGGAGAAAAAAAACCGCACTCGAAAATCGAAGTTCCGTGGAGAAAAAAAAAAAACGCATGGATCGTGTGCCACACTTCAGCGACTGAGAATTATGATGAAAATTTAAAATTTCAATGCCATACCATCACCATAAAGGAATTTTAACGAACCTTGTAACTTTTAGGAAATGTTTGGAACCTTTTTATGCCAAAAAAACTCGAAACACTTCCAAAACACAAAAGATTGAAGTTGTAAATGACCCGCCATCTTGTGTGACCTGGCAGGCTAGGTGAGAGAGAAATAAATATTCGTAAACCAAAAGGTTCAGTAGCTGCGTGGCACAGTAAACAGTAAAAAGTTTTAAATAGTAATAACACAGTGCCAAATTAAAAAAGTTTATAGCAGACGTTTCGGGCCTAGCCCTTCGTCAGTGCTAAGTTGAGTTTTGAATGGGACACGTAATTGAATAAGTAAACAGTTGTACGCGCGACTCTAACGGATAGGTAAGAGCGCGCGCGTAGAGCTGTTTAAAAAATAAAATCCACGTTCAGTCCATGTGGTTTAAGGGTGCCAAGATGAAAAATTAGGTGCATTTCGTCACGCCGTCTGGCATTGTTAGTACCCCTGCATTGTTTCAATTACGTGTCCCATTCAAAACTCAACTTAGCACTGAGGAAGGGCTAGGCCTGAAACATCTGCTATAAACTTTTTTAATTTGGCACTGCGTTATTATTGTTTTTAGGTGAGAGAGAGGTTACCAAGCCAGCAACGTGCTCGGTTGTGCTTGATCCCAAAAGCAGAACAGGATGGTTTTGCTCAAGTTTATTGAAGAATTTCTTCCACAAATAACATCACAAAGTAGACCCAATTAATTCACAGGAAATGTGACGACTTCTGTGGAGATAACAAGCTTATAGTAGGGTATGTGAAGCAACAAACAGGTTAAGTGCGATGTCAACAACGACTGATGAAAGCTTCCTTGAAGCAAAACTAGCAAATGGCTCCTTTATGAGCCACCACATATACAAAAGTCAATGATAACACAGAAAACTTGTTTTTGGCTCTCATTTTTATTGTTGTCTTTGGGTCTTTGAAATTTTTTCCCCCGAAAATTATCGGCCATAAGCCGAACCCCCTTCTCTGGTGGAAAATTTACTCTCGGTGGTTTAATTTAACGGAAAAATCGCTCGGCTTATAGTCAAATAAATATGGTAAATGAACTTATTCCATTCACTAAATACATATTTTGAGTTCATTTCGCAAAATACAGATTATCATTTTGTTTCGTTTCATTTCGCAAATTACAGTAAGCCTATTAAATCGTGATTTGTGGACAAGAATTAGCCAGCGTTGAGTTCTGTGTAACTTTCATTTTAATTAGTAAACAGAAAAGCCTGTCACTTTCGTTTAATAGGCGAAAGTTTCCTGTCTATTAAACAGAAAGTGACATCTTTTTTGTGTAATTCACAGCTTTCGCTCAACGTATGCTTCGGAATGACTTGAGCGACTGAAAATGATCAAAATTGGTTGCACGGACTGCACATTTTTCAACAGTTTTTAACTGTCCTAACTCGAGCGCTGTCATAGTTTCCATGAATAAGCTACATGTTTTAAAAACTCCAATATTTACTGAATCCCTACACCTCTTTTTTTTTTCTTTTTACCTTTGTGCTGTATTTCAAGTCATGAGCGGGTTCATCCTCACAACTCATCGTGAATAAACACTGAGCAGAGAGCGTCGGTCTCGACAGTGCGACGCGGGTGAGAGCGAACTTTTGCAAAATTATCTCTTCGAAAATGTAAAGCTGTGCCTTTTCCTTGCCCAGTGGATGGACTGAGCAGAAAAGAGTTCTAAAAAAATTTTTTTTTTGTAGAGTTATCCACCGGTAGCTTTGTGTTAACACTTTATATTGTTTTAGGTAATGGCGACTTGTGTGTAAAAATTAGTTGGCATTAAGTTTGGTGTAACTTTCATTTATTAAACAGAAAAGCCTGTCATTTTCGTTTAATAAGCAAAAGTCTCTTGTTTATTAAACAAAAAGGGACATCTGTTTTGTGTAATAAACAGAAAAGACCTTTCTTTTTGTTTAATAAACAAATTTGACGGTCAGACCTGTTTATTAAAAAGAAGAAACGGGAAATTTGTTTAATAGACAACGAAATTTGAGTCTGGAAACAAGAGCGTCCGGAAACTATCTGAACCCTGTTACCGATAACCTATAATATTACTTTTAGTACTGATAAGATGACTTTCCCTTACCTGGGAATCCAGGTATTCATTTCCATCACTGTCATACACTCTGAAGACAACTGAAAATAATGCAAACACTTTTGTTTAACCAAGGAAAACTCATCAATACGTGTCAAACGTTACTGAGGCAATGTTTTACGTATTTGTGTATGTGTACATAACTAAGTGTGTTCTACCAGTGTGTTCTCGAAACTGGCTTCATTTTCCCTTTAAGGCATAAAAGACCTAATATATGGCTTATTTTTTTCCAAGAGGGCAAGGTAACGAGTCTTGCAATCTGATTGGTTTTTAGCGCGGTTCAGATTTTCCTATGTCTGCCCACGGTTACTGTAACACTTTTGTGAGTTTGATTGACAGATCTTGTTTTTAATAACAAATCAAATCCATTTAAGGGCAAAATAAAGCTAATTAAAAACATATTTCTAATGGACAAGAAAGTTGGAAACAATATTGAAATAAAAATGTTCCTCTTTGAAACATATTCATGTTGTCGTAGTTTACTGCATTGCTGATAGGGGACTTCAGATTTGAGTTTGAGTACGAGATCGAGTACAAGTACGACTTTCAAACTTCAAACCAGTCCCCTCCACAGATGCCTCACTCTTCCTTATAACTTAGTAACAGAAAAGGAGATTTTAGAAACAGGATTGATGTACGAAGTGATTATGTAAAGCATGCGAACTAGATTTTAAAAGTCGTACTTGTCGTCAATCTCGTACTTGTTGTCAAATCTAAAGGTCCCTGATATCTCCTACTTTTAACAAGTAGCCATTTTCCTTACATTCCAGCTTGTCCTCGACCTTGCCTCCCTCCAGCATGGACAAGTAACATGCTATCTCCCTGATAGAAACCATGGGTACTGTTTTGACCTGTTGGTTAACACTCAGCAGGTTCACTTGTTCGCTGGACATCTTTTTCCTCTGTGAGCTGGAACGAGGGTGTGCTGGTGGATGTTCATTCGCTACTTTGAATGCTGCCAAGTTAGTAAAACACACCTTATTAAATGAGGATCCATGCTAAAAAAGGTATAGAAGAAGGCAGAGGTTTCAATAAATGCTGGTTACCGGCAGTCTATTACTGCATATACAGTAAAAACCCGCGACTAAGAACCTGAAAATTAAGAACCTGTTAGCCTAAAATTTGGATTTTATACCCCCTATAAACAAGAACCTATTTATAGCCTAAAAACTGAAAACAGGTTCTTATTTTGTAAAATCATATTAGTACATTACAGCTCCAGCGCAAGAATCCTATTTGAAGAAAACATCAGATTCTCATTACTTTAAAAATGAGTTTTCCTAATAGCAAATAGAAAATAGGCCAATAACCATCTTGTTTTGCAGCTGAGTTTTATTGCTTTTCTCCAGAATTAAGAACCTATTTTAAGAACCTAAGTAGCCTAAAATTGTCTCAACTACCATTTATATAAGAACCTGTTTAGGCTACTTCCCAAAAATGTAGGTTCTTAGTTGCGGGTTTTTACTGTAGGGCCTCTAATGCCATCTGTTAAGAGTTTATTCACAAGATTAATTTTATTATAATTTTAAATTATCATAAATAGCACTTGTTTTGATGCCCAGAATGATAGAAATTGCATTTCGGAGCTTCCAGATTAGGCCCCACCTTTCATGCTCATAGCCATCATCGGCAGCCAGTTAGAAAAAAGTTATTGAGAAGAAGTACCCCTGAGAAGAAGTACCTCCTTCCCATGTTTGTTAATGTATCAAAGATGAATGAAGTAATATCATAAATCCACTTTGCTGACAAAGTGTTTCTTGACCTTGATGTATGAGCTGTGGAAAAGCCTGTACCAAACAACTTCTGACAGTGACAATAATAAAAAAGATGAATTTCTGAAATCATACAATTTGAGGTATTTTGGAAAGAAAATAATCATGGAAAATGTTCATTCAACAAAAACTACCATGTAGCTCCTGGAGAGTGCTAAAGTGTGACGTCACAAATGTTTGAATTCTTGAAATTATGGGATTTTTTGAGATTTTCAGAAAGAGCAAGATGGAAAATGCTAACTTGCCAAAAATCAGCATTTAACCTATTGACTACGGCAGGTTTTTACATTTTCGGAGTGATTTTCCAGCTATAAACGATGAATAGCAATTCGTGACTCTTTATTTGAACTACCACGGAAAAGTGGTGCTGTCCTAAGCCACTGGAGGCTCAAGGTTTCTGAAAACGTCATTTTGATGTAGCTATTTTTTATCCGTGAAGCGACAACAATGGCCCAAGTTCGGTTTGCTTGCGATTTCTGCTAAATTTACAGCCATTTTTCATCTTTAGCGGCTGCCTGATGAGCATCATTAAGCGTGACGGTAGCTAAGAGTCCACTTTCTCAAAGAAACGAGCAAGGTGATGTACTATGTTGTTGAATTTCGCTTGTTACTCGACGAACTGGGAATTTGGCCGGTCGAACACTTAGTACCTTTGGGACTCGACTATTGATGAATTTCTCGACCTACCGCCAAATATTTTGGAATTTCTGTGTACTGGAGATGACCACGAGCAGGAAATTTTGGCGGTAGGTCGGAGTGGCTGTAGACTTAGTTTATATGTGGAAGAATTGGGGGAAGGAACGGGCGCTGTCAAAAATTCTCGTTAGTTCCCAGCATGCAATGCGCTCAAGATGTTGAAAATGTCAGGAAGGCCCGAATGCACTGGAACAAAAGGCTGTATCTACGCTCGGGAGAAGAATATGAACAAAAAAAGTCATTTCTAAGCTAGAAAAAGGACTGACTTTCGTTATGATGGTTGAATTTTGGTTTTTTGACGATGATTTCCCTAAAAAACATGAAGGCAAAAAGGGGCATTTTTGTTGTTTCTCTTTGACGTTAAAAACGGCCAGTTCCGTTCTTGTCCAAACTCAAAAGGCCTTATTTGGTAAAAATCGCTCCGTTTCTTGCATTTATTGGATATCCAAATTTAAAGGGCATTCCATTTCATGCTCACAACTAACAGTTAAGGCAATATTCATGCGATTGAGAAAGTTGCAATGTTTTGAAGCGTGGGAGTTTTTTACGGCCGGTTTTGGCCGGCACGGGTGCCAATGGGTTAAAGGCAAATTGGCTCTGAGATATTAGCACCATTACACTTCGTGACTCCATGCAAATCCATATGTTACTAAAATTCAATCTGAAGGATATGTATGGAAGAAGTCAGAAGAGCATAACAGTGGTGATATCTTGCTCTCAAACTGTAAGAGAACGCTGAGTTTTGGCAAGTAAGCCTTTTTTATCATGTTCTTACTAAATATCTAAACAAACCCCATAATTTCATAAATTAGCTTTTGTGACATCGTCACTTTAGGACTCTATACCCCAGCCAAAAACTGCAACATGGAGTTAATATTGGTGAAAGAAATTTTTTTCACACTTCTTTTTTCCCAGTGGTGCAAAAATTCCAGAAGACATTTGTGGTCTAAGTATGCATGTATGCCTCCATGGAGGATGATCCAGTGATTGCAAAAAAGACATCAAAATGAAGAGAATGAGGAAATTGGGGCAACATGGCCAACTATGCTCCGCATCAGTCTGGTTAATGGTTTGACCATGAATCAAGTCACACAGTACAAGTTGGTTGGTAAAATGTGATTGTTTGGGTGCAAATACATGTACTTCTGAAAAGGAGTGATGTTGGTGACATTGCCAGGCTGAGCAATTAAGCAGAAGCCATTAAATTTCCTGAAATTCTTCGCGAAATTAAGTATGCACAAAAATTAGTATTAATAAGGTAGTTGCTTATTGTTTATAGGGATGGAAAGAAACAAACAGAATACAAAGCACTGAAAGAATTGACACGATGTTCCCTTTGTCCCACCCACCCAAATATCCAAAGGGGCATAGTTGCGCTTTAACAGCAACAGGGTGGAGTGATTGAAGCTGTTACAACTTGAAGCCAGTAAATTTGAACCAGGTTAAACCACATCACTGTAGGCCTTGTGCATGGTATTGGTTACCAATCCCTAATTAGTGACAATGTTCCACTTTTAGCCAGAATTTTTTTTGCTACGAAGGAATTGCCTAGAAAACTAAAATATGAAAAGTTTCTCTGTTGTGTGTGTCAACTATTTATTTTGATGTTTGTTTTGCTTTTCCCTTGCTTGGTCTGCATGTAACAACACAGCAAAGTTAGTGGACTCATCAAAATTTTTGTCGGGGGCATTACATTTTCATCTGAAACAATGCACTTTTGTTTCGTTTCCGGCGTTTGTAGCGTTTAAAATCTGCTATTGTTTGTTTGGTTCGCAGCATCTATCGTTTGAAATGATAAGAAAGCATTTGAAACGTTTCAAAGCTGGAGAAGGTTTCAAGCATCTGAAGCATTTCAAGCGTTCAAATGGTTTTGTGCGGTGGTGAGACTATTGTGTGTTTCAGGAAAGCGATGCTTATTTCTCCGATTGAATTGCCACTCTGCAGTAAAAAATTCTATTTTTGTAGAGTTTTTTTAATTTCTTTGCGAAAGCGAAATTTGAGGCGGTTATATTAAGAGGTCAACATACGAGTTCCAAAACATGTCATGTGCTAGGCAACCGGGGTGATCATATTTCATCATTCGGCGGATTTGACGGCTCTAAGATATTTTTTTGAGTATTTTTGCCGGCATTGTTTACCTAAATGCTACAATGTAAACACTAACTAACAGCGCTTGTTCAAAGCCAAACAAAAAAAATAGCTTTTGACTTAATTTCACATTCTTGGAAAAGCCGGTTGAAAGCTGAACAGGAATTTGCATATTCCGTGATGTTTATCTGACCTTTGTGAGAAAATTCTGAAGTATTCAGTTAACAAATAAAGCAAAAAAACAGCAAGGAAAATCTTGAATCTTGTCGAGGCATTTCGTTCACATGTGGGCGTCTTCAGACAATAAATAACCTCACCGATCAAAAGAAAATAATTATTGCTCCTTTCCTTTTCGATTCGATTGTGTCATGATCACATAACACCAGCCATTCGAGCGGATCAATTACAAGTCTATTCAGTTTAATGCATGCATGGTTATTCAAAAATAGAACTTTAGTCTATCCATTTATGTTAAACATTCTCCGAAGTATTGATATCAGTGACTCTGGATGAATTTGCCGACAGGGAGGTGCAAACTTTCCGAAAATTGCGATGTGAAAAGGTTTGAAACTCAGACGGGCAAGATAAAGACCCACTGTAAGGGCCTCAATCTTTGGTAATTAAGTAGAGAAATATGACTTGCTTGAAAGCTTCCATTCATTCTATTCAAACGATTCAAACGAAGCAAGTCAAGTGCTATTTATAAACTATCGAAACGTTTCAAACGAAACGAACCAAACTATCAATCAAACTATTCAAACGCCAGGTGAAATGCAAGCTTTGCATTTTGACCCTTTTGTCGAAAATTAGCTTGAAAATAACCTATGTAACGTTGAAACAATCACTTAAACTCTAAAACTATTTAGTTTCCATTTATGAACTTTTTCAAGGGGATTGTTGAACTAATGTGCATCTCGATTTTCGTGGATTTGGGGTCAAATTTTTAGTGAAAGCAAAAATTGTCTCAAAAATCACAATCACATTCACTTTTGTTTTTATTGCTAATTTTTGAGTACGGTTTTTCATTTTGTTCTTAACTGAAAATGGAAAGGAATTTCAATGCTTTCCTTTTGCCAGCTGAATGCACATGAAATTTCATTTCCATTCCTGTTTTCAAACTATAACAGTTGTCCTGAAATCTTAAATTCTAGCTCAATATTTAATGTAACATGTTTTGTAACGGATTTGTTAACCAATACCGTGTGCAAGGCCTGTGACTATGTACAGTACATGTGTTACACAGTGACTCTTTAGGTTAACGTTTAATGCAACACATAGTGACTCATAACAAAAATTTTTTGTGTACAACTTTTGCGCAAAAAATTGTAGCTGAGTGAAAAAAAAAAACCAAGAGGCTACAATTAGCCTAAACTCGGGCTTGCAAAAAAACAGCATTGTATCCCTAATTTAGCGCCAAACAAAAGAATAGAGAGAAGTCTGTCTTTCTTACATCGGACGCATTGCGTTTAGCTTGTGTTGGAGTCTATTTCTTTAGACCCCTATCAACATATATCCCCCTAAAATTACAAACTTGCTTTACAGCTCAACCATTGAGAACAATACTTGTAACACTTGTAAAAAAGAAGAAGAAAAGAGAAACGAAAAAAAAGCCTGCGATATATGCCACTAATAGATATCGAACCTGGGTTAGCTGAGTCAGAGGCAGGAACAATGACCTCTTGGCCACAGAGGTTCATCGCAATGTAATATGATAAAATAGTGTATTGATTCCAAAAAAACTAAGTACACTTGTTTGAATCGCTTTGATGGATATTTGTTTGAGAAAGAAAGCGCTTATTGAATGTTTCTGCGGTCAGTTTCAAGTCACGCAAGTAAAAACTAATTCCTTATCATTCAAAAACTAATGTCCAGAAATTGAGATATTGTGGAAAAATAGTAATAAACTACCTGTCAAATTCTCAGGGGTGTATGGTATCCTGCACTTGAGTTATTCAACAAAATGTACTACCTCTTAATGGAGCGGACATGGGGAAACACGGCAGTCTAATTAAAAACATCTGGAGGTAAGTTCGGTCATGTTAAAAGCTTTCTTCTCGCAGTTGAACTTGCAAACATTCGTATGGACACTTCTTTTAACATATTAGTTGTTCTACCTCAAAGATAAATCAACGTTTTCTGATACGTGACAACAGGCATCATTCATCGGTTCGTGTCTAGTTCTTTGCAGTGTATATCCATAGACCCCTATAAACATATATCCCTTGAAAATTGCTTTACAGCTCAACCATTTATAACTTACAATAATTATAACACTTGTAAAAAAAAATATTTAAAGAAGAAGATGAAAAAAAAGGAATGTAAAAAAAAAAGAAGAAAAGGAAAAAAAAAAGGTGTCGATAGCTGGAATCGAACCCGGAACATCTGCATCACAAGCAGATCATTCGGTCATTCAGCATAGCTAATAAGGTAAAAATAGTTTACTTATTCCAAAATGACCATTATTAGTTAGCGCTTGTGCAGAAACGCTGGAAGTGAGCTTTGTGGATGAAACTCGAGAAACGAAGAAAAAGAAGAATGGACGGTAATTTTAACCTTTGGTGCTTTACGCAGCCCGAGTAAAAAAAAGGCAATAAAAGAAACTTTATTTATACATGGTTACAATTTACAGCTGCAAGCTTGTGGGGCCATGTGGCAGAAATGCTCGGGTTTTTGAGGAGATCCAGAGGGGAGTAGCATTTCAGATTTCCAGTGAAAAAGTTGTGTTGCAACTAGAGTGTACGTTACATTGTAGAAAAACTTGCAACATAATGGTGGCCAAAACCATGGACAGAAAATGATCTCTGCACTCACATGCACTCACATTACATGCTTTCAACACAATAAAGTTGGCCTAAAAATCATCAACTAAGAGAGACTCATTGCGTTTGAATTTGGCTTGAGATGTGGCAGTATTAGCCAGTAGCTAATCCAAAGTTTCTGTTTAAGATGCACTTTAAATATTTTTAGATCTGGTTACAAGGATTTAGTATAACTTTTAACTTCAATTTAAACTGTTAATGACAAAACAGCTGGCTCCAAGTGTTAAGGTACTTCTGTAGCCTTAAAACATGTCCAGTGATGGGGGGTTCAACACAGTTTTTACAACAAGGTATACAATTTTGTAAAACTGTTTACTATACATAAGAAGTTGAAAATGAACACATGACTGATCTTTATTATTGAGCATTTCAATAAAATCTGTTAAGAGAAAGACACTAAGAAACTTATGGCAGTGTGGACGCAAATTTACGTGTTATTGGAGGGAGGAATTTAACACACCTTTGTGAAAACCACCAACATTCTCAGCATAATTATCGTTAAGTTTTCTCATTTCATTTTTTATGTGTTATGTACTATTAACTTATTTTTAATAAAGGCATGCAAAGCTGCAACATAAAACATTATTATTATTGTTATGCAAAACAAAATTAAGATCAATATAATTCATAATAAGAAATTTTAAATGGTATGAATTATGCTTAAAATGCCCTCAATTTAAGATTAATCATGTTAATGTACTAGTTACTAACCCATAAATGATCCACTAGAATGTCTTCGGAAGTGGTGTTTTAAATCAGGTGACTTTCGGCCCCATGCACCAAGCCCTAATGTGTCTTGCGGCACTGGCGACAGTGTGAGGGATGGTTGCACATTGGCTAAGGAATCATTATTGTTAGTTTTAACTTTGGGTGATCCGTTAGGTTTAGCACTTGATTCAGCTTCGTCATCGTTGACTTTAGAAAGAGTTATTTCAGGTTTATCTCCAACCCCTATGGCTGCTGCCGTGGCAACCAGCGCTGCCGTTCCAGCTCCACTGTGAATACCTGGAATTTCTGAAACTGAATGTGTAGTTGACGTTTTAAATGAGGCATTATTATTTCACGAATTTGATCATTATAGCGAGTTATCATATGGATGAGGAATTACTGGTTTATTATTAATTTAATTTTCACCAAACCATGCACCAGGTCTGATGCGCAAAACAAAATAGCTGCAGTCTTCATTTAAAAGCATGTGTTAACTGCTTAATTAATATTAATAATCATACCTTTAGGGAAATAATTATTAAAATTATCACTGCCACATGTAGCTCACTATGGATTTAGTTTTTATTTTTCTCTTCATACAGGATAGTTACAAATGTAAATAAAGTTGAAATACGTTCTAGATCAATTAATAGTAATAACCTTTCTTTACCCTCGGTTGTATTTATAGCACAAAGGCTGGTGGGGCCGAGCAAATACAGAAAAAAATAATTCAAATAAACATAACATGATAAGAATCCCAACTGGCCGGAGGCAAACCCGTTGGCTATTTACAAGGATGACCGAGGAGTTGAACCAGGGACTTCCCAGAACAACACCAGCTACATATGTAGTGGCTAGAGCGGGATTTGAACCCGGGGTGACCGCATTGAAATCCAGCACCCCAAACCACTCGGTCATCCTGCCTCCTCAGTCAACATTAATAACAACATTCTATTTGTCAATTCACAAATTATACGTGTATGTTTAGTAAACAGGGCTGTCATTAACTTTAATTTAAAGCAGGTGTAACATGGAAGTTGTCACCCGTAACATAATTACGATCTTGCTCTGTGAACATTGTTCATTTACAAAGCAACCATCACCCGTAACATCAACTGAGGTCAGCCGTAACAGGTGTTACGGGTTATGGACCCTAATGACTGCCCTGACCATGACCAAGACTAAAATAAGGGACATTCAAATCCATTCAGTGGATACAAAAGACCAGCATGTGCTTTTTCTTGTCAATTTTCCATTTCATTCTTGAAGCAAACGTAAACAATTTTTTTAAACGAGTACTCAATGCCACATATCTTTAATGTATTGCTCTGAAAAGCTGATGCACATATAGGGAGCAGAGAAAACCCCAAAAGAAGACTTCAGTTTTGCTTAAAATCACTTTACTCTGTAAACAAGCTTCTTTGGCTAAGGAAGGCAAGGATTGAAATGTATCGCAACTTGAAAAAATTCCTCTATTGTGTTAAAATGAGTGTTTTGGAAAAACGGCCAAATACGTACTGATTATGGTTTGCTGCCCCTTTGAGAAAACAGCATGATATCTTTCTTTTGATGTTCTATTAGCATATTGGTTATGAGCAATGGCACTTGAAGATACTTGGTTTTAATTTGACACCAAAGCGTAAAAATCATTATGGCAAAGCCCCACTAACACAAAAGTCCAACACTACCCACATGTACATTTCATGATTACAACTTTAATTTGTTAGCAGCATGAAAAGGTTTTACTCATTTTTATTCATTTGAATTAGTTTACGTCAACCACAAATGGGATAAAATTTTTTCAGGTGACTAAGGAAAAGGGATGTTGAAATTTAATACTCAACTCAACTTATTAGTCAAAGGGTCATCTTAAATACACTGTAACTGCATTTCAATCAATAGAGTCCTAAAGTGATGATATCACAAAAAAATTAAATTTGTGAAATGATGGGATTTTTTGGATATTCAGAAGGAACACAATAAAAAAGGCCTACATGCCAAAAATCGGCATTTTCTTACAGTTTGAGGGCGGGATATTAGCAAGTTTTTGTTTGCTCTGCTGGCTCCATACAAATCCTTCTAAATTTTACTTGGTTTATCACGTTATGAACCACCTAATATTAGAAGGATTTGTATGGAGTCAGCAGAGCATACAGTGCTAACATCTCCAGGCCAATTTGCTTTCACTTGCTGATTTTTGTCAAGTTAGCAGTTTTCATCTCGCTCTTTCTGAAAATCTCAACAAATCCCATATTTTCAAATATTCAAATATTTGTGACATCACACTTTAGGACTCTATAATGGTATCATTCTTCTCTGTTTTATCAATTAATTTTACTTTTAGTCTGATCAGCAGATGCTATTTAACTAGAATGACAATAGCAAGTCTATGATTTACACTACAGAAAAAAATGGGTCCGGACCCAAAAAAAGTTGGTACAGACCAGATATTTTTGCCGTGTAAACCTTCCGTACCATGTTTGCATGAAATGGATCCAGACTCGCTTTTCTCTGGTTTTGGGGCCATAGGCGTGCCCCGAAACAAAAAAAAAAAGAGTCCGCACCCCTTTTGCTCTTCAAAGTGCTGTGTGAACACATCTTCGTTCCGTACCATCTTCTTCATGTGAGCCTGCTGTGCTTTACGGTGGTTTAACGCATGTGTACTATTCCTCTATTTTCTATACGATGGCGTCGATGGCGTCAAAAACGCAGAAAAAGAAAACGATCGAGTAAACAGTTAAAAAAAATTGGTCCGCTCCACTTTTCAATGGGTCCGGACCCATTTTTTTCTGTAGTGTAAATGGGGCTTTAGACACAACAATCAATTCAAATTCTGTGAGTTGAAATTAATTTTTTTCCACTCTTAAATCAGAAAAAAAAACTTGGCAAGGAGTATCCTATCAATGCACATTAGAAACAAATAAGGCTATTTTACTCTAAAAAAATGCTTTTCAACCTCCGTGGCATGAAAGATGCATTAGTATAACTCCCAGCGAGCCTACAGAACCTAACACCAATGGTCTTTGTACAATCAAGCATAACATGGCAACATTACAACAAGCATGCAGGCACAACTTACGTCTCCGCTGATCAAATTTGTTCACATCCTGCTGGGAGTTAGTCACCACTGTGGCAGCCACGCTGTCAATGATGGTTTGTGACAAGGACGGAGACTGCACAGCTACTTGCTTGTGGAATGCCCAGAACAGATGCTGACATAGGTCTTCACTGACATTGTTGCCGAGATAGGCTGACATAAACAGCTTGAAGCCCTCATAGTCCATTGGCTACAAAAGAGAAAAAAATATCCATGACTTTCAATAATTTACTGTGTATTTAACAACAATCTTGCTATGTTGTGAGGAACACCGCATGTTATTATTCAACATATCGTAACACTTTCCAAATAATGGTCATGTTGTACTTGGTATATGTCATGCGCACTCAACAGATATCCTGTGGTATATGTATGTATTTTGTCCGTTGGGGAGAAAAATTGTGGTTCTTCCATTCCTTTCTGTAATAAACTCAGTAAACTGCACTTTGCTGTCAATGTATTGGATAATAAAACAAATCCTTCTCAACTTTGAGGAATATTCCCTGATTTTAGCCAACTCATCATCGGCTTTGAAGTATCAGGCAATATTCCACGTGATTTTGTAGGATGATTTTTAAATAATAAGCCGACAAGGATATAGGCCAAGTTGGCTAAAATCACAGAATACTCTGCAAGATTGAGCGGGATGATTGTTTTAGCGGAGTTCCGCCAAGCGGAGCACCATACTTATAGAAACCCATCAACTGCTTTTCTCATGGTAATTTTGGCTAGCAGTATTGCTCATGGGTGTCAGCGCATGACGACGATGACGGAGTCGCCCAATAATTAATAAGATCCTAGTAATAATCATAATAATCCAACATGGCAGCCAACATGGCGGCCATACTCCAGCTGATCAGCTAGTTTGCAGCGTACATCTTTGAGATACATGTAGGACATCCATGTCATGGCCAATTGACAGCTGTCAAAACAAGGTTTCTGCTGACCAGTATGATGTGACCATATCATGGGCTCAAGTTTAGAGCTCATCAAGGTCAGCTGTTTTTTTTGAAGTTGACCACTGACCAGGTACTGGTTTTTGATTGGATCGCAGGCTCTAGCCAGGTTAACTTAACCAAAACGAGTCACCTAAACCAAAACAAGGCTTAATTTTCTGCATGCTTTCTGCAGCTCGTAATTTCACATTCAGTTGGTTTCTTCATTTTGACCAAAACAACTTCATCTTCTTCGAAGTTTGTCTTATAATTCGCATAAAAGGCATAAAAATCAAGAACTAGTTAACAGCTACTCCAGAAGGTGAATTTTCAAGTGACAAAAAAGAAGAGCAAAAGATTTGTCTCAGGAAACGCTTAAAACTTGGATCAACTTGCATAATCGATGCCCGGATTGTGGTTGAAAAACAAAATGATGCAACGCTTCAAGGGCTTTCACTTTACCGCAGCATCTCACAGCTCACCAAGAAAGGTCACTTAGCAGTTCACTGGCATTAATGGGAGGAACGAGTAGCTCAAAGTTAGTGGAATAAGTTCTTTCTTTGGACAAACCATTTGCTATTTTTCCAGATGCATGTTTTAACTAAAGTGGATTCGTACTTTCAAGTGGTACCAACCTCTACAACACAGGTGACTGAATTAAATAAATTGAAGATTAACATTTGGTTTAATCATTGTTACTTTAGTTCAGGAATGAAATTTGTATTTTGTCTCGACTGGATATAAATAACAATCATCTCTACTTGTTTTGGATGCAAAGTAGTTTAATTGTTTGTTGTTTTGCTTGAAAGTGAACAAGTGTTATTACTCCGCCTGGCTGACTGTTTTCAGACTGAGTGTTTTTTGACGTCAGCGCCTCGGCAGCGTTAAAAAAACTTTTGTCCTTGTCTTATTAACATGTAATCACAATGGGTCCTCATAAAATTAAGTATTAAGCCCAGGCTAAACCATCAAACACTTCATCTAGTGTTGTGTTGGAAGCATCTTTGACCATTTAGCCACCTCTCTCAACTTTGCCTTGAAATGGCTTCCATGTTTGATCCAGATCAAACATTTTCATCCGACATTTTGCTCTATGAACAATAATGTTTGATTGTTTAGCCAACCCAACCAAGAAAGTGCACAGTCAGTAAAAAGCAAACCAAATGAAGCACATAACGTCAAAATTTCAGTGATACCACACAAAAATCATCCTGTATACCGGTACTCGATTTGTCTTGTGTTTTGTCAAACATTGTTTGTTTCCCTGCTAGCAGAGGTTTCTTGCCGGCAGAGACCTCTGCTAGCAGGGAAATTGTTTGTTGGCTAGTCACTCAATGTTATGTTTGTCAAACACAATGTTCAGGAAAATGTTTGATCATTTAGCCGGGCCTTTAGTATTACTTGTGTTTTGCGTGAAGAGGACAACTTCAGCTACTTCTGAAAACACAAGTGATATTAATCCCCCATGCGATTACCTATCCAAACAATCAGTTTGTATTCCTTTTCTCTTCAGTTTCTTCGACGTTTAAGCTTATGTCAAAATTGCTTAGCAATTTTTATTAACTAACGACGAAATATATTTGTTAATTGTCTAATTCCCCACCTTCTCCAAAGAAACCCACGCATCGCAATTTGTTTTCTTCTAATAGAGACCTTAAGATACCCCGATTCTGGTGTACAGGTACGGGTAAATTACCAGTAGCCGTACACGTGAAAAGTGGCAGGAACATCAACTTAAGTTACGCGGACTAAGGACTAGAACCAACTTCTTCCCGTTTAGCAAACATGGCAGCTGACAAGGCCAGGTTTGTAGTTATGTTTTATCAGTATCTGTTCATTTCCTCTTGAATTTCCTCAGTAGTTTTTCGCTTAACAAGATTCCAATTTTTTTGTTCCTTGCTTACAGAAAGGTATGTAGAAGAAATGTTGCTTCTTTATGCCTGTGGTACTAATGATAACCTAAAAAAGACAGCACAAATTGCCTAATACCATTTTGTTCATTTCGCTTAAAACGTTGTTCGCTTTTCCTTTACAACTTACCTGTAAGTAAACAAGAGTAGAATGCTACTAACCCCAGATAAACGGCTAGGTTACCGGGTGGTGAGATGATGCCATTACCAAATACCGTACACCGGAATCGGGGTATCTTAAGGTCTTTAATGTTTTGTTATTCTGTGGTTTGTGAATTGTGGTCAATTCCTGTTGACTGCTCTAAACGATCAGGTTTGTACTCTACGGACCATTATGTAAAAATTTAAAATAGACCATTTTACAGTTGTCGGTGAAAGCAAGCTAAGGCTGGGGGTGACCTTGTTTTGATACAAACCTACCTGCTTTTCTTATGTAAATCGTGTTTTTCTTATCCTAACTAGTGTTTAATCAGCATAATTTCCATAAGAAAAGCAGGTAGGTTTGTATCAAAACAAGGTCACCCCTAGCCTTGCATTCAATCAAAGGCCAGGGTACTGAGCAAAGAACTGTAAAATGATTTTAAAATATAAAAAAATATAAAAGATTTCCTGTACTCAGAGCGCAATTAAAAACTTAAAAGTGGGATATTTCGTTCGGATCAAAAAAACTTTGTCAGCCACAATGTAAATTTGAATGTTAAGAAGGGTTATATAATGGACCCAAGGGAGCTAAGATGGTGTCATAGATTATGGCTAATTCGAACCCATTGTCTCTGTTCAAGGAGGGCTTACGTAATCTTATCTCAATTGCATCCCTTATGCGGCGTTTGAAAGTGTTACTTTCCGTGGCAAGAACTTTTGTTTTACTGGAATCCACCGAATGACCCGTGAGGTGGCAATGTTCTTGAACAGCTGACGAGTTTGTAGAAAGATGTTCCTTTACTCGAGTTTCCAATAACCGGGACGTTTGCCCACATAGTCTTTGTCACATTGTTCGCAATGGATATGATAGACTGTTCCACTAGTTCTAAGATTTTCTGTTTTGTCCTTAACCCGAACTAGTTGTGATCTTAAGGAATTGAAAGGCTTGTGTACAAGTGTAATCTTGTGTGATTTGAATGCTCTTTGGAGGCGTTCCGAAATACCCTTGATGTATGGCATTGAAACATAAATTCTCTTCTCATTAACTGATTGTTTGGGATCTCTCGAGGCCAATCCGGTGCTCGGTATTGTTAGCATCCAGTCAGGATAATTATTGGCTTTCAAGGCTTCCTTAACGTGTTGAATTTCCTTAACTTTGTTGACTTCTTTGGACACCAAGGTGTTTTATGTACAGCTCTTTTATGTTGTAAGTGGTGGTTGGAATGAAAATTCAGATATTGATCGGTGTGAGTCGGTTTCCGGTATACGGTGACCTTCGTTGAGCCATCATCGTTCACGTGAAGGCAGGTGTCAAGAAATGGGATTTTGCCATTCTTTTCTTCCTCCGAAGTGAACTGGATGTGTGGATTGATGGAATTAAGATGATCGGAAAAAGAGCTCACTGCGCATTCATGAATTTTGGTCATCGTGTCGTCAACATATTGATACCACATAGCTGGCAGGGTAGGTGCGGTGTCCAATGCTATGCTCTCAGAGCATTGGACACCGCACCTTTTTGAAGAAATGCTCATATCCTACTTTGTTTCCCTGCAATATTTTGTTGTTTTAATTTGTAGTTTTCGAACTATGGCCAATTCCTGTTGACTGCTCTAAACTATCAGCTAGGTTGGTATTCCTCTATATCTTTTCCACAGCCATTTATGTCAAAATTGCTTAGTAATTTTTCTAGCTTACTACAAGCTTACTTGTCTACTTTCTCCACCTTCTCCCCTCTCAATGTTTTCAGGTTTTTGAACTGCAGTCAATTCCTGTTGACTGCTCTCAACACAAAATATTGGTGCAAGGACAGCCATGCAAAGTTGCTCAGTACCACTAAATCAAATAATAACCATGGAGCTCCGTTTTTATGCTTGGCTAAATCTATATAATTATTATTATTCAACACACTGATAAAAAAGTACATTTGACTGAATTTATTAGAGAAAAAGATGGAAAAACCACCATTTTTCTCTCAGACACATGGAATTATGTCTATTGCATGATAACTATTGAGTACACATGATGAATATCAAGTTCACCAAATTGTTACGCTGTGTTGAATAATTATAAATGGCATAATTATGTGTAAATTATGCAAATTACTTACAGTGTAGTAGACAAGGATTACAGCCAGTGTGGCAAAGTCAATGTGCTGTTTTTCTACTAAAGCACTGCAGCCGGCAATGCCCACCACTGCATGGCTTAAGCTCAGTTGGTACGATTCCCAGACTGCTGAGCAGTAGGTTGTGGATTCCAAACAAAGACTGCACAACAAAACATTGTTCTAAAATAATTGAAGAGCTTCCCGCAAAAGGGGTGTATGTGACAGGTTAAATTTAACCTGCGACCAGGCCCAATTGAAGCATCGCTCTTATGTCCTCTTATGTCGGCGCTAGCTACAATTGGGCCTGATACAAAGTCTCACGGGAGTCTGTGGCTTCGTCCAGAATTTGGACGAAATCTGATTGGCTGATTCAATAACCAGAAGTCACTACGAGGCGTGTTCGTGGGGCTCTCGCGAAATTCTCTCGCGACTGAGCCGCCATTACGGACAATGAGTAATCTCAAGTTCTTTTTAGTTTTACAACACAAAACAACAGAGCCTTTCTATTTTCATGTAAATTAGCGGAGAGGGAAAAGTTTATTAGTTTTGCTTTTGATGTACATACTGGATTCACTTAAAAGATTCGCGGAATGACCTTCATGAAGAATGATAAAGATGAAGCGTTCTGATGAGTTCCCACTGATCCCTCTGTTATTCCTCTATTTCGAACATCATCTTTTGTGTTTGTGAAAGCCTGACAATGGTATAAAGACTTGGAAGCTGGCTGGTTTGTATTCAAGAACAATTCAACGAGAAGCAAGACACATCAAAGCTCAGCTGATAAGTACAAGATCATAGACACGTTGGTTTCAATGTTAGGATGCGAGAGTACTCTCCTATCCTATGGACAAACATTTTTTGAAAGCTTAATGTAAGTTCTTTTAAATTTGTTTTGTACCATTCTTTTACGCTGTAAAGTTAATAAATTATCATTTGCATGTAGGTTCGCCTCTGGAACAACAACTAAAACACTGTTGGGTAATTCACACCACCAATAATAAAGTTTTTCTTATTAGAGAGTAATAAAATACATGTGTCTCGATATGAAAAAAAAAAACATAAATAGCAGAATGACCGGCCATAGAAAAAGTACAATGGAAAGGCTTTAGAAAATTCACAGTGGACGTCAGTCTCTCCAGATTAAATTTAAGCTTAAATTGAATATTTGTCAATTTTTACACTTAACAAAATTTCGTGAGGACAGCATAAAAGTGCCAATTATCTTGTTGATAGTAATACATTTAACTCAGAAAAACCAGTGAATTATTTGAAACCCCAACGTAAATTGTAGCAAGAGAAATCTACATGAGAATAGAGGAAATAAATTGAGGAGTACATTGTTGTTGTTGTTGTTGTTGAATGACAAGGTCATTGACATCCTCCACAAAAATGTAAAACATGACTGAACTCCCATTGCAAAAATTCTCAGTGCAAGGTGAAGTAGTTTGAAATGCACCACAAAGACTGCTGTACTACATAAGCAGTACAGGCCTTTGTTGAGTTAATGAAAGATTAACCTGATGAAAGCTAGATGTCCTTAGTTACCCCCTCTTGTACCAAGTTGTTTCTCCATGCAGTTAATCAATAACAGAATAACAGTATACTGCCCACCACTGGACTGCTGAGGAACAGGCCGCTGGTTTGAATCCCAGATCAAACCATAGTGTTTGGGTTCTGGCTGGGTTCTCAACATCTGTCTCAGGTCAAATGATCAGGTCATTGGTTAGTGAGATTATAGTCTACAGTATTGGCCTTTTCACCCTCACAGGTAATTTAAACATGAAGGGTACATAAAAGAACCTACACACTTGATGAAAAGAGTAGGTGGCATAGTTCCCGAATTCTGTGCTCTGTCTTAACATACATCTCAGTGTCAAGGTTGGGTGGTAGACCAACCACCTGTTCCCAGAGGCTTTATGACTGACTGATAACATAGCAGCTATCTCTCAAGGGAATGTGCCACCCTCTGAGCTGATCTTTTTGTGATTTTCCCCAATAGTGATTTCAGAACCATTTTCAGTGAAAAATTTAGGTGTTGCATTTGGAAATCCAATGGCTTGTTTCCCTTTTTTCCCCTCACTGTTAAAAAACCTGTTGGCAAGAAGATGCTTGGCTTCCCCCTTAGAGAGGAGTGCTAATACCTAGGCAAAATAATGCAAGAGTAAATAGGTGTATTTAGAGTGCTGGTAATTATATTCCATCATAAGAACAAGCTTAAAGCATCTAAAAAGCCTTGCAGCATTCCCTTCCCTTATTGCATCATTTAGATTTAAAATAAAGAAACCAAACTGCAGTCTACTGGTGTGTTAATTGTGGATGAAATCTTCTTTGCTATTTTCATTTGCAATGTCTTCATCATTTGATGGTATTTGCGGATAACCATGTTTAGTGGTCTCATGCCTGTACACAGTAGATAAATTGGGTAATCCATATATTTACTACCACTGTTTCTTCTCAGTCATGGTCAGCGTGCAAAGAAAACAATGGGTTGGAATTATCCAATTGCCCTTCAGGCTAGTTGATTCTACCTTTCACTGAATCAATGATCACAGGTTCATGCTACACTTAAAAATTTCAGATATTATTCCAGTGGATAATTAGCCAACCAGCGTATACATGTAAATACCTCTCATCCACTGAAAAAAGTTATGTATCAATATACATCAAACATGGAGCCTCTGATAAACAGCTAAAAAAGTGATTCATAAAAATGGCTCCTTAGAGAGCCAAGCACTTGAGGAAAAATCGTATTTTTGGTATCCCAGTGAATGAGTTCAATAACAGTGCACCACCACAATGCAGCTTTTTAGTGATGCTGCAAAATTTGTTTTATAGATTAAATTACATTAAAAGAATACATCAAGGCCGGCCTGCATTTATTCATTTGTTCAAATTAAAGGTAAGCGAGCTTCAAAAGCTAAAACTTAATAAACGAGTGAACGGCAAAATCCTGTTTTTCCACAAATCAAATAGAACAACACTCTTGACTCTACTAAAAAATTCTTTACTATTGTATTTCGAGGGGAAGACGAGAAATACATTGACAATAGTAATTCACCTGATCTTCCTTCAGCCGAATCATCAGTGGTGCTTTACTACCCAAAATAAGATATCAGCATCACATAGTCTTTGGAAACACATATCGCCTTTCCCAGTGTTTATAAAATTTGTTATGTGCGCTTACTTTGGGACCAAAACCGCAACTTTTCCCCAACAACAATGAATGATGTAGGACAAGACGCTCCCAAAACAAAAATGGCGTCTTCTTCATTCCACATCACTTCACCCGCGAGAGCTTGCGAGTATCGCGTAACGGAAGTAATTTTGATTGGCTGATTTTGAAAAATGTCAATCAATCAAAAAAGTGGGCAGTAGACGTTCCGTGGAAGACTTGTATCAGGCTCTATTTTTCATTTCGCCTTTCCCGCGGGAAAGGTTTACCATCGAAACGAAAATAGAGCCTGATCACAGGTTAGGTTAAATTTGATTTTAGGTTATTTTTTATTTAACCTAGGTCAAAATGAAATTCCTTTGTCTTAATTCTCATGAATAATTAGGGTTAGGAGACAAAAGAATTTCATTTTGACCTAGGTTAAATATAAAATAACCTAAGATCAAATTTAGCCTGTAACATGTATATGTTACAGGTAAATGTTACAGGTGAAAATCCATTGTCTCCTAACCCTAATTACAGTACCGGTTAAAAGTAAGTTGACAGTCTCGACTCGATCCTCGCGAGAATTGAGTATCGAGGATCGAGTTGAGAATCGAGACTCGATTCACTTGAAACTCAACTCGATCCTTGTTACTCGATTCTCGCAGGAAGCACTCTATTGTTATTCATCGAGTACGCGATTCATCGAGTACACGATTCGACTTTCCGAGTTCTTGAGGAAAGAATGCAGTTGTTCTGTATGGACACTTATGTAGACACTACAACAATTTCCGTTCGAACAACGCAACGAATTCAAGCTAAAGGACAGCGCAGTGACAAATACCTGTCAAAAGTCATTTAGGTTTTGAGGACGTGGGGTACTTCTCGAGGAAATATCGCATACTGCATAAAAAAAAAAGGTCAAAAGACATTCAGTTTCTTTTGAGGTCACAGTGTTGTGCTTTTCTACATAAAAATTCCGATGCTAAATTTTAAACCGTTCATATGGCCGCTCGTTCATAAGCACAACGAATCAAGATCGCTGCGGTTCATCGCGTACACTGTCATCAAAAGAGATCAAAATTTCGAGAAAGCGGGCTATTTGTCGACCAAAATGTACAGTATACAAGTAGGCGAATAGTGTAGTCGCTAGCCAGTAGCCGCTTGGCAAGCGTAAGGAATTCAAGGCTGGCGCGATTGATCGAACAAGTTTCGACAAACCCGCGCTCATCGACCACGAGGATGCAAACAAGATGTGGTAGCTTTATCGGTAACCAGTTGTCTCGCCACCAGGAAGACTTGCCACCAGAGAACTCGCCACCAGTAAGTAAAAGGGGATGACTTTTTACGGTTTATAGTGGTTTTAGGTCCGATTAAGATGGCTTTGATTAAGACGGCGAACTTTTCATGAGCCAAACTTTAAAGCATAATTTATGAGAATGTTTTCTTCTAAGCAGTTCTGAACTAAGTTCAGAATTAAGTTCGATCAGTCGGGCCTTTGTGTGATAGATAATGCTACTGGTTAAACTTTAAAAAAAAGGACGCACTTTGAAACGACTATTACTCACAACTCTTCTAAATTACGTCAGTTTCTTGACTTTATTTATTGAAAGAAGGAACTTACACCTTGTTTTTCTAATTTTAATGTCATTGTATTCTATTAGCTGTAGTTAGGCAGGTCCACATCAGGACTTCGGTCTTGCCAATTCACATTTAACCTGCATTGTTAAATAAAGATGTATGTATGTGAATGGTCAGTGACTTAAATTTATACTTGCGTGACCTGCCCACTGCACGTACTTCGCGCGTAATAAATGACCTCGAAATGAAAGTGTTGAATATTTCTTTGATTATGGTTAGATCAGCAAATTTGTTTCCAGCTATCACTGGTGGCAAGATGACCCTTGGTGGTGAGTTCACTGGTGGCGAGGTGACCATAATGCAGCTTATCGTATATGCACGAGGCCAACTTCGAAAATCGCTCATCCCTTTGAAATAAATAAATTGATAAACGTTCGATGGAACACTAGTAAAACTAGACAAGGAAACATCCGAAGTGAAATACGTGTATAATTTGGATAGAAACGTCGCCAAGATGATCTTCACTCTTCAGCCAAAAATAGCGCAAAGTAAACATTGAATAAAAATAGACTTGACAGACACCGCGCGTGAGAACAGAAAATTTGCATACCATAACGAATTACACACATTTGTGTTTCAAGTTTGGAGGAGTTACATTGTAAAATTTATTCCTAAGAACAGTCGAAGAAACTCCTGTTTTAACGAAATAAAGTTACGAACGAGTGCCATTAATTTTAGTGAACACATGTATTGACATATACGCGTATCGAATTTCATCTTAAAATTATGCGTGTCTGTGACAAAAACATGCAACGCTCAGTCGGCCAAGTTTTATTCATCGAACATCTGTTACTTATTGGGAGATATTGTAGTGGTGTGTCAGTCCTTGGCCATTCTGTTCTTTCTCAAGCATTGATTTCTGCGAATCTGCCCATCTGTCAAAGAGGTTGAATCACATTTAGAAACATATCGCGTACTGAACGACTACTCTTGCATCGTTTGTGTTCCTTCGAGTAGCTGAAGTTGCTTTTCAAGTTGCCATCCCCAGTTTGCTCGAGAGGTCTATCGAGTGATCAGCCAAGCGACAAGCTCATTATCTCTGATCTTGCGAGACATGATCCTCGACTCGATTCTCGATGGCTGAGCATCGATCCTCGAAACTCGCAGGAATCGAGTATCGAGGATTGAGTCGAGAATTGAGACTCGAAAGAGACTGTCAACTTACTTTTAACCGGTACTGTATTCATGATTAGACAATTGTAAAGGAATTTCATTTTTACCTAAGTTAAATAAAAAATAACCTGAAATCAAATTTAACCTGCAACACATATCACTTTTTGGGCTTAAAATCCAATCAGCCTTGATCTAAATTAGCTCTACTTTGGTATATAGACTGGTTATAGTGTTAGAAATAAAGTTCTGCACTTATTTGTGACTTAATTAAAGGCCTGGATTCAGCAAATTTGCCTAAGACTGAACTAACTCAAAACAAAACAAGTCAGCCACGCATCAGATCCTTTTGTTTTTGTTTGAAAATCTTGGGGAGTTTTGGCAAAAATCATAAGTGAATCCTTTGAATCCTGGCCTTCAAATCACAAATTGCAAGAACAGAGCTTCATAAATGTGACACCATTTCCAGTCAGTATGCTGAAGTAGAGTGAGTTTAGAGACATTTTGGATTTCAAGGCAAAAAAGTGACACATGCCCCTTTTGCAAGAAAGCCTGTATTCTTGTTAAAGTCATGTTGACTACATGTATGTGTGCAACATCTGCCTCACTTCAGATAATCCCATCACTGGCCAATGATGTTCAGGCATTGGAAAGAGCGGTCCCTGTGATTTTCTAGTGAAACTCTACATCATTAATTTTTGTAACCTCCTGTAACTAGTCATACATACTGTACATCTCATAAACAGAAGTGCACACATTTTTGAAGCACTGCAAGCTAAATAAAAAGTACCATTAAACTTCAACCCTGTTGATTTGCAAGCTTGTTAACACCAGACTACCTCAATAAAAAGTAAGGTATTCTACAATCCCATATACAGTATTGTGCAAAAGTAATGCAAACGAAATTCGACAAATTTCGTGAACAACGATATTTCGCGGCAATCCGCGATAGTTCGAGTGAAATTTCGCAGCACTCCCCGATAGTTCGAACGAAATTTCGTGGCACTTAGCGATATTTCCAGTGAATTTTCGTTTGTATCCAGCGATTTTTTGCTTGCTGTAAATGATACATTTATTATCGTTTCGTTCTATCTCCCTCGCACCACAAACATGACATGTAAACATTAACACATGACATTAACAAGCTTTATGACTGGTCCCTCAGATAGGGTTTAGCTTACAATCTAGATAAATGTGTAGTTACAAGAATAACTAGAAAACGAAACAGCTCTATTCCGTCTCTTGCTATTAGTCCTTATGAAGCCGGAGGACATGCCCTTGTGGTCGTTTCCTTACAAAAGGATCTCTGAGTTATCGTCACAGACAAACTTACGTGGAGCTCTCACATTGATTGCGTTGTAGCCAAAGTCAACCGGATGCTGGGTTTTCTCCGTTGGAATTGTGCTGACATTAGGACTAATAGCAAGAGAACGCTATATCTTTCTTTTGTGCGTTCCCACTTAGGCTATGCTAGTGAGGTCTGGGCCCCTCAAACGACCGTCCATCATTTACGTATTTTAGAGGGTGTTCAACGTCAGGCAACTCGTTTCATTTTAAACTGTAGTTATAAAGTGTCGGAAAGACCCGACTACACGTCCCGCTTAAAAACACTAAAATTGTTACCATTATGTTATTGGCACGAATTTCGAGATATCTGCTTCTTCTATAAGTGTATGTATAAGTACTACAATATTAATGTTAATGAATATACCAATATAATCACTGGTCGTACTAGGAATGCCAACAACTCTAATTTACGACCTAATTGTGTCCGTACTTCCTTATTTCGTGACTCATTTTTCAATCGCATTGTTCCTTTATGGAACAATATTCTGTTTGATATTCATGAAACTAAAGCTCTCTCTACCTTTAACCCATTGGCACCCGTGCCGGCCAAAACCGGCCGTAAAAATCTCCCATACTTCAAAACATTGCAACTTTCTCAATCGCATGAATATTGCCTTAACTGTTAGTTGTGAGCACAAAATGGAATGTCCTTTAAATTTGGATATCCAATAAGCGCAAGAAACGTAGTGATTTTTACCAAATATGGCCTTTTGAGTTTGGACAAGAACGAAACTGACCATTTTTAACATCAAAGAGAAACGACAAAAATGCCCCTTTTTGCCTTCATGTTTTTTAAGGAAATCATTGTCGAAAAACCAAACTTCAACCATCATAACGAAATTCAGTCCTTGTTCTAGCTTAGAAATGACTTTTTTGTTCATATTCTTCTGCCAAGCGTAGATACAGCCTTTTGTTCCAGTGCATTCGGGCCTTCCCGACATTTTCAACATCTCAAGCGCGTTGCATGCTGGGAACTAACAAGATTTTTTGAAAGCGCCCGTTCCTTGCCAGCCACTCCGACCTACCGCCAAAATTTCCTGCTTGGGGTCATCTTCTGTGCTCACAAATTCCAAAATATGCGGCGGTAGGTCGAGAAATTTATCAGTAGTCGAGTCCCAAAGGTACTAAGTGTCCGACTGGCCAAATTCCCAGTTCGTCAAGTAACAAGCCAAATTCGACAACAAAGTACATGCTTGCTCAATTCTTTGAGAAACTGGACTCTTAGCTACTGTCACGCTTAATGATGCTCATCAGGTAGCCGCTAAAGATGAAAAATGGCTGTAAACTTAGCAAAAATCGCAAGCAAACCGAACTTGGGCCATTGTTGTTGCTTCACAGATAAAAAATAGCTACGTCAAAATGACGTTTTCAGAAACCTTGAGCCTCCAGTGCCTTAGGACAGCACCACTTTTCCCTGGTAGTTTCAAATTGCTATTCATCGTTTATAGGTGGAAAATCACTCCGAAAACGTAAAAACAGCTGGTAGTCAATGGGTTATTATAATAAGACCGTCTATTTAACTACTTCTTCAATAAACTTATCGCTAATTTTGACACTTCTAGAATTCAAACATGGAAAACAGTCTGCCCTCAATGTCGCTCAATTAATAGAAAGAACTGTTGGTAATTATTAGTTTTTGTTTATGTATGTTTTAGTATAAGTATATATTTATGGGGGCTGACCTTGCTCGGACTTCGAGTCCGTAAGTAAGTCCCTCATTTAGTGCCTTTTTTTTTCATTTTCACTAAATGGAAATTACTAAATAAATAAATAAATAAATAAATAAACATGTACCAAGCA
Source organism: Pachyseris speciosa (assembly GCA_016490735.1). NCBI lineage: Eukaryota > Metazoa > Cnidaria > Anthozoa > Scleractinia > Pachyseridae > Pachyseris > Pachyseris speciosa. The sequence goes on along the minus strand of JAEMWC010000798.1, from coordinate 151,211 downwards.
AATTCTAAAATGTCTATGTTTACGCCTCCATTTAAAGGTTTCACATTCTGGAAATGAAACTTACCTGTTCATGGTCTGCTTTAGAAAGTAAAACTGAAAGACACTAGACACTTGCATGAGTTCCGGCGACATTAATGTATTTATTTTTCAAGACAAAAACACGGCTTTGTCACGCTCAATACAGCCATGTGGGTTCTCGCCCGATTCAGTCTCCACACAGTCTTGAATCCTGCACAAGCCTGAATTGCCTAGTCTTTTTTTCCAGGCTTTACTTACACTGTTGCTTAAGTAGTGTTCATAACCGTGATGATCACTCCCATATTCGTTGAAAACCATTTGTTACATTGAGGTTTAGCGTGCAAGTAATATGAATCCCGTCAGATCGAACGTGACTTTTCAAATGTGTCGCACATGTAATTTGAGAAGCATCATCCTCGCTTTATGCAAATAAGTTGTTTCCGAAAAGTTTGGACATTTGACGTTAACAATCTCAGCCATTGCAACCTTCTCAGGGAACTCCTTTCATTTCGTTAGCATTACACAAGTATAAGAGAATTATGGTCATGGAATTAACGTTTTAAATTTAGGCACCACTTTCCGTCGACTGAATTGTTTGTTGACTCGTTGGTGAAACAACCGCAATTCATTTTGTTTACAGCACTTTTGACTTAATCCTAATCATTATATTTTTAAGAAACTGAATGTGGACTATTCTCAATCAGAGGTTATATTTTCATCTCGTTAGCATCACACAAGTATTAGAGCAGTAACGGTCAAGGAACATAATGGAACTTCATGCCACGGTCAACTAAAGTGCTTTGTTTATGTTTTGCGCAACTTTCATATACCTGTACGCTCTTGTCATGAAAAACATTTCTTGCTTACTTGTGTGTTTGACTCCAAGTAGGTAGGTGATCCTTCTGTATTTTATTGTTGTTTTATGAAGGCTGACTTTCATTTGTTAGTAAACGTTTACAAGTCAGATTACGATAAGTTTTGTTCAGGTATTCAGACCGACTTTTTGGCTGTGTGATCAGAAGCGATGTGAACCTTGCTATCGCTCAGGTACTTAGTCACTATAGTTGCTGTGAGTTGCCGCACGAATTTTCGCTTCTGCAAATTTTCGCAATAGCGATTTTTTGTTTGACCTTCCGAAATATCGTGTGATACTTTCGAAATTTTGCTCGAAATATCGTTTCAAGGTGAAACTTTTCACTTGAAATTTCGCGCGAAAGTTCGCGAGAACAAAGAACAAAATTCATCGAATTTCGTTTGCATTACTTTTGCACAATACTGTACTGGAACCAGGGACCAAGATTTTGAAAGAATTGAGGGACAAAATAGTCCAGTTTCGAGTTCACCATAACTGCTGAATAAAAGCACTGAGAATGCATTTGTACAGGGTTAGCCTCCATCTGAAGTGAATATATTCACAATTTTCAAATTTGTGGCACCTTCCCGACGGTATTTGTGAATATTTTACTTTAGGTTGAGGCTAACCCTGTATGAATGCATCTCAGTGCTTTTATTCAGCGGTCATGGTGAACTCGAAACTGGACTACTACATCTTTTGTTTTTGACATGTTTACAATGATGTGTAGAGTACAATGTATACCAGTATGTTGCAGGGAAAAATTAAATTCAGGTAAAACAATATTTATTTTAACCTAGCCTCCTCCTCAGATGTCTTTGGGCTCGTCACATGTTCCTTCCCCATGAACATCTTCTCAACTGAACTGCCACTTCTGTTTGCCGTTGGTTAGCCTTTGTTTTGAAGAAACCAATCACTATCTGTCTATTGTATAACAGATACCCAATAATGAACTGCGTAACCATGGAAATTTGACACCCACAGAGTAATTTCTGACAAATGATTCACATGCATTGTCTGGGAAAATAATCCTGGGGTCAAAGTCCTGTTTCCCATGAACTGGAAGACATGCTACATGTATGATTGGCTAACTGCCAGTGAATGGATGTGATGTGGCAGTTCAGTTGAGCAGACATTCATGGGGGAGGAAGGCCTGACGAGCCCATAGTCGTCTGCATAGGAGGTTATTCTTAACCTAGGTTGAAAATCAGTCTCCTTAAGCCCTAATAATTAAAATTTACCTGCAACATACAGGTGTATATATATTGATAGAACTGGCTTATTTAGCATCTAGTGCTCTCGGTCATGTATTTGTGCTGTGGCAGCATTGAGTTTAACGTTGATGTCCAGTTACTGTTTTTGTTCCTACAGTACCAGGCTGATGTAAGTTGACAGTCTTGACTCGATCCTTGATCCTCTAAGCTATCAAGAATTGAGTATCGAGGCTCAAGGATCGAGTTTTGAGACACTCGAAGAATTTTTTGAAGATCTCGATACCGGATTTTGAGGAAACGATTAATGTTTCAAACCTCAAAAAATAAGAGAGAACAAAAGCGATTTTCACATGGCTCTTACATGTACATTAACTCTCTTCTTAGTTTGGTCGAAAGTTGAACCAATTCAGCAGGAGTGTTCAATAAAATAATCTGTGAATACCGGGCATGGTAATTCTTGCACCCAATCAGCGTATTATTTAAGTGAAACATGCTTACATTTTTTGCATATACTACACCACAAAAATCTGACTTTGATCAAACTTCAAAATAAATGAACAAACTAAACTACAAGATTGTGGTTGTTTTTGGCCGCTGTTTCACAATCTGAGAATGTAACATGATCGCTTCTGAAATAACCTTGCTAAAGCAGACTGCTACGTATGAATTATACTTTAAGCTTAATTGTACTTGGATCTTTTAAAGCAAAACTTTGAAAATACCATTAAAAATGCACAACGTAACCTTTGGTAGTAAACGGCAAGGAACCAAGGAAACTTCAACGTGGTGGTTTGAGCGAACTCTTTGATACTACATGTACACACTGTAGTAGAGCCGCGAATGTGACACATTCGTCAAAGCAACAGAAATTTGCATAAATATTATCGAGAATTTGTAACTTTTTTTACATTTCGTGTCAACTGATTTTGGATTGTACAATGTAACTGCGTCTTCTTCTGAGAGATGACCGCAGTAATTGTTCACTGCACCCAGTTCGAAAAATGAAGGGAACAAAGCTACAAGATTGTGCCAATTTTGGCCTCTGTTTCACAAGCTTAAAATGTAAACACAGTGACTTCTCTATCTTCACTATTTAAAGCAGTATCCCACAAAGGATTATATTTGACTGTAACTGAATCACTTGAATCAAAGCCTCAAAAGCAAGCATTTCCTTAATTATAAAAAACATGCAATATTTTCGGTACAAATAGACAAGGAATCGAGAAAAGTTCAACATGTGTTCATTGAAAGAGCGAACAGACTTTAACAGCCTATCATGAAGTTCCTCGCTTTCATGATTCAGTTTATAGAAGACACCATTTTATAACAATATAACAGAGAAAGTTTTTTGAGCTTGTCATGGTATTAAAGCTGTCAGCAAACTCTCTTCCAATAAGATGTGTGAAAAACTACCATATTTATTTGTCTATAAGCCGAGACCCTAAACTTAGCAAGTGGAGTAGTGACCAGATGTTCACCAAAAAAACCCAGAAAACTCTTGGCTATAAGCCGAGACTTGAAAATCGAATGCTGAAGTTCCGTAAAGAAAAAAAAACGCATGGATCATGTGCCACACTCTTCAGCGAGAATTATGTTGAAAATCTAAAAAATTCAATGCCATACCTTCACCATAAAGGAATTTTAACGAACCTTGTAACTTTTAGGAAATGTTTGGAACCTTTTTATGCCAAAAAAACTCAAAACACTACAAAACACAAAAGATCGAAGTTGTAAATGACCCGCCATCTTGTATGACCTGGCAGGCTAGGTGAAAGAGTGGTTACCAAGCCAGCAACATGCTTTGAGTCACGCTTGGTTGTGCTTGATCCCAAAAGCAGAAACAGGATGGTTTTGCTCAAGTTTATTGAAGAATTTCTTCCACAAATAACATCACAAAGTAGACCCAATTAATTCACAGGAAATGTGACGACTTCTGTGAAGATAACAAGCTTATAGTAGGGTACGTGAAGGAACAAACAGGTTAAGTGTGATGTCAACAATGACTGATGAAAGCTTCCTTGAAGCAAAACTAGCAAATGGCTCCTTTACGAGCCACCACATATAAAAAAGTCAATGATAACACAGAAAACTTGTTTTTGGCTCTCATTTTTATTGTTGTCTTTGGGTCTTTGAACTTTTTTCCCCCGAAAATTATCGGCTATAAGCCGAACCCCCTTCTCTGGTGGAAAATTTACTCTCGGTGGTTTAACCCATTGACTACCGCAGGTTTTTACATTTTAGGAGTGATTTTCCACCTATAAACGATGAATAGCAATTCGTGACTCTTTATTTGAACTACCAGGGAAAAGTGGTGCTGTCCTAAGCCACTGGAGGCTCAAGGTTTCTGAAAACGTCATTTTGACGTAGCTATTTTTTATCCGTGAAGCGACAGCAATGGCCCAAGTTCGGTTTGCTTGCGATTTCTGCTAAATTTACAGCCATTTTTCATCTTTAGCGGCTGCCTGATGAGCATCATTAAGCGTGACGGTAGCTAAGAGTCCACTTTCTCAAAGAATCGAGCAAGGTGATGTACTTTGTTGTTGAATTTGGCTTGTTACTCGACGAACTGGGAATTTGGCCGATCTAACACTTAGTACCTTTGGGACTCGACTATTGATGAATTTCTCGACCTACCGCCACATATTTTGGAATTTCTGTGTACTGAAGATGACCACGAGCAGGAAATTTTGGCGGTAGGTCGGAGTGGCTGTAGACTTAGTTTATATGTGAAAGAATTGGGGGAAGGAACGGGCGCTGTCAAAAATTCTCGTTAGTTCCCAGCATGCAATGCGCTCAAGATGTGGAAAATGTCGGGAAGGCCCAAATGCACTGGAACAAAAGGCTGTATCTACGCTCGGGAGAAGAATATGAACAAAAAAAGTCATTTCTAAGCAAGAAAAAGGACTGAATTTCGTTATGATGGTTGAGTTTTGGTTTTTCGACGATGATTTCCCTAAAAAAACATGAAGGCAAAAAGGGGCATTTTTGTTGTTTCTCTTTGACGTTAAAAATGGCCAGTTTCGTTCTTGTCCAAACTCAAAAGGCCATATTTGGTAAAAATCGCTACGTTTCTTGCATTTATTGGATATCCAAATTTAAAGGGCATTCATTTCGTGCTCACAACTAACAGTTAAGGCAATATTCGTGCGATTGAGAGAGTTGCAATGTTTTGAAGCATGGGAGTTTTTTACGGCCGGTTTTGGCCGGCACGGGTGCCAATGGGTTAATTTAACGGAAAAATCGCTCGGCTTATAGTCAAATAAATACGGTAATCGCGTGAAAAGTTCTTTGTTTTCTTGTCTTGAAATTCGATGTTCTCGACTCGATACTCAAAGCACTCGAGTCAAACCTCGATACTTGAAGCTTTCGAGTATTGAGGAACGAGGTTTGAGTTGTGAAGTTCGAGTTTCCAGGGACTGTCAACTTAAATCAGCCCAGTACTGGATATTATTCCATGTTACGTAGACTTGATTCTAGAATTACAAGTTAAAGGGTTATGGTTAGCCCTACAAGTCATGTTAACATTTATGTGTAAGAGGAACTTTTTCTTAACATCAAGGATACAGACAGCGGTCCAGTTTGTAAAATAGATTTCTTTCATTTTTTGCTCATGAATAGCAAGTAGTAACTTTCTTTTTCAGAAGAAGTACGTACTTTAATTTGGACAAGAAGAAGGAAATTGATGTTACTAAATTTTGAAATTTGGCACCTTCCAAACAGAAAAAGTCACTACCTTTCCAAAGATGTTGAGTAAGGGGTAGTAGCAGATTTTACCACACCCTAACAACTCAAAAATACAAGACAGTTTTGATAATTCCCAATACTTTGATTTAAAGGCAATTTTCAACATGTGCCGTAACTCCTTTACACACTGTATGTTCTCTATTCTTGTGAAATCACAAGTTTTAACACTGATTTCAAACATACAAGCAAATCACAAACTAGGGGAGCACTGAAGTCAGAAGTTTGAAGAAGCCATACATGTAACTGCTCAGTTTCAATCATTCCCCCCGCCCACTCTGGAAATGAAAAGAGCGCTGTGGCTGAAAACAAATGATAATGAGGCAAGGTGTATTCCCTGTCTAAGTAAACAAATTTGTCATGTTCTTAATGCTGAAAACTTGTGAGACACAATGCTTGAAAAATTTGCCAACTTTGAAGAAGCTTCGACAAGCCTGTCAGAAACATCCAAAGCCAGTTAGGCTAACATCACATTTGGATTTGCTGAATCAAGGTGCTTAAGGGGGCTATATAATTACAGACTACACTTTCTCTAGACATCACAACAGCCTAAATTTCTCATGTGTGGTCAGTTTTGCCACCATGCAGCCTTTAATCAACATCCAGTGAATGAAAAGGAGGAAAGGAGGTTTTTTATGAGAGAAAGTGTTTGTGTTGTTTCTAAATGCTTCAGTTTGCCAGGGTGAAGAAGTTTGTTTAGACAAATTTCAAGTTCTGATTGTAATGACTGTTGTCAGTTCTCAAACAAAAAATATCAATTTCTTTACTTTTCTCAAAATTAGAGCACTTCTGCCAAAAACAAACAATATCAGGTGTCTATCTTTTGACTTACATGTATGCTGCAGAATGGTGATTTTGCTTGATCATAGTAAAAAATATATAAAAATATTATCATATTAAAAATTAATAATTTTCTAATAATAAAAAAAATAACAGTATTCATTAGGCAAGCCTTCTAAAGCCCTGGCTAAACGACCAAACATTTTCATCCAAAATGTGTTTGTCAAACACAATGTTACATGTAGGTGGCTAAACTGACAAACAATGTTAGACCAAACACAATAAAAAGCGAGTCCAGATAACAATTTTTGCATGTTACCGCTGAAATTTCTACGTTCATTTGTTACCTTTTACCGGCTGTGCATGCTTTGTTGGTTGGGGTGGCTAAACGATCAAACATTTGTTTGTAGTTCTCAAAATTATTTTGGATGAAAATGTTTGATCTAGATCAAACATGTAAAGCCGTTTAAATGCAATGTTGAAAGAGGCGGATAAACAGTCAAATATGCTTGTCCAACACGATGTTGAATGAAAATGTTCGATCTTTTAGGCTGGGGCTTAAGGAATGGCACAACCGTCGGACCTAGCCTCTGCACATGATGCTTAACATTTTTCATTCTCTCAGAAGCAGTAACACCTTCAGTCTTCAGAGAGTAATCCATCACTTTTGCAAGCAGTAAAGACCAAAAAAAAAGCCATGGAGCAGTATTTTAAGGTGCTGCTTCTCTAAATTTAAAGTCTGTGGATGGAATATGTTCTTTTCCTGTCAGTGACTAAAATCCTACAATGTGACTGTTCAGAAGGAGTACTGTATACAGTTGCACAGTGATTCAAAGTTTTGAGTCTGTGGGTAAAATCTGCAAGTGTGATCATTCTGATAATGAGTTACTGAGTAACATTTTCTTGTTATGCTGGTACACGTACTATTATTTACAAGCCTCAGGATGAAATACTCAGGTTTGAATATTCAAATAATGAGTTACAGAGCAGAATTTTCTTTCAGTGATGCTTGATGCACAAGTTCTTGCTGACTTAAATTTTCATATTTTCAAGTTTTGATGCTTGACATTAATTTTTTTTGCGACCAAAAGACCAAAGTTAAAATACAAGAAATGCTATAAGCCGCTTTAACCTTCCTCTAATATTCATGATCATATACATGGTTCATAGACTGTAAATACACATACAGCTGCTGCATTTCAGTGGGTGATATTTATACCTTGAACCTTATTTCACATTTTCCCAAAATCAACTTCAAAACTCAATTATAAGAGTGAATTTATAGCATTGTTTTTCATGGTGGGGCATATTTAAATTTCTAACTGACTTCTTTTAATGTTAACCTTCTCAAAACAAAATAATATAACTTGCATTGATGTATTATTCTAAATGAAAGCAAAAAACCCAAGGCGCAATATCCACATGATACTTTCTTCAAAGAATAACAATGCCTGAACAAGGTGCCAAGGATTTATTGCCCTTTACTGTCTATATTTTTTATACATGCATTCTCTGAAGCATAGAGGTTTGAAAAAAAAATATAAATATTTAATATGTACGTGAAGTAAGATAATTGCGTACTTACTGTACAGTCTGTCAAATGAAATAAAAAATAATTATTTATGAGGATTTGAAATGTTAATTACAAGACCTTTAAATGAAAGCAATTTTTACAATGGAATTACTTACTTTCTCTGGGTTATACTGAGGGTAGACGCCATCGCGGAACTGCTGCAAAACATCAGTCAATCGGCTTGTCTTAGCATCTGTATAAAAACAGTTTTATTTAACTGTGTGTTACATTTATTTAATCTAAGGGAAATATACAAAACAGAAACAAAAAAACTCAACCAGTATGCCACATGCAGATTTTATTCATGATTTATATTTATTATACACTTCAAAATTACACTGACAAAACTCATGCAAGGTAAAGACAGCTAAAAAAACTCACAAGATTTTAAAGCCAACAAAACTGCCCTGACTTTGGCTTTTTCTCTTTCCTCTTTAATACCATGGTTTACAACATTCGACATGTTGACGCTGATGTTATCTATGCCATGTCAAAACTTCATTTGCAATACGAATATTTTGAGTAATTACTATCCTTTTAAAACTAATAGCAATAAATTATGCCTCAAAGTGTCCTTTGCTTGGAATGAATTAACACGGAATTGACATTTGAACAGGGGTAAGAAAACAAATTTTTCTCAAGCTGACGTTAAAAGCTACTTCATACGTGAGATTCTAAAATGATGAACAAAAAGGTACTGCTCTAAGAGATTCACCATTTCCCTGTATTAAAAAAAGAAAAAAACAATCAACTTATGGAAATGCCGCCATGTGGTAATTGCAGAGAAAAAGACTAATTGTTGTTGAGAGAGAATGGAAGGGCTGATGGAGTTTTTTTGCGTGCCATTGGCTCTTTAATTTCCACAAAAGCATGGAACCATTAAGACAGCCAACCAGAGATACCCAGCTAAACCCCTTATTGATCAACCAGCCATTAAAATTCATCAATTAAGCAACAAACTGAGAATTCTAGATAAAGTGAGTTCTTCTCAGAGTCAGTGAAACAAAGCGAGAGGTCATGCATAAAATGTTCCATTTTAGATTATCTCCTAATGCAGTTAGCTGTTGGCTGTTGTCCCCAAACCAATACTAATCAAGTGACATTGTTGGTTTGCAAGCATAATACCTGTATGTATGATACTGACCATCTCCCCACATAAACAAGTATAGGTTATTTCTAGGGTGTTGCCTTGAATATTGCAGTCTGCTTATGACACCAGTGTTGAAGAATTTATGAGTCATTTTTGATAAAAATTCGTCTGAAATATCTCAAACATAATAACGTACAGAGCATGAATTGAATTGAAGGCCAGTTAGAATTCAAATAAATGCACAAAAAATTCTGATTATGTCTAGCATTCCTTGCTTTCTATATCGAGCAGAAAATGATGATATTTGTTTGTCTCCTAGTGTTTGCACGCCAAAAGCTATAAATATTTTATTACAACACTTATACGTTTATTGCGATAATATCAAGCTTTAGAGGGTGTAACTAGGAAATTCCAAGAATAATATGAAGAATATAAATCTGCAATTATATCACATGCAGTCCAGGCAAAAAACATGAACTTCACGACTTATTGATTCTTAAAGTGGACAAATGAATAAACTACTGAACTGTGTATAAAGCAAACTGACATTTGTGGATGGCCGAAAACGAAAATAATTTAACCGTACGGATGTCACTGCAAACCACACAAATTAACATAGCCGAGAAAAGGGGATTAAAAAATCAACCGGGAAATGTAACTCCTTACAATGTGCTTCAGGGTTCAAAAATAAGCCAAACTCGAAGGTTATTAACCGTCCGTGCAAAATGCGGCGTTGAGCTGTTTATTTAAATTTAGCGAGCTAAAAGAGACCTTTTAATAGACAAAGTCAAAATGTATTAATTTGGGAGATGTCAATTATTTGGAAACGAACGTTTACAAAAAATACTTTCTAACCGAGAAAAATTCACTGTTCGATACCTAGAAATTTAAGCCATGCAAATAATAATATGTTGATAACGAAAAGAATCGCAAGGAAGTACGAATGAAGCAGCTTGTAGACGTAAGCGTCGAGAATAAAGTAAATTCACAACAGTCATGTACGAAAAAAACCTTGCTTGATAAAGCGGTCAAAACCAAGAAGAGAACGCGCGACTCTTCTTTGAGTTTTATTTATGATCAGAAGAAAATGATAAACACAAAACGCACTTAAGACAAGATAAAATCCACCCACCCAAATCTTCCCTTGTCTTCAAAATTACGGACATCATTGTTTATAAATAAAAAATTAGAGCAATAACACGAACCGCCATGTTATTAATACTGCGCGAACATGTTAAACCGAGGCTGAGAATAATGGCGAGGTATTAAAATCCGGAGTCACTGTCCCTCGTAAACAATATATACGTGTTGCTCTGTTCGTAATCAACTCGTTTTAGTTATATTAACATTAATACAGGGGCATAATAACAATTTCTTGTGAGTTTTCCGAGGCGAACACCCAAGGGTAACGATGTAAACACACCTTTCCGTTGAAGTACCGTACGTACTTCTTTGATTAAAATAAAACCGAGTGCGTCGGCACCTTGTAATATACTCCAGCACACGGCACAGCCATTGCGTTAATAAATTATTGCGAAATAATCAGGTAGAAGTATTCCGTATGTAAAATCTTTACGCGAAAGAACAAATCCCCTAAAACGTGTACTGGAACAGCATCGGTCATCCGTAACAGCCAAGTTTGCTTACACACTAAACAACAACAATTCTTAAGAGCTTGGTTAATCAGGGAAGAAGGCAAAATAAAGATAACTTACACTTGGTGTACTCCTGGAGCTGTTGAAACTCTTCTGGGGACAATCGATTCCACACTCCCGCCGCATTTGGACTTGCAGATGCGTCGCCAGATTGGTGGACGGTCGCCATTATCTACCTTGAACGAAGACCTGTAGTAGACCACCTTGTGCTCTTTGCAATCGCCAAACGTCGAATGAACATTGTGGGCGAGAAAGAACGCCAAAACAGATCAAAACTGACTTCCCACAACAAGCTTCACCTGGCCAAAACACACTATATTAGTGTTGTAAATGAATTCAGATGAATGCTTTTTGGATTCATCTCTTGGCACTGTTCGAAAGTAAACAACGCTGGGAGACTGGGCATGGGCAAGTGGTATGCCTTGTAGAATTTCGCCGAATTCGGCCTTCTTAGGTATCTTTCGTTTGCGCTTTGAATTTGCGGCTATTTTTGTCTGGGTTTCCACATGAATTCAGCTGTGAAACTTTACCGGCGTATTCTCAAGCTTCATAAGAACCTGCCTCTTACCTCGAAGGCTCTTGGTGATCAGTATTTGAAGGATGAGTTCAGGCGGCATAAAAATGCTACCCCAGAGCAAGTTGCCGAATTTATCCAAGAATGGAAAGTAAGCTTAGACAACTTCATTAACTCGAGTTTCCGTTCATGTAGTTTCAGTTATCTTTACCGTACTTTGTAAATCAGGTTCTTTTGTGGACAGACGGTCTCTTACAAGGGAACGTAGTGGCGTTGTACTTTTATTGAAAGTAATTATGAATACCAGTTATGTAATCAGTTGCGATGGGAACAGGGACGCAAAGGGGTGGGGAGGGTAAAGTAATAAAGTAACTTATTTAAGCTCGATAACGTGGGGAGTGGTTACCCAATCTCCCGAGCCGGGGGCTCATGTAATAAACGCTCGAGCATTCCGGATCCAATTGGAATTTAGAAGTGCTGGTTTTTGAGGAAAAAAAAAACCGGAGTACCTGCAGAAAAACCTCTCGGAGCAGAGAAGAGAACCAACAACAAACTCAACCCACATATGACGTCGGGTCCGGGAATCGAACCCGGGCCACATTGTTGGAAGGCGAGTGCTCTCACCACTACGCCATCCCTGCTCCCCTGAGGGTCTCTGGTAAAGCCAAATACCCGTGTACAGAAATAATGACACATGTTGATGAAACATGATAAAAATCGAATGAATGTTGTTGGGGCACATTTGGAGCACACTTGTGTACTTTGTAGTTTTAAATAGGTCGTTGACATAATTTTCCACTTATTTCCAGCTTAATGTCAAATAAACATTTAGGTCAGACCCCCGTCTGTGTGAAATTTTGCCTGACCTCCTCCGCCCTTGGACATAATACCCTAAAATGAAATCCAAATAAGGATGTTTATTGTTTTGGTTTGAAACGGGGTGTTTGCCCATAAAAATATTATAGGGTATGGATTCTTTGCAGTGACAAACCTGAAATAGCAGTTAGAGCATTAGACATTAATTTGATGATCAGGGAGCACAAGTCATTAAACTTTCTGAAGAAAAGACAACAAACTTTGCTCCTCATTGTTTGTCCTGGCCTTAGTATGGAATAACAGGTGTTATTTAGCCAAGCATGTGATACACAATGGTCCAACGCAAGAAGTTATCCTGCTGCAAATTTGGCTAAGTAATCTGCTGATGATAGATCAGTATCCATCTAGGAAGGGAAGGGGTGGTATTAATACTCTCTCAGAAGAGCAGTTCAAAATTTCCCTGTGAGCAACCTGGCCTTCAGAGCTTGAAAATGGCAATATTTTAGAGCCATGGATATGAAAATGAATGTAAAAAGAATATTTTTGTGGCCTGATTAGGGTTTGGGTTTTGGGCTTTGAAAAACTGCTCCCAGTAAGAGTCGCAAGGTTACCCTCTCTTCCCCACAGTAATAATTATTTTTGTAATCCTGGGTTATGCTAGCCTGATTCTCAGATGGTCCAGGTCCCTCACGACCACACACTGAGAGAGTGTTTGCCCGCAAGCGACCTGGAACATCTGAGAATCAGGCTAGAGTTATTTATGCTTAGGCACTTTTAATATACTCTTGTGTTTTTGTCAGATATATGCTGATATATTAGAGAAACAACAACAAGATGGAAAGGACTTTGGAAGTCACATGACTGAAGATCTCATGTCCAATATAAGTGAGGAACAGCTGTATCAGCTGTATGAACTGCATCAAGAAATAAACAATCCATCAGAAGGTTCAGATTCAACTGAAAAGAGTTAACTATGAGTTGAAGAACAAGTTGAAGGAAAGCATTTGGCGCATCTGAGAATGGGCAATTATACCATGATGTGAAGGTCAAAGGATTATTGCCACTCTTTAAGACCCAGATCTTGGTAATAACAGCAAGCGAAAGAGGGAGAGCAGTCCCTTTCTGGAGAGTTGCACGGGAGCACAGTTCAGTTCAGTTGTTTATTTTTCTAATAAATATTATTTACAAGTTGGCCATGCCCACAGGTGGCTAATGCTAATCTAGGTGGGTCATGTCTTAACGAAAGAGTAGGTAAACAAGCAGAAACCAGAAAAATAAATGTACAAGTGTATAAATAATTTATAAAATTAAATTTATGAGTTAATTAGTACCTTATTAGGAGAAAGCGCTATTAGATAGGTTATTTTTACAAAACACTTAACAGATCTAAATCTGCAATAACAGGATAAAAACATATTCTGAAAAAACAAAAACGTTTTTAGCAAAACTTGACCTTTTGAATGATGTTTCGTATATCAAGATAAGAGTCTTCTGAAGTCAGAATGTCGAAAAGTACTCTTTTAATTTTTCTTTTAAAGTCATATTTTGAAAAATTTCTTAATGTCAGAGGCATCTCATTCCAAATTGTTGTACTGATTCTAGAAAACGAGTTTTGTTGAATAGAGAGTCTAGAGCTTTGTGTGTAAAAGTTGTTCGAAGCAGAGGATCGAGTATTATAAGAGTTAATATTAGAAAAACAGAACGCGTGCAGCGCAGAGCAACTAGATGGATATTAAAGGAAAGACTGCACGAATCCTCTTACAAAGAACGCCTAATTAAGTTGAATATGTTGCCTCTTTGTTATGACTGAGAGATCAAGGACTTAATATTTTTTTATAACTGTCTGTATGGAATATCGCCTATTGACGTTAACAACTTTGTTAATTTTATTCCCCACAACCGCACAAGAAACTGCTTTAATCTGGAATTATTGCTGAAAACTCAGTCCTGTAAAACATCTTTATTTAAGGCCTCATATTTTAATAGAATTACAAAACTGTGGAACATTATGTGTAAAGTAGCTCCTCCGTCTTCCCTAGGTACTCTTTCATCCTTCAAGAATTTTGTCACTAATCACTATTTTAATTTATTAGCAAATGTTTTCGATATTGACCAACCGTGTACCTGGTCAGCTTTTATAGACTGTTCCTGCCATAGAATTCATTCGCACTGACTTTTAACTTTGTAATATTTATTCTTTCTTTCTGTAGGGAGTTTCCTTGCATGGGTACTCACGTCCCGTTCGTTACTTCCTTTTGGCTATCCCTACCGTCTTAAATTTATTTATTTATTTATTTTTTTTTTCCCCTCACAATTTTGTACGTGTAATTTTTCGTTTATTACTATTGTAACTGAGTAGAATGCCAATAAAGCTGTTAAAAAAAAAAAAAAAAAAAATGTCTTGAAACAGGTCTTGAATATTTCTAAGTGCATTTCTGTGTGTAATGTCAAACATCAAGTTAGCTGTAAGTTCATAATAAGAAAATTGTAGCGGTAAGACACCAGCATTGGAAAATAAGCACAAGGCATCAACAGCACAGCCTCCCAATTCACTTCAGGTTTTGCCAGTCTCAATGTGCTATTGGCATGTGCTGTCGATATACCTTATTCTTATTCTCCATAATGAGCTGGAACTAGCGTGCACGTGAGGCTAGCATGCACGTGAGGCTTAAATGGGGGAATCTTTTTCTATGAAAATGTATTCCCCTGCAAAAGCCTCCACTTCATGCAAGATCCAGTTCAATAATGGTCTATTGTCTACAGAGGGGCTGCTAGCAGTTTAAAGAAAGAGAAGGATATACATGTAGATTACCTTTGGAACTTTTCAGAGTGTGCATTCACTGTTTACACTACAGAACACAGCTTTTACCGGCATAATTTCAAATAATTTAATAAATCATGAATGTAATGTATAAAAAATATTTACAATAATATTTGAAAATGTTGGAGTGAGAAAGTTTGTTTAAAATTTTCAAAAAATGAGTGCACAACTTGATCATCTGTGCAAGAAGGTGGTACAGACCAACACTTTGTGCTAGATCCACTTCAATACCAAGAATATGAATATGGTCTACTGTCTAGAAAGGGGCCGCTAGCAGTCTAAAGAAAGAGAAGGATATACAATCTTTGGAACTTTTCAGAGTGTGCATTCACTGAAGACAGCAAGGTTATATACTTCTGCTGAAGATTATTTACAAGTAATGGTTACACTTAACAGAACACAGCTTTTACCATAATTTCAAATAATTTAATAAATCATGAATGTAATGTATAAAAACATATTTACAATAATATTTAAAAATGTTGGAGTGAGAAATAGTTTGTTTACAATTTTCTAAAAATGAGTACACACCTTGATCATCTGTGTATCAGTATTTCTACTTGCTAATGTGTAACAAAATGAGATAAGGTGGTACAGACCAACACTTGCCAGTAAAAATTGAAAGATATAGTTAAACTGTGCAATTTCGGTCAAATTTTATTCAAGGGCAAGTCCTTTATTTGAAACATACTCTTCGTAACCTAAACAGGCTTTTCTCATCGAGTTCAGGAATGTTGGTACACCAGTCTAAGAAAAAGAAAAGAAAAGAAACAATAAATAAATCTGTTCATAATTTTAAAAATGACCAAAACAAACTGGAAAATATACATGTACAGTACTACACACTTTGTTGCTGGAGTCACATGGATGTAAGAGCAGAAAGAAATAAATTTGCAAACTGGCCATGTTTGAGGGACCTCAGGTTAAGCCCAAATATCCTCATGAATATCGTCCAAACTGTCTTTGCATTTGATATGGCAGCAGTGGTGAGAATTTGTTTAAGGAACAAGAATTTTAGCTTGCTTCTTCAGAGCAGTTACATTGTAAAGAGAAATTAGATGCCAATCACGCCACCGGGACTAAAAACTTTAAGGAGCAAGTTTGCATGACAGATTGACAATTGTACAGAAAAAAATCTGGGAAGATCAAGATTTATACACAATGGTAATAATAATTTAGAACTTATATAGCGCATTTTCCATGTGTATATGATCAAATGGTGTGCTATCTATGAGTGTCTAAGACAGTGACAATGGTATTGCTGTACTGTAGAACATTTCACATCTTGTTTGTTGTTCATAAGAACTGGGCTCCAAATGATTCACCTTGAATAATTTATAAGAACTTCCCAGACATTACTTTACAAATAATGTTCAAAGATCAGTGCAGACCTTAGCACCCCAGTTGATGAGCCATGATGGTATGAGTCCTCCAGGGTTATCGAAGTAATGCATAAACGCTGAAACAAACAGAGGATCACACTAAGAGATTATACTGTAGGTAATGTTGACTGAAGTTGTTGTACAAATACATTCCTTCGTACTATAAACTTAAGAAGGTGGGGAATGAGTGAAAAGCCAGATGTTCTCAATTATAGAGAAATTTGACCAAGTTAACCAATGAGTACTGGTATGCAGCCCAGGGGGGTGGGGGGTAGTAATAGGCTAATGAGGATGTGCTGCTGAACGGTACTAGAATGGGGTTGCACATTTTTGGGAATTTGGGGGTAAACGTACCAGAATACTTGTACTGTAGGTGAAAAGTAAAGTGCTCTCTGACTGTTCACTTTACGAAATGTGTCAATTCATTTTAGGATGATGCATAAACAAAGTGACTAAGTTGTGATCATGAAAATTACATTTCCCCAAAAGTGACTAAGATGGGGTCTATAATTGGCCACAGAATAGACTATAATGGGGTAGGGGTTCTGAGAGGCCAGTGGCACATACTCATCAGAAACTGAACGAAGTACTCCTGGGGTTATGCAGTCAACTAGTTTGGATAGGCATCATTTGAAAGCAGAAGTCATGTTTGGTGTTAAACTGTTTTCGCAAAGAATGGCAATTAATTACTGTGGAGTGTTTGTAGCTCAGTGGTATTTCTGTGGTGTTTCACAGGTTTTCTGGTTTTTGTGTAATCAACCCACGTTACCAAGACGACACGAGAGTTTGGGCAAAATAAGTTTATTGAACCAAGTTGAACTGCTAACCGATGGCTTGACAATAAACCGAGACTAAACTGAATAAAACTATAGGTAAAACTACAAAATGATGATAAGCTTTACAAAAATCTTGAGATTAAAGGGAGGGAGAGGTGGGTAAGAGCTTACGCGTCGTCTCCGGATCTTACACAAAAGATGACGCTGTAGTGTGTGCAATCGATTTTAAAAGACATTCGATACCCCTTAGCTCTGTAACTAGTCAATTAACTATCATTAATAAATGATTACTCTATTTTCACCCACGTACAATTTCGTTACTGTGGAGAGTGCCAGGGTATGCAGGGCCAATGGCTGGGTTGTGAGGATTTGGCAGAAATGACATCTTCATGCATATCCTGGCTGACCATATTGGAGACTGGGATTTCACAGGAGGCTCTCTGCCATAACTGGTTTGCAATAATTCTGTTTGTTTGCTTAGCTTAATTATGCGAGGTTTTTGGTTGATGGACAAAAACAATGAGCAGGCTCTTCCAGGCCCTCCGTGTGAGGAAAACCCTCAGAAACAGACAAGGGATTGAGCACTTTTTCCAATGCTTGTCAAAGGTTTAATTTTTTTCACAAACTGAGAGCCTGCTGTTGTAGTTAATAAGTCTGAATCACAGTAGTACAATAGTATTACAACATTGTCTACTTATTGACAGGCTCTCAGGTTTGGGAAAATGCCCCCCACCCCCCCCCCCCCCCCATGAAAAAAAAAAAAAAAAGAAAACAACAACAAGAAACAGCAATATTTATATTCTCTGTCTGTCCACCTTTTGACTTTTCTCAAACAACTGTTTCAAGTCTTCAGAGCCCAAACAATATTTCAATTCTACCCATTCCAGGCTCTTGGTTTGCAGGAAATCAAAAAAAGCAGATGTAACAGGTGAATGAGCATTTTTAACCTTCATTTATCCATGGCTGCACATTTCCCCCAAACAAGGAGCCTGGAACAGTCTACCCCAACTACTGTCTATAGTATTCATAGCCAATAACATATTTACCATGCTACTGACCAATCAGTTCTTTAATTTATCAAGGGTGAAAAGAAGTCTTTGTACCGCCGACCGGTTAGCTCAGTTGGTAGACCACCGGACTACCATGCGGGATGTCGAGGGTTCAAACCCCAGCGGGACCAACACTCATGGTCTTTAAATAATTGAGGAGAAAGTGCTGCCTAATTTTTAATGACATCTACAAATGGTTAGACTTTCTAGTCTTCTTGGATAAGGACGATAAACCATAGGCCCTGTCTCACAGCACATGTTCGTAAGGATTTGTGGGACGTTAAAGATCACAAAGAGTAGGGGACGTGGTTCCCGGTGGTGTGGCCTTGTCTTTCATATATCATGTATCACATCATATATTACTAACTGTAAATTAAAGTGCATTTGATTATCTCATCATAGAAAATGCGCTATACAAATTCACAAATTCATACATCCAAATATCAAGGCTGATAAACACATCTTACCCTTTGTACCCATGATTCCATCACTCTGAATGACCAAGCTCTGGTGATATTCTTTGACTCTTATCACCCCACTCCTCTCAGGAGTCTTGGTGGATAGATTACTCTCAGCTAACACTACTATGGTTGGAATATTATAGATCTCAACCTCATGCAAAGCTCTTGTATATATGTACTGTGAAATAAATATAGAACCAGTTTATGCAATTAAGGAAAAAGTGCATTATTTTCTTCTTTAATGTTATAGAGTGAAAACAAATAATTTTCAAACAAAATAATTGTTAGTAATGATGTTAAGGCCTGTTCACACATAAAGTTTTTAAATGTGCACGGTAACTTGTGTTGCATTACGCTGAAATTTTTCTCATGCAGCCTATGAATGAAAATCATAGATGTACCCTTAACAACTGTGATGTCAGTACAATGTTGCTGAAAAAACCTGCAAATTAGCATAACATTGCAAACACATTAATTTTCTTTAAAAACACTGTGATGTCATGGTGTAAATTGCCCTAAGTTTTACTATCACACAATTAAAATGACAATAATTTCACCAAAGTGCAACACAAATTGCTCAAAAGTTGCATGTAAACAGGCCTTTGGGGAAAACAGTCAGTCTCAATTTTTTTATCATCTTATCACTGTTTATTATAAATTGTATTTCACACAACCAAGCAGCATCACTTTAATTATCAATCATGTATAATAAAACTTCATTTTATAAAAAAAAATGTTCAAAGAATAAATCATGCTATATATATGATTGCATTGGTTGAATCAAGTGCATTATATACATCTCTAAAGATGCACGCACCCTACATGTACATCATGTGCGTGCATTGTGGAATTATATTTTGCACGCAGGCTATGTCACAAGTCAGTGCACATGCAAATCTCTAGACATGCTACATGTATAAAGATAATGAAAAAACAATAAAAAAAATATGTGATTCAATCTATACTTGAAATTATTTTGAACAAAAAAGAAAACTTTGGGGGTTACAGTATTGCCAAATTTCATTCAACTGCTTGCAAAAATCCCTGGGACATTTTATAAAAGATAATACAAAAAACCTGCTCCTCATATATAGGTGAGTAATTTGGAAAATATTAAGAACACTTGAAAAGTGCAAGAAGCACTTGCCTTCTCTGGGCACTTCTCTTGTGTTTTTAAAAATTCCCATGTGTATACTTATATAACTCAACAATGCACTTTGCACAGTTTTTATTTCTTTAGCACTGAGTACTGAACTGCATTGCACTGCATTGCAGTGTACTGCACTACACTGCATTGCAATGTAGTGTACATCCTCACTGATCATCCAGGTCTATATATTGGTACTAATAAACTGCAGGCCAAAAAAATGCTAACTGCAACCCCATAATAAACGAAGATGCCAACCTCAGGGAGGAGTGATGATTAATTAAAAATTAATGCTTTTGGCAGTTGCCTAGTGTTGACTGACCCTAAACCAGCATTGGTGTTGCCTACACAGGATGCATGTGGCATCTGAGCATTATTCCTACCCTGCATGCATGCTCACTGTATTTGGTTCAGAATTCTGAAAAAGTCTCATAACTGTGGTCAGGAGCCACCAATAGTCCAGTTTCATCATGACCGCTGAATAAAAGCACTGAGAACTCATTCCATACAGGGTTAGCCTCAACCTAAAGTAAAATATTCTCAAATGCCAGTGGGAAGGTTCCACAAATTTGAAAATTAAACAATAGACAGAGCCGTAAACAAGTCATCTTCTCGCTGGAATTTGTAAATATTTTACTTTATGCATTCTCAGTGCTTTTATTCAGCAGTCATGGCAAACTCGAAACTGGACTATTACCAAATGCAAGGTAAAAAGAAGAAGAACTAGCTCCTGCCTCAATCCCTATAGATGCACTTCTCATGGACTTGTAAAGAACCAGCCAAAAAGATTTACAGAAACCCATCTAAAGGAGCACAATTGCAGACCAGATCAAAAATGTTTTATGATTACAAGGGCAATTTGGATGCGCAAATAACAGGATACATCTCTGTTTGACATGGGCCAAGGATAATTCACATTCCAATAAATGTTTTGCACTCCAGCTTCTTCAAATTCGTACAGTTCTGAAACAATTAAAAGCAACATTTTAAGGTAGTCTTACTGACTATTAAATTGCTCAAGTGGATATTGACTGCTCCAAGGCCCTGAAGTTGGGTGGAAGTTGGTCTGTTGTTGAACTAGATGGTCAACAAAGTTATCGTTAGAAAGTTTCTCATTTGGTCTAATGAAGGGCTAGCACTCTAAACATTAGCCTTCTAATGCAGCTGTTGTTTGTGTCTGTCCTATTCTCCCCAAGCTCCCCACCATTGTCTGCTTTACCGAGCTGGACATTCCATTCCCATTGTGTCTGAGTATCCAATCAGGAGAGAGAATAGAAGTGACACAAACAACCACTGCAAAGGAGGCTACGGGAAATTAGCCACCGAAATTTAAAAGCCACAATGTGATTGGTCAGTTCCTGGGGATGGAATGTCCAGCTCGGTTCAACAGACGTTGGCGGGGAGAGAGAGACTTACAATTAATTAAAGGATAAATTTAATTGGTGCAATTGGAAAGACATTCAAAAATAATAAGGACAGAACTAATAAGAAGTAAGGAAATTAAATACGAGAAAAATGATCATACTATACGTTAGAGGAAAGGAAGAATAAGGTACAGAGATTTTTGGCTATTTGAAAAGTCTCACTTTTTGCACTATTATAGGTCAGGGCTCAAAGTTTACTTTTGGCTTTGGAAGCACTTTTGTGCTACCAGGTGTAAATTTCTAGGTGCACTGTCAAAAATTTAGGCGCACAGCCAAAAATGTTAGGGTGGGACCAAAAAGCTTCAGATATGTTATCTTTTATTTCAGCCCTATGTTTGTTCCTTTCAGACTCTTACTGTACGTTGAAGATAACAATGGCATTGTTATACGTTTATTTAAATCAACCTTCTCTGCAATCTCAATACCTAAGACATTTAATACACTTTCAGTTTAATGCACTTTAGTTTTAGATTAAAGCCAGGTCTACTAGCCATGATATACCGCAAGAATTCGATTTTAAAAGCGATTATTTGTTTAAAAAATTGTGAACGGTTGAGACATGTTTCATAAATTCACCAAAGGAGTTTCAGAAGCATACGGTAGTCCACGACCATCTCATCGTTTAGCTGTGACACGAACATCATGTTAATTGATGCAAATTGGGAAGATTCCTTGCAATCGATTTGAGATGCTGAAGTCAATGTTTTTCCACACGACCTGCAGTCAAAGGATGTGAAATTTGCAAATAAAGTGATCTCGACATGCCAGAGAGCATCTGGATGTGTTTCTTGTGATTAATTACTAGGAGAGCTGAAAGCTAGACAGCTATTATATTAGAAGCTAATTAACTGTGTGGTTTGTAAGTTAAGTATTCTTGCATATATCTGACTGTATAGACAAACACCACTGCCGGCGAGACACACATGCTTTGGAAGGTGGACTTCTCTCGCACATGTCAGTGGAGTATTTACAAAACCAAAAAGAGTATGGGGTTGAATGGAAACATCGTTTGGAGGAAAGGACAAACAAAACACACACACTGATGTAGAAAATGTAAGAGCTTATCCCTATGTTTTTATTCGAATTCATTACTTCAAGCTTCCTTTTCAGAGTACATGGGATGGCCATGCCAGGTACGTAGTGATGAGCTCAGTCGCACTGAACTCAGGCATTTTAGGCATGCAAGTGCAATCACACATGAATTTTTAGGCGCACGATAAAAAATCTAGTCACATATGCGACCAGCTGGTCGTAAACTTTGAGCCCTGTAGGGTTTCACTATAATCATTTAAATTTTCCAAAATTTCAAAGAGGAGTTGATTAATTTTTCTTATGAATGCACACTTGGGTAGGTCTTTCACACAGTGAGATATATCATTCCAAAGTGTTTACGCCAAAATGAGTAATGCTTAGGGTGAAGAATTTGCCAGAGGTAGCTGATCGCGTGTTGTATGAGTGGACACTGGAAGTTTTATGAAATAGTTTCAAGATGTTTGAGGGAGCATCATTATTGCTGATATAATGCATTAAGCAGGAGACAGACTCATAGTAGAGAAATGACAAGGGTAGAACTTTTGCATCAATAAAAAAGGAATTGCATGAACATGTCTGTCGGCAGAGTAAATCACGTGAAGTGCTCTTTTCTGAAGAATTAAAATTTTATTAAGATGAGTCTTTGATGTAAGGAGTACAGAAGGGATTAAATTTAAAACCAAGCATGACATCAAACCATGGAGGACCAAGTTGTCCTTTTTCAAGCCTTCTCCTCTTTGTGAAAACAATGGACAGGAAAAATTAATTTTGGCAAGCAAAGTCACAAAGGAACAAAACTGCTGCTAGACATTTAAATTATTTTTCTGCATGCTTGCATTTTTTTGACCAATTTTTTTTCAACACATTCTGACTTTCTCTTGCCTGGAATACCTGTCTCTGTGTGTCCAGGTATGGGTCCAATGCCACCTAAGCATGTCCAAAACAGTGGTGGAATAACAGAGCCACAATGAAAAATGGACTGGTGATGATCGAAAGACCTTCAATGGTGGTCACTAAAGCCTGGTTCACACTTGTGAGATAAGAACAAGCGTAAGCGAAAGCACAAGCACAATGACGTTCACACTAGCAACTTACGCATGCGCAGAGCGAGTCACATTGGTGGATAAACAAGATGGCGGAAGAAACAAGATGGCACTTATGCCTATGCTTATTTCACACAAGTTCCCACTTGTGAAATAAGCATAGCATAAGCACAAGAAAAAGGACAATGTTTCTTTTTCTTGTGCTTATGTTTGTGCTTCTTTCACCTCAATGCACACTAGCATTTTCTTGTGCTTATGCTTGCGCTTATGCTTGTGCTTATCTCACAAGTGTGAACCAGGCTTAAGGGATTACAGAATATGTGCAGCTGTATGGTCTGCCTGTGGCTGCGATGGACAGAAACTTTACCCACTCTCCCTCTGATCAATGCCACTTACCGTTCACATACTCATCCCAGTTCTTTCTGTATTCTAAATCCATGTAAACCTGTTTGCACACACTGGGAAGAACATCTGAAATTGAACCCATTATTTTGTATTCATACAAGCCAGAAACCTGTAATTAAGACAAGTAAAAGGCCACAATTAAACCTTTGGACCTTTATGTCAACAATTTTCTCCTCACTGTTCTCATTAAGTTATTATTAACTCCCCCAAAAATCTTGTCTTTTTAAGCTGAGAATGGTGTCCCAACTTTTGATACATGTACCATAACAAAGACTGCACTCTAATGCCAATGCTAATGCTAACACTAATGCCAATGCCAATGCCGATGCCAATGCCATTGCTAAAATTTATGCTAATGCTAATTAATGCCAGAATATGTGCAGCTGTGTGGTCTGCCTGTGGCTGGACAGAAACTTTACCCACTCTCCCTCTGATCAATACTAATGCTAATGCGAATGCCAAATTATGCTAATGCCAATGCCAATGCCAAAGTCAATGCCAATGCCAATGCTAATGCTAATGCCAATGCCAAATTATTGCTAATAATTATGGCAAATTAATGCTAATGCCAATGCCAATGCTCAATGCCAATGCTAATGGGGCCCATACTGTATTCCTTTGTCAGATCTCTAAAGGATAGAGCTGAGAACAGAAAGTTCCCTCATTTATGTCCCACTCCTTGTAATCTCCATTCACCTTGTCACTACTTTCCCTGCTAATTTCTCTATATTTTTGGAAGAGAAAAATGGTTTTTCAGTGTAGATTTACTTAATAATTATAATGCTGACCTCCTCATATTTTCTGTAGATTTTACACTGAACAGATTCCTTGATAGACTCTGTTAGAAACTCAAATCCATCTAATTTTATATTGTCTATTTCATGAGCAGCTTCCAAGAATTTTTCTTCTCCAAAACCCATCTATAGTGAACACTGAATCACCTGCAAAAATATAAAATCAAATATAAATCAACATTTTTCACAGTTTGTAGCAACTACTATACCAACTAATTTTAAACTTAGGCCTGATACAGATGCTGTATGTTTCATGAGCTGAACCTAATGCATTCAATAATAATTAAGTACATGAAAAGTTTGGCGTCTGAATCAATTAAGAATAGCTATTTTAAAGGGGGTAGTCGCACGACAATTCCTGTTATAAGTTTGTTCAAATTGTGAGGGAGTACTTTTTCTATTAAACAAATAGCCCAAGTAACACGAAAAGTTTGATTTCACATCATTTCTTGGAAGAAAGAAAACTAGTATTATTTTACACTGATTTTTCTAACTAAAGACAAAATGACAAACTTGAAAACTGTTAACCTAACTTTTTTCAAGTTGTAATCCATTTCCTTCTCCTCCCTCGTCAGTGGCTATAGACAACCACTAATAGTTTCAGTGCATGTATCAAGTGCTTTGAAGGAAAACTGCAAAATCTTTGCAACATTTTAGTGTTCCAAACACATACCACAAAAGCTCTATTAAGCCCCCAGGGGGCTTATTTAATTTCGCACCTCATCGACAGGGGGCACATTAGAGGATGGGGGGGGGGGGCTTAATAGAGAGGGGGGCTTATTTCAAATCTTAAACACATCGTATTCATCTTAAATAGTTTTAAAATTTGTACAAAACTCAAACAACTTCAGAGAAAATCTATTATTTAAGATTTCAAGAAAAGCAATCAGTAAATATTAAGTGTTTGAGTGTATATTTGTTTAAACACAAACCAACTGGACCTCATTAAGTGGATTTCGTAAGAGAGGGAATAGGAGAGACTAATTACAAAATCTCATTCCCAAAAGGGGGGCTTAATTGAGAGGGGGGGCTTATTACAAAAACTGACTTCCAAACGGGGGGCTTATTAGAAAGGGGAGAGGGGTTAAAAGAGACGGGGGGCTTAATAGAGCTTTTACGGTTTTGAGTTTATCCAAATTGCATGACAGTGCCCCGCTCAGTTGTTCTTTTTGCCCGGATTTGACTTTGGAACGACTTTGATTCAGATGCCGAACTTTTCATGTGCTGAACCTAATGCATAAATTATTATATCGTAAATATTTAAGCAGTCTTACTCAGTACTGGAACTGGAACTGGAACTGTCAGTAGGAATGCCTATGGAACAGCAAATTAAGTTTGATGTCTAAATCAACAGGGCTGGTGTAATTTTGTTAATTGGGTCAGTCCAAATTTGAATTATAAAGTTTGACTCATGAAAAGTTGAGTGTCTGAATCGGGCTTTACAACCCTTCAGCAAAAATCCTCCAAAATTACATTACAGTTGAACCTTGATTATCTGGACCTCAATTATCTAGATTTTTCCATTATCCAGACTTGCTTAGCTGGTACCAGTTTTTCATGAATATTAATTAGCAATATATATATTTAAGATCTGCATCAAAACTTTTTCCCTTCAAATTGAGTAATGAAACTCCAGTTCAAACTGAATTTGTTTCGTTTCAAAACACAAATCTGTACCTGTCTTGAGCTCACATGCGCCATATAGTACTACTGCAATGCATTTCAGATCACTGAGCTCTGATTTGCTCAGGCATTCTTTGTTTCTAAGTGAAATTTCACGCTCCACTTGTTCAGTCATTCAGTTTTAGTTTTGGCTCATTAATATTCTTAGTTTTGATTATCCGGACTCTTGATTATCCGGACTGTTCAGTTCAGTCCTCACGAGTCTGGATAATCGAGGTTCGACTGTATGTACTCTGTGCCACTTTTCTCTAAACAGCTGCACCAACAGGTACTAAATTGTTATTAATAGTAAATATAACTTATAAGCATCGTTCTATAAACATAACAAAATATAATATGTAGTGTTCGAGAGTTGAAAAATGTTTCATGAGTCGGAGCACAGCAATCGAGAGAAATATTTTTCAACATGAGTTCAAGAGAAATTTCACATCTCCAAATGGCCAAGTAATGTTATATTTATTATATAAACACCAATGAAATACTAAACCATTTCATTTTCAATATTATGAAAGGTGTTCGTCATCGTGGTTTCAAATGATAGCTGAGTTAATCTTTTGTCTCACTATTGAGTCACAAAGATGTGGATCGCGATGTTTCGACTGTTATACTGCTGGTCTTCATCAGGCGATGGTGTCGACTGGCTGCGTGTGAGTATAAGAAGTGAAGTGGGTGGTGATGATTGGTGCGTTTCGATCCTCGCTTAGGCTGTTGTTGATTGGAGGATTTTGATCCTTGTCGTTCATACTAGAAATTGTTCCCTCAGCAGCCCGCTTTGGTACTGATCGGCTGTTGTGTTGTTTGATTGTGGGCATCCACGCTTCAGGAATTTCAATTCCACTGTCCCTGTTGATGTTGTTAGGGTGAAGTCTTATGTGTTAAATTTATTGACCAAGACCCACATTGGTACATCCGTAGGGTTAAAGAGGCTATTCACATAAGACTTCACCCTAACAACATCAACAGGGACAGTGGAATTGAAATTCCTGAAGTGTGGATGCCCACGATCAAACAACACAACAGCCGATCAGTACCAAAAGCGGACCGCTGAGGGAACAATTTCTAGTCTGAACGCATACGACAAGGATTGAAATCCTCCAATCAACAACAGCCTAAGCGAGGATCGAAGCACACCAATCACCACCAGCCACGGCGCTTCCTATACTCACACGCAGCCAGTCGACACCATCGCCTGATGAATACCAGCAGTATAGCAGTCGAAACGTCACGATCCACATCTTTGTGACTCAATCGTGAGACAAAAGATTAACTCAGCTATCATTTCATTGTCACTGCGGAAGGCGCGATTTATTATGTAACCATAGAAATGGTGATGTTTTCACATATGAAGATTTCATGTTTTCACGCAAAATGCTCACCTGGTATTTCATTAGAGTTTATTTAACAAATAAAAAAGCCTTAACCGTGCTTTGTTCTGTTATAAGGCACGCAAGGAAGTGATGAGAGCACGAAAGAAGTAGTGTGGAGAACTTAGGTGTTTGTGTGACGTTTGCGTGACTAAAAGAAATGCGAGCGGATCTGTCAAGGGCTGTTAACTGATAACCGTTTAGTTTACTTTGTAATCATGTGTAATTTTAGACTTAGAAACCCGAGCGTGGGAGGAAAAAGGGTTGTTGTGTAATCACTTGTGATCGGAGAGCATTAAACGGGATTGGAACAGTTCTCATGCGTGTGTTTTGTCGAGATCTTTAAGCTATTCACGACAGTAGGATGAAGCATGAGCCGCAGGCAAGTGCTTTTAACTACTTCTTGAGTGCTCTTGTCACTTCCTTGAGTGCCTTACAACAGAACAAAGCACGGTCAAGGCTTTTTTATTTGTTTTATAATATAGTTTTCCCACATTTGTAGCTAAATTAGTTTCAATTTGTGAGAAAACTGGGCAAATTTTATTCTCAGCTCTATATATCGTATGACTGTAATATTTGAATTGAGAAGTTTATGTTTTGAATTGTGAAAAATGCCAGAATTGTTATGATTTTGAAACTGCAAACGCAGACAAATGGCATCAACTGTGTGCTTTGTACTGTCATAAAGGCATGCTCGCTTTCAATGAAAAGATGTGCGAGCTATATTATAAATAATAATTAAAACTATTAAATATAAATATATCTAAGCATATTCGTTTGTGTTTTCATATCAACTCACCTGAGTTATTATAGTGGATTTTCAGAAGACCAGAATTTGTTTTGCCAAGCGCTTTTTACTCCTTCTTAACCAATCATGCCACACAGAAATATTGACTTCTCAATGCTTGAAGGCTGATAGGAAATAAGTAATTGCTTGGTGTTTGTTTGAAATAATGTTCCAGCCGTTTGATTTTTAATGGTAAATTAACCTTGTTTATACTTCTTCCTTAGCTACCACTAACTGTTAAGAGTCCAATTATAGGCATCTCCAGGCCTAATAATGATTAAAAATTTGCAATTCCAGAAAGAATGCGGACAGCAATTCAGTTATTTAAGCTTAGCTCATTAAGTCAACAATGGAGGTTTGATGCTGCAGTTTATTTGAAGAAAAATGAATCGATCTAAAATAACGAAAATCGTATTTTTTCTGAAAATGCTGTAAGTGGCGATTCTCACCAAACAAAACAAAACAAAACGTCGTGTGAGAAAAAAAAATTAGAGGAAAATAAAATTGCGGTGTCGCGGGAACTGCCGCTAAAAAGACCCAGTTCCAGGGTTTCTAAGAAACCGTTCAATCGCCTTGGAATATGTCATTATCTTTGTCTATTATATCGCCTTTTAGTGTTTTCTAATGATGAAATATAGCCACCAGAACTTTGATTTATACCTGGACCTACCCTGTCTCAAAATCTTTAACACTTACAAGGAGTTCTTACCCGAAAGCTCATGTAAGACTTTTTAAACTAATTATAACGTTGTATTATAATTATGGGAGAACAATATTTACATGCATGGGACGATATCTAACAACAGTCCCGGAACTTCTTCTAAGCTTTGCAAACAAATAACGAAAACCACACACAACTCACCGAGTAGAAGAATGGCCTCCAGGCTACGAAAAAGAAGGGTTCGCTGGGGATGGAATTGTCACGCCTGACTAAACCCGCATCTGAGTAAGGAGATTCTAAGAGTTAATCTCCAAGGAATTATCTTACTTTCAAATACTTTAAGCATTTATCTAAGTTTTCCCGAATCAGCCTGTATATAGTTTTTCACTGACCTAGTTTTTGGATGAAGCAAAATTTCCTGTTTTGATAAAAAGGAGACAGTTTGCT
Organism: Pachyseris speciosa; assembly: GCA_016490735.1. Taxonomy (NCBI): domain Eukaryota; kingdom Metazoa; phylum Cnidaria; class Anthozoa; order Scleractinia; family Pachyseridae; genus Pachyseris; species Pachyseris speciosa. Next base: position 121,681 of record JAEMWC010000798.1, on the reverse strand, counting down.
CATCAAGAATTCTGCATAAATACCTCGATCATTTTCAATTCTCTTAACAAACGATGTTGTGACAAGAATCATCTTCGGTCAGTTCAGCTCTGCAGTCATCACCAAGGCAATGGAGTCATGCTTCTAAAAATGTGTAAACTGCAATCCCATTATTTTGGTGATTTGCACGTGATTCTTCTCGCCAGCGAGAGGAACTTTTCTACCTCTAATAACTGTTTAATGGTATAAAATTGCCATGCAAATTTACCCGATGTTTATGTTGTTCGAAAAGGGTTCATCGTTATGGCTCTTCGTCCTTCATTTCGTCCTTACTCGTTGCCAACTTCCTAATCTTCAACCCGGAGATTTGGCGCCTTCCTTTGCGTTACAGACACTTCACGGCAGGATCGTTTACAGGAAAAGTAATGCGAGTTCTAAAACGCCAAGACACCCGGTCATATTTCACTTGTTTACAAGGCGTTCGGCATTTTTGGAGGCATCATGGAGTAACGAAACCTCACTAAAGGAGTTCATCGAGCTCTCTCCAGAAAACACTCACTATGTCTTCATGTCGCCTGCAGATTCTGAAACAATGGCAGATGTTTTGTGGATGAGAAGTCAGCTTCATAGAGCAATCGACAAATATTATAAGAGGTGCGTAAAAAGACGTAATTTCACTATAAGACTTACCAATTTGTAAGGCTAACAACACTCAAATTCAGAAAAGCTTAAACTTATACCTGAGCTAGTTACCATTTTGAGACTAAAACAGCTGAAAACCCATGCTCTTTGGGGACATTTAAACCTGTAAATCGTATATAAGGGAGTACTTGCAACGCTGGATGAGGAGTGATTGATGAGCTTAATTCCATTCTCTCGTCTGTGAGAACTGAAAGTGACATCTGAAGAAAATGTCTACAAGCCTTGAATCCATTCAGTTCACTGAATTTCACCCTCCCAGCCCATAACTCTACTTTAAGGTGTATTGGGTTTGGGGAGGGAGGGGGGTGGTGGAGGAGGCACATGGAGGTACAGGGTAAAGGTTCCTTGGCAAGGGGAACAAGCATTTTGTTGTGCAATGTTGCAAAATAATATACACTTAATGTATGGTCCCAAGGGAAAAAGTTAGTTTTGTTTTTCCGAGAGTCCTGATGTTTCCCTCGGGAAACATCAGGACTCGAGGGAAAACAAAACTAACTAGTTTCCCGAGGGATCATACATTAAGTGCTTTGCTATATACCGAGACTTTCCCTTCAACAACCACAGCGAAATGAACTGACAAACAAACAAAGACAGCATTACAAAAACACGTCTTTATTCACAAGCCTGCTGAATGAATAATTTACAAACGTTTAAAAGTACCTGAAAAAGTATAACATGCCTTTCTTGTATTTTCCAAATCTTTTCTTCCTATTAGATGCTGAATTTCTTCGGCTGATACTGGAGAAAAACGTTTCCTTTTAGTCTCGGGTTCCATAACGTTTGTATTATCGTTTGATTTAAACTGAAAACAGGTCCGCCCTCGTCAATCAAGCTGACGTGAGCACATGTTGAAGATCATGCCACTTTTTAGTCATGCGCTAATCACATGCTGTTGTATCCGGCGCGCGGGCAACAATTGCATAATTGTATCCCGGTGGGGATACATTTGAATTTGATCAGGGGCACGTGACCAAGAGTCAACCAATCGCAGTGCTCGTTTTGTTGAGTGAAAGTCTAGGTATATAACAATACTAATTATAAAAGTGTATTTATCTTCATTCCCCCTCACAAACATTAGATGCAATAATTATTACTTTTTATTATATCTCTCACTTAGTATGCGTGCTACGATTGTTAATTTTGCGGGCCATATTCTACAGTATATGGCCTAGCTGCTTGACTTCAACTAGTTTTCTTTCCCGCACGCTGGATTAACCTAAGAGATATTTTTAATAATAAATATCTTACTAACCTCATTTTCTTGGTCCAAACTGTAAGTTACGCATCCCCTTTTTTCCCATTAATTTATGGCCCGCGTGCTTTGCACTTGAGCCATAAATCAACGGGAAAAAACATGGTTTGTAACTTACAGTACGGATCTCGAACTTGATTAATGTTAGTAAGAGGTCTATATTTGTTCACACCTCCCTTTTCCCCAGTTTTCTCTGTCTTCTCTTCCATTTCCAATCCCTCGATCTAGCCTGTTCCATGCTCTCAGATATCTGGGGCTAGCTTCTCCTCTCCCTCCCCTAAGTCCCCGCCCAATTTTCTTTCCTCTTTTTTCACTCTCCTTGTTTTCACCCCTTCTTCACCAGTCCTGACTCTGTTCTCTCTAATTTTCCACCCCATCTCTTCCAGTTTCCCCTCCTTCTGTCCGAGGCCCCGTGCGCCCATCATCTCCTACTGTAGTTCATTCTCCTTCTATCCTTTTCACACCTTTTTGTCTTACCAAACAATGTTTTTGCTTATCTTAGGAAGAAAAATCTGCTACAACATAATATAAAAAGAACTTGCTGGCAAGACTACTCAAGTAGTGGACATCATAGTTTACCTAATGATCAGTATTCAGAGAGAGAACCATTTGTTAAACTGTCAAAGCTAAGGCAGCACCGTGTTGCAAGAACTTCTCAGTGTAGCAAGAGTTGGACACAGTCATGGAAAGATCGGCTTCATTTTGTTAGTCTACCAACATACGATTTTGGAAACTGGATTCCTTATGCATTGATGCACTGGCCTTGTTTTGGTTCAGGATGTGCGCTTGCTCAAGTTGTTATCAAATCAAAGGAAGGTATGAAGGATATGATGAGTTAATTACTTCTCACCTTTATGGGATTTATCCCCCCAAAATCTCCCAGATTATCCACTGGATGGCAACTCCCAGATGGTTTCCAAAATTTGTCTCCTGGCAAAATTTGACTTAGCCTGTGAGCAAGCTCTCCCAGCAGGAGAGCTTGCATGTAGGCTAAATGCGACTATATGTTGTGCAGTGAACTCCCTTTCAGGACTAGCTCTGGATGTCTGTCTTAGAGAGGTGTCCACCCTAGAGGGTGTTTTGTTACAGATGGGTAAATTTGGCTGGGGCCAGGCAAAGGTGTCCATCTTAGAGAGTTGTCCTCCTTACAGGGGTGTCTGCATTGAGGGAATTCACTGTATTAAGCCAAAATATTTACTATCTCAGATTTTGTGTTTTGTACATGATGAAGTTCATCAATTTGCTGTGAGAGTGGAGGTTCCCTTAAAGTGTTCCACTTTGCAAACACATGTTTGGGTTCAAACCCAAATTCTGTGGGAGTGCCCTGTTAATTTAAGCTCAAGATGGCCAACAAGTTCAGATTCTCTTGACTGGCAATTTGTAGGAGGGCGGTGGGGTTGGGGGTGGTTATCCTATCTCTGAGGAGAAGTGGCCACAAAAGAAAAAGCATTCACATGTTAGATCTCAAGAGGCTGAAATTTATATTGAAGGAGACTAAAAAGTCAGTGCAGCCTTCTTTTGAAGCCAATCTTGAACTTTTTCAACCAGGTTGCTTCCTCAAACCATTTGGGGAGGGGGGCCGGGGGGGGGGGGGGATACTAAATGGTATTAATTTTCATATTCTTCTCAAGTGAAAATTTGCTTGAAATGTTGATGGGCAAGTCTGTGTAGGCTTTCTTTCTCATTTGACCACCATATCTCTGTGATATTTGATGATAAATGTCAATTGAATTACTTCTGATAATAATTATTATCTACTCCCGGGCAACTGAGGCTTTTGCCCTCCTGGACTAGACATCAATTCCTATATACATGTACTGTATTTTTCTGCAAAGTGTTCCTTTCCATGTGTTTTCTCTCTGCATTTCAGTCTGAGTGTTTAATATTAATTTTTGATGTGACCCTTTGCAGGTGAGGTTGTGCTAGTCACACAAAGACTGGATGCAAGATATGACTGGCTGCCATCACCTCACAATCTAATTCATAAGCACTATCGGTTTAATATCGCTTTCTATGGAAATGCTTGTGACTTTCAATCAGAATGGGAAGAGAGCAAAGTAGACAACAAGGATGATGACAATAAGATACCTAAAAAACACCAGAACAAAATAAGTGAAGGACGAATTGCCCTTGTTTCTCCTGGAGGATGCTCTTTATTTACAAAGGTAATTGAAACATTTACAAAGATGACTGAAATATTTATTGCTTGTTACATTAAGGATACAGGAATTTTTCCTATGTACCCACTAGCTGTACAGGGGGATGCGTAGGGGGTGGGGGTATGAAGGGGTTAGATATCCCAACCAGGAGTGCATTTGAAGTGCCAATCAGCTACTCTCAGGTACCAGTTATGAGTGGAATGCTTCTTATAGGGGCACTGGAATGTCTTTCTGTGGATGTGGCTTCACCAATTTACTTGTACTGTACAGTATGCACTTGGACAGTGTTGTTCAAAGCCTGGTAAGCACTTATCCTGGATTAACTCTAATTAAAACATATTGGTTGCCATAGTAGTTAACCCATTGGCACCCGTGCCGGCCAAAACCGGCCGTAAAAAAACTCCCATGCTTCAAAACATTGCAACTTTCTCAATCGCACGAATATTGCCTTAACTGTTAGTTGTGAGCACGAAATGGAACGCCTTTTAAATTTGGATATCCAATAAATGCAAGAAACGTAGCGATTTTTACCAAATATGGCCTTTTGAGTTTGGACAAGAACGAAACTGACCGTTGTTAATGTCAAAGAGAAACAAAAAAAATGCCCCTTTTTGCCTTTTTGTTTTTTAAGGAAATCATCGCTGAAAAACCAAACTTCAACGATCATAACGAAATTCAGTCCTTTTTCTAGCTTAGAAATGACTTTTTTTGTTCATATTCTTCTCCCGAGCGTAGATACAGCCTTTTGTTCCAGTGCATTCGGGCCTTTCCGCCATTTTCAACATCTAGACCACATTGCATGCTGGGAAATGACGAGAATTTTTGACAGCACCCGTTCCTTCCCCCAATTCTTTCACATATAAACTAAGTCTACAGCCACTCCGACCTACTGCCAAAAATTCCTGCTTGTGGTCATCTTCAGTACTCAGAAATTCCAAAATATGTGGCAGTAGGTCGAGAAATTCATCACTAGTCGAGTCCCAAAGGTACTAAGTGTTCGACCGGCCAAATTCCCAGTTCGTCGAGTAACAAGCCAAATTCAACAACAAAGTACATCACCTTGCTCGATTCTTTGAGAAAGTGGACTCTTAGCTACCGTCACGCTTAATGATGCTCATCAGGCAGCCGCTAAAGATGAAAAATGGCTGTAAATTTAGCAGAAATCGCAAGCAAACCGAACTTGGGCCATTGTTGTCGCTTCACGGATAAAAAATAGCTACGTCAAAATAACGTTTTCAGAAACCTTGAGCCTCCAGTGGCTTAGGACAGCAGCACTTTTCCCTGGTAGTTCAAATAAAGAGTCACGAATTGCTACTCATCGTTTGTAGGTGGAAAATCACTCCGAAAATGTAAAAACAGCTGGTAGTCAATGGGTTAATCTGGATTAGCTCTAATCCTGGGTGACCTGTGATCTAAACCTATAGGTTGCCGTATTAGTTAACCTGGATTAGCACCAAGCCTTGGTTACAGTGTACCTGTGATCAAAACCTCTAGGTTGCCATTGATAGTAGTTTACCTGGATTAGCTCTAATCTTGGGGGACCTGTGATCAAAACCTATAGAGAGCCATAGTATTTAACCCAGGTTTTATAATCCTGAGCTACCTGTGATCAAATCCTGTAGGTTGCCATTAGTAGTTAATCCAGATTTGTACTAAGCCTGGGTTACCTGTGATCAAAACCTCCAGGCTGCCATAGTAGTTAACCCAGATTAGCTCTAATCATGCTTCAAACATCTCAGCCCAGAGAGGAAACATGGCCAAGTTGTTGCTTTTTAAGATTTAACACACAGTTGAACTGAGCAATTTTTGTGCAACTTGCAATGCAAGAAGTGTGAGGATATTTGTTAACTTTCTTATCCAACAGATTCACCACATGAGTAAGGCAGGAATTCATGCCGTCATTACATATCCTGAAGAAGGTAAACCAATCAAGGAACTGACCTGCAACAATCAACATTGCTTTGTGCCCCTTCGTGTATCAGCGTCAATGATTTCTCACAAGGATGGTGTGCACATCAAAAAGTTATTACTTGCTAATATTAAGCTGTATGTGTCATACCAGTTTACCCCTCAAGAGAACTTCTTTCTGGCCATTGACGGTCAGGGAAAACTGGCTGAAGTAGGCTTGTTTCTTTACCCATCAATGAAGTTTCTGGCCTATGAGGCAAAGTGGTAAGTTTCTTTGTAGTGACATATTTTGAAGAATTGAAAAATTTAAGAATTGTTAAAGAATGGAATGATTTACCAGGAGCGAGTGTGTTGTTGAAGCGGGAAATCTTGGAAGTTTTAAGCGGTCATTACAATCTTTTTTAAATATCTCGTAGTATCTTCCTTTATTGTTGTAGTGGTTAATTTACACACTGTAAACTTTTACATGTTTTGAAAATAATTTGGCTCTCTTGAACAATTTTAAACACAGCTAGATTTTTAATGTTTGGTGAATATTTTACACATTTCGTTTTAAACTCCCTTTAGTTTAAATGCCTTGAATAAACTGATGTATGTATTATAAATTATGTATGTATATATATGTATGTATGTATGACACACTATGTATGTTACAGTGGTAAAAAATAAGTCTTGATAGAACTGATTGATTGATTGATTGATTGGTTGGTTTGTTGGTCAATTGATTGGATCAGGTTCAGTGATTGATTTGTTAATTGATTAATTGGTTGATTCAGTGATTGATTGATTGATTGATTGATTGATCAATTGATTGCATGGTCTCTTGATTGATTGCTTGGTTGGTTGGGTTGGTTTGTTGATTGATTGGTTCAGGTTCAGCAATTGATTGATGTATTGATTTGTTAATTGATTGATTGGTTGGTTAATTGATTGGTTGATTCAGTGATTGATTGGTTGGTTGGCTGATTCAGAATTGGTTGGTTCAGTGATTAATCAATTGATTTACTGATTGATTTGTGAATTGATAGGTTGGTTGGTTGATTGATTGATTGGTTGGTTCAGTGACTGATTGATTTGTTAATAGATTGATTGGTTGGGTGGTAGATTGATTGGTAAATTGGTTGATTGAGTGTTGCCCCAGCATATCATAGGTTTACTTGTTAAATTGTAGAAAGAGAGAGTGTTCATTAAGGCTTCTTTTAAACACAAAGCAGAGACAACAGCCTTAAATCACTCAATGGTCATAATTAAGGTCTTGGGTACTAAATGTGAGTCAAACACTAAGAAATAGGCTGATAAAAGTGGACTCAGCTAACAACGTTTTATGGCTGAGATCAAGATGTCTGAATACCTGAAAAATCCACCAAATGTTATGATAATTAGGATCACATATAATTTTAGTGAGTGTTAGTAACACATGCCTACTTGTTTCCTCAGGTTTAATTACAAATCCGATCTAATTCACAACTTGACTGGCAGTGCAAGAATAATCCCAGTGTTTAACCACACTCTAATGGAAGGAGAGACTGGAGCTGTGAAAACTATCAAACTTCCTCCTCTTGAAGGTAGAGGCTACTACAGAATATTTTAAAGGGGCTCTGTCCTGGGAGTCTTGCTGCTGTGAGGTGGAAACTGTTGGCAAATCATTATTCAATAATACTGCTGCTCATGTATAAAATAAAATGAAGGGCTTGGTGGAAAACTATGCTAAGTGGATTTTTGGGAGTTTTTTTTTATTTTGCTCAAAATTGCTGGTTTTTTTGTATACAGGCTTGTTTTTATGTGGTAAACATTGTCCTGTATTCTTTTTTGCTGCTTTGTGCTTAGTCTTTGAGAAAACACGGGCCAAAAAACGCTTTCACCTAAAAATTCACTTAGCATAGTTTTCCACCAAGCCCTTCAAATATAACATTAAATATTAATTACAGTATAATAACATCAATTAAATACAGAGTATTAATATCACTACTCATGAACAAAATGCTTCTGCAAACTTAGGAAGAAGACATTTACAGCTGTAGTTAATTTTTAGTGAAGAGAGCAACATGTGTTGAGCATTGGACAATATTCTTTTCAAATTCATTAATAATATTAATGAAGAGAAAGCAAGGGAAATTGCTACTGTGAATGAATGAGGGTTGGATATGTGGTCTTAATTTTCAAAAATTATGATTAGGTGAACTTTTGAATTTCTTCAAGAAATATCAATGGTTTGAGAAGCTCTATCAAATTAACAATTAGATTATGAGCTCGAGATTTCTATTGCATGATAGCTGATGAGGGCACAGCATGAATCAGGTAACACAAATAGAAATTGAGAGTGAATAATCTAATTGTTTTAGTATACATCTTCTACTCGTTCAAAACTAAACATTCGTTAATTAACAATTAGATTATGAGCTCAAGATTTCTATCACGTTCACGTGAAAGCTGATGAGGGTGCAGCCTGAATCAGCTATCACACATAGAAATCGAGAGCTACGTGTGAAGGTATTGGAGACAAGGCCAACAGTTTAACATCACTGCCCAATGACACGGTCATCCACATTAAAGCAGATGTTGAGCACACAGCCAGCTTGATCTTATCCGAGTTATTTTAAGACCCTGGTTGTTGTTCCAGTCTTGGGTTTGAACCCGTGACCTTCCACCCTCTACCAACTGAGCCAGGTGGGAGGTTTGTTAAGCCATTGTAATTTTGGTTCCATTCTCTTGTAGAGTTGCAGCTTTACAGAAATGTTGAGCTTGATATGGCGCTGTACTGCCCTGGCAAAAGTGATTACTCTTGTCCGCACTGGGACCATCTTGTTCACTTGACAGTCTGCTGTGATAAGAAGAGTCCACTATGTGGGGAGGAGTTGGGGCGGTGGATAACACCATACAGGAGGTGAGATAGGAAGCTCAAATGCACTGAAGGAACTTTTTGATGGGAGATGTCCCAATATAAAAGTGTTGCAAAAAAACAGTGTGCGCATGGAAGGCACTGTGATGTACATATGCGCTGCATTACAGGTCCATTGATACGTGATTGTTATGATAATGGTGATTGTGATTATGACGATATGGTGGTGGTGGTGGCGATGGCGATTGCGATTGTGATAACCATTGGGTGATCTTGGTCAGAATGATGAGGGTGATGAGGAGGATGACGATAACGACGACGAAGACGACGACGACGACTGGGAGGGGAGGGATGCAGACGAGGAGAGGAGTGAGGGGAGGAGGAAGGAGATGAAGAGGAGGAGGAGGGCGTGAAGAGGAGGGGAGGGGATGAAGAGGAGAAGAAGGAGGACAAAGAGAAAGGGGTGGGAAGTGAAGAAGAGAAGGCGATAGCAGTGACAATGATATTACTAGTGGTAGCATTCTCATAAATGATGGTGAGAGGAGGTGGCGGACTTTTAAACATTTCGGGTGCTGCAGCATCTTTTTAGCGTGTTTTATTGCTCTGCAAACGCACTGGTTTTGTTTGACATTTGGCAGGGCCATAGGACGTTGGTTGACGAATATTACTCCTCTGCTCCCCCTGTTTACATCTGAAAGATGCACTCTTCAAATGAAGCACCCGTCATGGGAGAGCGCTTGGAAGCCGTCCCTCAATATTAGGCTCTCCGATCACATCAAGTGTAAGTACTTTGAAAATAGAACAATGAAACATCATTACTGAAATAGTTACCTTTCCAAGTTGTATCAAGTGCTGTAAACTGAAATCTCGTGTGAAAAGTGGTGGTCAAAGGATGCTCCCAACCGGACGATTATAAGGCTGTACTGGATTGAATAGTGAGGCTCGTGTTATCATGTTGAAAAATATGAAAACTAACGGAAACATGGAATGACATAAGCTGGCGCGGATCCAGGATTTTGAAATGGGGGGTTCATTTTTGAATAATGTAATAGAACCAAAGCCTGGTTGAGGTGTTTGAGGGATAAGAAAAAAAAAAAAGAAAGAAGGGGGGCTCAGAAAAAGGGGGGGGGGGGGGGGGGGTGAAAATTCACCCATTTCACCTCCCCTGGATCCGCGCCTGATAAGAATACGTTTCGTTTGAGAAATGTGGGATTTGATTCCGGTTCAGACTAAGTCAGAGTTTGATTTTAAAAGCGTTTGTTTCAAAATTACGTTTTAGCCCGAGGAAAGGAATAAACAAACCAACTAGCGAGTACTAACTGAAAATAAATAAAACAAATTGTTACGTTATAACTCAGTCCCACTGAACTTTTTAGAGATTCAAGGAGGAATAATTAGTTTCAGATGGTGAGAAAAAATGTTATTTTCAGTTGCATTTGAGGTTGTTGTTGTTGTTGTTGATGATGATGATTATGATACTATATATTTTAAAAATTTTGATTTTCATACTTCAGTTTCAAAGCACCAATACAGTGGAAGACACGAAGACCAATATAATGTTCCTTACAAGATTGTCAAGCTATTTAGAGGCGGAAAATTCGACAACAACTACAATAAAAACTACGACAAAAATCTTCGCGTCCACACATTCACTATACCGTCCGATACGCAACAAGTCAAACTCGTGGCGACAATCAGCGGACACGGCAGTGACGATAACGGCTGCGCAGAATTTTGCGTCACCTCGCATCACTTTACAGTCAACGGACATAAACATGTGAAAGTGTTTAAGAATGCGGCTACTGCTATGGGCTGCGCTAACCGAGTCAGCGATGGAGCGGTGCCGAATGAACACGGGACGTGGTTGTACGGCCGAGACGGCTGGTGTTGCGGTAAAGACGTTGTGCCGTGGGTTGTAGACATCACGGATCAAATTCATATCGGAGGGAGGGAAAATAAGGTCAATTATTTTGGTTGGTTTAATGGATCAGATCCGCACCCCACGAGAGACCCCGGATATATTGTAATGCGATCTTATCTGGTGTATTACAAATCTGTTGAAGATGAGTTATCTGACGGTCCATAAGGAAATAACTTGGTTATCATCAATACAGGTCTTGTTGGAAAGTCATCACCGCTCTTACTTCCGTTAAATACCGAAGTTGTTACTTGTTTTCTATGGATAGTATTTTTTTAATCACAAGTGGTTAAATCTGGTGACGTTGGTGCTAGGCAAAATTGAAACTGACTCAGTTTCCTCTCAATATTTATTATCAAATGACTACAATATACAGTGTATTTTTAATAGTCGAAATCTTACGTACTATTGTCAGTGCATGTCTCACTTGAAATTTACCCCCGTTATTTATTTATTTATTTATTTATTTATTTATTGCTTGGACATATTTTCTATAAGTGCGTTATTTTTGTAATAATTGAAGTTTCTAACTCGTTGTAAATATATTGTCGTCTCGAAACTTAACCGACTCCCACAAAATTGTTTCGCTTATTCGCTATCTACAGGATTGAAACATTTCAAAGGCATATAGGAATCTGATCAATATCGGCTGTGCAACTCCGGTTAAATACGAAATTATCTCACGCTGGTGTGGGAAATTTCCATGTAATAACTACAGTGTTGTTATTGTGAGTAACTGAGTAAAGGTTAAATTCAGTCAAATTGGAACAAATATAAGACGTGGTTTGATATATGTATTCTAGCTTCGTGACCAGCCTCGTAGCCTGCAAACACCTTGCACTGGTTGCATAATGCGCATGCATCAAATACTCTTTTCTCCGCCGTCTTTCTTTCTTTCTTTCTTTCTTTCTTTTTGCCAGCGTTCGAGGAATTGGCTCTATCCGCCGGAAAATTCAAGGAGTACCCTTAAACTATTCTGGAGGAATCAATCTTTCCTTGTTGGAGAATATTCTTCAGTATCAAAATGTCGTTATTACGTATAATGTCTAAAAAAGCTAGGTTATGCTTTTTGAGTTAAGCATGTTAAAAAAACATTGTATTACGTTTTAAAGACTGGTTTACTTTCAGAGTATCGTCCCTTAAGTATCTCTATATAAAAGTATGTCAAAATATAGTATTCATGATAATCACGGCATTCTAATCGTCTCGAATAAAGATAACATCTTTATCAGACCTAGTTGAAATTTTGCGTGCCTTGTATTCCTGTATCTTCTTTTTCACTATGTCCACTCGTTCCTTCAGATTCAACACGTCGATGAACGTGTACGGAATTGCATTTTGTTGTAAAACAGTTTCCATTTTGTCCGTGTATGCCATAAGCTCGTCCATCTTGGGAACAAGACGAATGCCATCCGAGTGCACGCATTCTGGGAAGGGTCGCACCACGAATACCAGCGAATTCCTATACCTGTCGAAAGAAAGGATCAAAAGAGGTTTACGGTCATAAAATTGTGAGATTGAAGGTTGAATAGACTTGGTTTAGAGCGACTGAATGTTGCCGAGAGCGCATGAGAGTTTGAGGTAACGGCATCATATGATTATATTCCGTCAATGATGACAACAGTAGATTTCCACCAATAAACTAACATTTAATTTGCTGACAAGTTTGGGTTTAGGGCCGTGAGAACTTGAAGAATTCTTGGCGTCATTCAACTACGACTGCATCAGCCAATAGCTAAAGTCCAATAAAAGAATTAAAATGCAAGGAGCGCCAGCGCTTAAATGAGAGCAATTTGAAAACTTAAGCTATCACGGGGGTCCAAGCTAAGATCAGCGAGGACTCCCAAGGCCGGCTTTGGGTGCGAATTATCCTTGACAGACTAAACTTCTCAAAGGTATCGACGACACAACGTACGGGGGTGACAACTCTAGGAAGCTCTGTTCGAGAAAAAAGAAGCGGAACTTTCTCCTCGAATCTGGAGATCGGCCGGGAATCGGGAGCCGGACTCCAGAAAATCTTAAGGAAACATTAAATAATTCCAGGATAGCTGGTAAAAAATCGGGAAATTTGAAATCCTTACGGTAATTTTTCGAAAACCTCCGTTTTCACCCGTCCACACAATTCAGTTTTCAAAAAGCTCCTTCGCTTTCGAAAACATACACCTCCGTTTTCGAACGTTTTAGTGTGGACGCAAGGCGAAAACGGATAAAAAAGTATACATTTTCATAAGTAACACGCATTAGTGTGGACACCGATGCGTTTTCGAAAACCTCCGTTTTTGCCCGTCCACACTACTCCGTTTTCAGAAACCCCCACTCTGGAGAGCTTTTTCGAAAACCTCCGTTTTTGATCGTTTTAGCGTGGACGGAAGGCGAAAACGAATAAAAAAGCATGCGTTTTCAAACGAAAACGTATTAGTGTGGACGGGGCCTAAATTCACACAAAGTATCGCTCAAACGGCGTTTCTTATAGTTGTCACCCTCCCGAAAAACTGACTGTGTCCTGTTCGACAGGCTGACAATTTGCGTGAGTGCCAAAACGGCATAAAGGGGCAAAAAGGCACCTTTAGAATAATCACCACAGGGAAGTTTAATTCTGCGTTTTAAAATGGACACCCTGATTTAAAAATAACATAAGTAACTGACTGCAGACAATGTCATAACAAGTCTGACAACTACTGGGTTACAACGAGAGAAATCGATCGCTCAAAATATTGTGCGGGAGTGTGGGGCTCAAGTACTGTCAGGGTGGAGTTAGGGACTAGGCTGTTTCCTTCTTAGACATGCAAGGCGGGACCTTTTACTGATAAAACGTGTTACAAGGGTAACACTATGTCAAAGGTTTTGATTCTTCAGCCCAAACTTTCCCCGACAAATTTAACCTCCCACCGGATCTGCATGGTTCCCGAAATTTGAATTGTTCTACATTTTTCCATAGCTTTTACTGGGTACAGGACTACCCAGTAGGGGTAGGCACGAACCCAGCAACCCACCCATTCCCACAACCCATTAAGGTTGACCACACCACCGTACTTTCGGGGTGGGCATTCGCAATTTTTTTTGTTGTACATTTGTCCTTCCGAATTAGTTGGGTGTTCAGTTTCCCTATAACGATGTTAAGAAAGTCAAAGATGGTATTTTCAGCGATAAATACGAAGATCTGAGCGTATTGAAAACAGACATTTCACCGAACTTTTGCGTGGTACGTACCCTCAAGACGGATAAAACAAAATGATTGAATGTATAAGCCATACAAAACAAAGAGCAAAATTTCTTTATGGTAAGACACTCAATTAACTGATTTGAATATATAAAAAAGTCAAAAATAAAATTATATTGGTCGCTGAAACATGTCGGTTATCCTTTACAAGAGAGATAGATAGATAGCTAGATAGCCGATCTAACATTTCAAAGCCTCGAAAATGCGACAATACAACGACCTTTACGGCGTCAAAACCCAGAGGCATATACTGTGGCATTTGGGCTTTTTACAATAGAATCAGACAGATTAAAAGATTGTTTTGATTCTTCGTTTCGCTTGAGTTAATTCGCATCATCTAAACACTACGGATTAAAACATCGAACGAAACAAACCAGCACTACGTTTATATGCTGCCGGTAAGAAATAGATAACGACAGATATTCGCCGATACCAGTTAGGTGAGAACTGACCAAAATTCCTGGCAAATAAAGGGGCTGAGGCCATGCAGGTGGTGGTAATTTTTTGTGACCATTAATGCGATGAAACTTGTTATCACTGAGCAGTAGTGACTCCAAGGTGGATTATTGGGGCTTTAATGCTCCACAAACTAAAATTTTCAATATTTGAGAAATTCGAAAAATGGGAGGCTATTTAAGGCTACGTTTTACACGTTAAAAGAACTAATATTTAACCGATTGTTGTACGTTAAGGCGTTTCGTTTACACGGAAATCAAACGCCTAGCCTTTCAAATGTTTGACCTAAGTTTCGCAGGTAAACTTTGAATGGCTAGGCGTTTGATTTTCGTGCGACCGAAACGCCTGAACGCACGGTAAAAGCTGGTAAACGAAACGCCTAAACGCCTGGTAACATTCTCGTTCGGTTTTGACCATCTCATCTCACCTGTTGATACACTCTTTGCATGATGGCAAATTTAAAAGCCTGTCCATGCTTTCCCGTCCCAAATATAGCAGCGCATAAACCAGCGGATCGATTCCTCTATCAGCGATGTAGGATGTTCCACAACTCGCATTACGCCCCTCAACTTCGCACTGTGCCTCCAGAATCTTTTCTTGCAGTTCCTCAAACTTTCTTGGCTTGATGTTCGGATCAAAGTCTTCGAGCCGTAAATTTAAATCCTTGATTACTTTTCTAGCGACTTCGGCTTCCACGTGAAGGTTCAGTTCTTTTCCGACTTCATTGACTAATGTAGTTTTGCCAGTGCTGTGCGCTCCACAGATAAACACACGAATCATTCCGTGAAGTTGTCGGCCGCAAAATGTTTTCTCTCAGTCTCAACGATCGATCGTTCGTACGCGTCGCTATTTCAAATTTTCTTCCTAAGGACTCACAGCGATATTTATCGTGAGAAATTTTTAACTGAGGCTCGTAAAATCACGAAGTAAACAAAGTTGTTCCTCACGCGAAACTCATGAGAAAGATGACGCTGGGGTTTTCACTTTGTTTTAAATGACAGCTGTTAATATGCAAATTTTTTGTGATGTGCTAATAGCTAGCCTTCCCCTACAAAGGAAGGATCATTGCGGAGAGGTAGAAAGCACAACTTTTTTGGCGTTAAAATTAAAAAAAGTGTTGTGATTTATTTTTAAAGTATTATTTTTAAAGTACTATTTATAAGAGTTTTGCCCTATTTTTAAAGTACTATTTATAAGAGTTTTCTTAGCACGGTGGACACGGTATACGAGGACACTGCTACTGAGCTAACGATGCAAGTTCCCCAGTCTCCCTTCCCTTGGTAGTTTGAAAATGATTCAACTCGCCGTCACGTGATTTCTGTGAATTCAGCTCAAAACAAATTCCCGGAAAAATTGTCTATTTTCCTGGATGGTGGTTAGAAGAAAGTTTCACGGCGAATATATTTGAGTTTCTAGGAGAACCTGATTTCATTTCTCGATTTAAGATCTCGGTTCTTCGGAGAGCATAGTAGCAAACATCTCAGGAGGGCTTCACTTCCGCCTTGGACTGATGTAGCGACAAGAGATCCCTCATTTCTGATGTCATTGCTTTGCCTTGACCTGTCGTAGTACAAGTAAGTTGAATCGCTTTGAATAATACTTAACGCGCCCAAACGGTTAATTACAGGGACAAATGGTTTGAGTTATTAAGACCTTTTCAGTTTTTCGGAACAAGCAGACAGCCAGACCCCTTTCGTCTCAAAACGGAAGCGCAGTGGATGCAACTGATGATTCAAACATCGCTTGTATCAATGAGTTGTTCTTATTTTAATAATACTAATGCATTAGTCAGTGGAAAGCCCCGCACCACGTACCTGGGGAATAGTGGGGCATTAGACCAGGCCTGCTGCCTTCTATTAAAATGAAGCACATTTCCCGCTATGCGGGGCAACCTCGTACCTCAAAACTTCATTTTTGTTCCCCGCCCCCTGGCCAATACAGTACATCGCAAATCACAAACGCACAATGTTGACCAAAATTAATATATTTCGAGAGTTTTGCCTCAAATTGAGATATGAAAATCAAGAATGCTGTCCATTTCTCATACAGCCAAAATTTTAAGTTGAACAATAATCTAACTTGAGTTATAGAATTAGCGCAGTTCCAAACTTAATAATCTCTCCAAAAACGGTAACATTAATCAGAGGGCTTAGCATGGCCCTGAAAATAGCAATAGTAGATACAAGTTTCCTTGGTGACAAAACCAAGTCCAAACTTGCATCTGACATACATCTAAACCTTGAACAATATATTCCAGTTATTTCACGTCTATGCATATATAAGCATACAAAATGTCTTTATGGCTTGATAATCCAGCTACATTTTGCAAATAACCCTCCATCGGTAACAAAGTTTGAAATTGCATGTTCCAAAAAAGATGAAACCTATAGGAGGTAAGGGTAGGATGGCGTCAAAGGCGAATCCCCGTCTCAGCCCCGCTAAAGGTCCCCGCTCGCCGATACTTGCGTCCAATGTTGTCGAAAACCCCGCATACCGTGGAAAAAGTGACAGTCTAAAACTGGGGGTCCTGGGCTTCCCACTGACTATTGCATAACAAGATCTCGGTTTTTTTTAAAGTCCGGATCCCGCGTGGATTGAACACACAGTGCGCTTCTACTTTGAGTCCTTCGAAGGAACCTTTCAAAATGACCATACAAACCGCTGTGGGCTATTTTGAAATCCCAGTCTGTAAGCAAAATCCTACGGTGGGACCATTAGGTTAGAAGCTACTGCGCAGTCCTTTCCCCAGCTATTGCTATTTTATTGAAGGTAGTTTTACTGATTCCCACGAGGAAAACCGAAGTAGAGCAGTGATCATGCGCAAGGCTCTTAGTCTTCTGTCACTGAGAGAATTCTGTCCTGTATTACTTTCTTCCCCTGCCAGGTGGGCTCGATCAGTTGGTAAGAGATCCGGACTGCTGAGATGGAAGGTCGTGGGTTCAAACCCCAGGCGGGACTAAAAACTAGAGTCTTAATGACCGGTACAATTATACTGGCTGTGTGATCATTATCTGCGGCAGTTCATATGATCGAGTCATAGGGAAATGTGACATTTCAATAGCCCTTTCCACGGAAAGAAAGAGCACCTAGAAATTAGTAAAAATAACCAAGATTGGGAGTCGTATCTTTTAAAACAGCGAAGTTATAGCTTAGCAAAGTCCGGAAATTTTACAAATGTCTGTAAAAATTTCCCGACTTTGTAGAGCTACATTTTAGCTATTTTGCTAACCTGCGATCGGCGCTCTCTTTTTCCACCATGCCCCTAACTCCCCCCTCCGCCAAAATGAATAACGCCTGATCGCAGGTTACTATTTTGCAAGATGTGTCTCTCCAACGTGGCCACTTTGGTAATTTTTAGGTGCTATTTCTAGCAGTGTCGACAGATCAGTGTCAACTGGCTGTTGGCACCGTGTTCCCTCGTCGAGGGGATAAGGTCTCTAGAGAGATTCCTCGTTCGTATCCCCCTTCCTCTTAGCCCGGCCGGGTGGAGGTAATGACTCACCTTCCCGTAATATCTCGGCCCACATCCCAAGGCATATTCACCCTAAATAGCCCTTATGAATTTCTATAGGTTCAAAGTGCGTACCCTGGAGAGGACGGTTGTCACTAATTCTTCCAATAACATTTCTAACTCGGACAGGAATCTCTTGGTGCACGACATGGTGTGGAGTACAGTCGAACACGACGGAGATGGACGCCCTTTGATTCATTTCCCAAAAACAAAGACGGCTGTCAGTTCTAACAAAGTTAGCGTGAAAACTATAGCAGTACAAGTCACAAGAAGAGATGACAAAAACTACGAATGGAATGATTTTAAAGTCGAAGTTCGAGATCACTCACAGAACAGTATGTGCCCATTGTATCGTTATTACGATCCAGTAAACTTCCTCACTGTTCACTTCAGCCCTACAGATCCTTTCGAAGCAGTGTTGAAGTTTCTAAAGAACGGCGTCACGCTTAGGTACAAAAAGTCTGCCCAACAGCGCTATGTGTTCTTCGGTCACAGTGCCAGTCAGCTCCGAGAAAGAACATGCGTTCTGTACAATGAGACACAAGGCAGTGTAGCAGACATCTTAAAACACTTCGGAGAATTTGAGCGGATACAAGATGTCGCAAAGAGAGCTGCTAGAATCGGTCTTCTCTTCTCGACTGCTCAGGCCACCTGTGATGTCCCTGAGGAGCACATAAGCGTTGTGGACGACATCGAGAGGGACAAGTACAACTTTACCGATGGGTGTGGTTTTATATCAACAGAGTGCGCCAAACGGGTCACAGAACACTTGAACATTGAGACACTTTACAAAGGCATCAAGTCACCAGAAACTCCGTCTGTGTTTCAAATTCGCCTTAAAGGCTGCAAAGGCGTCTTGTGCCATAATCCCAGCTTGAACGAAGGACTGCAAATCCGTCCTTCGATGGAGAAGTTTAAGTGGAGTCGTCAGGGACCACATCCTCTTGGGATTGTCGATATGGGATATTCACGGCCAAACGAATTCGGTTCCTTAAACAAACAGTACATTATGCTTCTATCAGCGCTTGGCATTCCTGATAATGCTTTTCTAAAAAAACAAGAGGAGTACTTTAAGGAACTTCAGGAGATCACAACAAATCAAGAAGTTGCCGTTAAGTATTTGTGTGTCAGTGGCGAGTTTGAGTTGGCAGAGAAACTCTTGAAGACGGGACAAATAGACCTGAAGATGAAGCGATCACTTGAACAATTTCGCAACAGGGTTCGGGAGCCCCAGCAAGCGAAAGACAATCCTTTGCAGAAACTCAAAAGGTCTGCCGCCAAAAGGTTGAAGATTCCTATTGAAAAGTCTAGAAATGTTTATGGCGTGTGTGATCCATCTGAGACATTAAAACCCAACACTGTCTTCTTCCAGCCCACAATTCGAGGACGACCGACAATTTTGAATGACATGCGTGTTGTAGTTGCCAAAAATCCCTGCTATCATCCAGGAGATATCCGGATTTTGCGTTGCACTGATGTTCCTGAATGCCATCACCTGGTGGACTGTGTCGTTTTCCCGACGGAGGGTAGAAGGCCGCATCCAGACGAGATCGCTGGAAGTGATCTTGATGGTGACAAGTATTTCGTTTGCTGGGATGAAGATCTTGTCCCAGCCAAGGAAGAAAACCCCTGTCAGTATCCAGCAGCGAAGCCCGTGAAACGGAGCAATCCCACAAGAGAAGACTTCGTGACACACTTTGCAAGGTACAGCAATTCCACTGTGAGCAAGCTGGATGGTTTGTTTGACAGATGGGCGGATGCTGAAGGTATTAACTCAGCACAGTGCAAGATGGTCGCGTTTCTTTTTTCGCGCGCTATCGACGCGGCTAAGACGGGAGAAAGAGTCCAAATCCCTAGAAATATTTTGGAGGCACCTCGGAAGAATGAAGATAGCGACAAGTTCGTTTGGCAGAAGCTCTACAAAAGGGCAAAGATATTCGAGAGCGATCAAGCCTTGGAAAATGCGATGCAAGGAAATGTGGAAGCGTTTGATGAAGAAGATCTTCTCGCCCTAATCCGTAACCAAGAATCTCGACTCAGTGAATACCGCCTTTTTCGGCTTCTGTATAAATGGTGCCAGCAATTCAACAAGGAAAGGGACATTGCCCGCTTCATTCCCTACATTGACTTCACTAAATTCAGCGAGGAGCAACGCAAATTGTTGCCAACAGATATCCCACACACTGATCTGGAGCCTCTGCTCCACCCCCTGCACCAGTCAAGAATTCTTTTGAAAGACGACATCCAGACTTTCAAACTTGATCGTGGCCACGAGAGGCGTTGGCAGCTTGTGTACTCAGCCGAAGGTGGTGACATGTCGTGGAACGTTCTTCACAATGTTTTGACTTCTCCTTTGGAAAAGCTGCTCGTATTCAACTTCAAGCTTGGAGGAATACACTGGACGATTTCCTTGGCTATGTCAGTACCCTTAAGCTCGTCTGAGGTACTCACTTTGGAGCAATACGAAGATCACGGTGCTCAAGCGTTTGTTTCGGTGGACGTTCACTCAGGAGAGAGACACGTCTTGGATCTGAAGCGAAGTTATAGCTTCGCGTTGGAAGGGAGACGTCTTGATATCTACACAGGAAAAAAGCAGAATACATTCATCTGTCTCCGAGAAGATGAGAATGACCATGTGCCC
Organism: Pachyseris speciosa; assembly: GCA_016490735.1. Lineage (NCBI taxonomy): Eukaryota > Metazoa > Cnidaria > Anthozoa > Scleractinia > Pachyseridae > Pachyseris > Pachyseris speciosa. Next base: position 101,096 of record JAEMWC010000798.1, on the reverse strand, counting down.
ATAATGAGTGTTGCCTTGGATCGGTTTAAATCAACGCTTCCCCGAGATTATCAAACTCGTCTCAGAAGAGAGCACTTCCTGCAGATGGAGGTTTTCTGTGTGTATGATCATTCGGATCCAGGACAGAAAATTCAGAAGATGGCACACGAGAATTCTGTTTGGAATTCAGATGCCGATGCGAATGATCCAAACCAGAATGTTCCTGAAGACCAGCGAGAGTTCATTTCCCGTCAATGTGATTTCCCAACTCTCCAAAGTGATCCTGAAGAGCTGATCAGCGATTTAGAGAGACAATTCCAAACTGTGCACGAGCTGATGGAGAAGGGTCAGCTACAGAGCAGTCATCTGGAGGAAATGTACGCCCGAATGACGTCCCTATCGGATGAGCAGGTTTGCCAACATTGTTATGTTTGAAAGTTTTAAGGGGTTGTGTCACGCTGCTGATAATCTTTTCACTATATCGTTGTGAGGTATTGGGACCAACGATGGTAACAAGTAAATTGGAAGCCTTAGGTAGCTTTGCTCCTAACATTCAGAGCCATGACGTGGGCTTGGTCAATTTTATGGTACAATGTCGATGCACCTTACCTGACACCTACGAAATGCTAATACGCCAAAAGTACTACAGCAAGTGTATGCTGAAAAAGATGATACCGGGCAAAGTGAAAACATGGAATTGATGGGCAAAATGAAATAAGTTCAATTCTTGTGATTAGCCCAAACTTAAAGTACTGAATTTCTGCTATTTTAAGACTGTATGAACTCTTTCTGTAAATTATGTATTGTTACTGTAAATGAACACAATCTAAACAGTTAAAAACTTGCTATGTTTTGTGCAATGTTTATGTCGTCGCCTAAGGCGAATATCTTCCTCAATTCAGTTGTCATGGGAGAGTTCAGTTGCATATGATGAAACTACTTTGAATGTTATAATTAATAAGGATACAAATGGTAAAGAACCTGTAATAATTAATGACAGTTCAGTATTTCTGTACATTTTCAGGAGAAGCATGAAATAGCGTGTCATTTAGAGTCAGTTCTCTGGAGGTCCAACGTGTCTTTGAAGACGTCCGAGCATTACAAGAATTTGCTGATCTGCTTGCTAAGTGGTCTCCAAGCCTTCCACGTTGACGTTGTCCTTGGAGAGAAAGTGCTCATCACACTTGTAACCAGAGTAAAACGTTGCCTGGAGACCCTGTGGAAGAGAGATGTTACGTTAACTGTGGAACAACTGTACGAAATCATCGATGCTGTGCTCCTTGGAAATGATTATATCACTGGAAGCCACATCGTTCAAGTCCTTCGCCAAGGTGAGTTACCTATTTATTAAGGTCCAGTTTAACTGGCCGCATACTAATCCCTTCACATAGCATGTGATACTTGAAGCCTTTTCCGTCTCTATACGAAAAGCAAAAGTTGAAAAGGATTTCTGGTATCACAGACTGCCCTCTCCTTCCCCCCACCCTACCCCGCAATCATACTCTGAAAAAAAAAACCTGGTTTAATGGCCAACTTCCCACAAGTCTCCTGTAGCTCAGTAATAGACCATCCGAACTAGTAATTGAAAGGCCGTAGCTTCGACTCCAGTTGGGAGAACTCTGCACTTTTTTTCCGAGTATGCCTAAGACAGTATCAGATACAGTAAAAACCTGCATATAGTGCGGTTTTCAGTTGGGTGTCGAAAGTCATTTCGAAATTACTTTGGTTTTGCTTTAATTTGCGTAAACCAAAACCAATTGTGACTTGCTCGAGCTCGTTTTCCCGCGCTTTGCGCCAGCTGCATGTAATTGCTTTGAATACTGATTGGTTCATTGCGATGTTTTCGTCTGTTGTGTTTGGTCAGAGTAATTACTTTGGTTTTGGTTTTACGACAATGAATTGAAAACTGCTCTAAGAACCTAGTGATTTACGAACCTACAGGCTGAAATTTGGCATTTAAATACCACAAAATATAAGAACCTGTTCAGCCTGGCAAAGAAAAAGAGGTTTTTATACAAAAAACAAATCACTCCAAGTTTGATGGTCAAAATTCTGAATTTTAATTGTGTGAGAAACCTCTGACAAAGCGTTATCGTGTATATGTTTTCTTTGATTTACATTTTTTTTATTTTCACTTTATTTTTACTTAAAGCTATATTTATAAGTAGTACAATATTTCTACCAACGGTTACACTACGACAACCTATGGAAAATAAGAACGTATTAAGAACCTAATCAGCCTGTATTGTGAAAACCCACTCTAAAATATAAGAACCCGTTCAGTCTGACCTCGAAATTCTAGGTTCTTATATGCGGGTTTTTACTGTAATTACATCTTTCAATGCAAGTTCGCTAGCGTTTCTTGTTTACCCCTAGGTGACGTACCACTGGAAGGTTTCACAATTCACCCAAATTCCCTCCCCTACTTTCTTCATTGGATTTCACTCACAGCACTTGAGTCCCTAGCAGAGATCAAACAAGCTGTCCTGTCGTCTCAAGCAACACAGCCACGTGATCGTGTTAAAGCCCAAGCCATGGCCTGTGGAGAACAAGAATTGTCATTTACGCTTGTACTGACCGCTGGAAGCCATCCATTTCGCCCCGCAGACGGTGTAGCGTTGAGTCGATCGGGTATCTCTAGGCGTGAATATGTAGGTGAGATTACAGCTATCAATGGAATAATTCTCACTGTCACCATTGTGTGGCCCGCAAGCGCAGATGGCAGTTCAAGAAAGGACATCGTCCAAGGAAAGTGGTGTCTTCATAAGTTTCCGAGTCTTGTGGGATACCGGAGGACTGCTGCTGCATTGAAGGCCTTCCGGGATATGACATTTTGCGGACAAGCTCTCTATGAAGGAATTGTTGGCAGCTTTTGCATCAGTGAATATTCCAATTCAGAAACGCATTGTAGAAGGGAAACTGGCACGGACGGTGGGCAAAGCGGTAATTATGAGAAGTTCTCTCAGATTTTATCCATCATCACCCTACAAACCAACAATTCAGTAATAAGTTCTCAACATCTTATTAATTACATACAGATCATCGAAAACGATGTGATATTTCCTTTTTTTCAGTTTCCCTTTAGCCTGTGAGGCGTACGCGTGCACAAGTGTAATTTTGGGGCCCCGCAACGCGTTCTCTCTCGCACTTATTCCACCTCTTGGTGCTGGAAAACTCTCACTCCGAAAACGTTCAACTAAGAGGCTGTCTCTGTAAAAACCACATACTCAATTTCGCATCAAAAATAACTTCGCCTGAAACTCTGGTAACTGAAAGACTTTACCAAGGTTAGAATAAAAACATATTCGGTTTGAATCGAAACGAGTTTTCGGTGGAGTTAGGAACCATAAAATATTTCGCCCGGTCAGCCCCAATCGCAACGTCTGCGAACAGCATAAAATTGCCATTTTTCTTGGCGCTGTAAAATGTTTGATTCGCATCATCCAGCAATGGATGATACATCAATTCACTTATTAACGTTTGCAGTTTTGCGAAAGACTAACAGATTTTCTCTTGATTTATGTTTCAAGACGAAATCAAGCGTATTACGAAACACTATCAATCGCTGTCGAACAATGGCCGGAAATGGCCTTGCTTCAAGAGCTGGTTTTGAAAGTTTGGGACCTCGTTAAACACTCTAGTCTACACAGCCGAAAAGTATAGGCCTTTATCGGCGAAAATATGCAAAATCCCCTGCACGTTTTCAGTATTTCTAAAGTTATGGCCGTTTGTAACAACACACGTACGAGCAGTTGCGACTTTGACGCCTACAACAAAATCGACATATCTCGGGCAGATTTTATCATAAGTACGGCTTACCTGCATCGCAAAACGGGTTTATTTCCACCTTAAGCCATTTTCCAAGACTTTCAATCACTGAATTGAACGGCAGTTCCAGTAAATAGCTGGTTATTGCTCTCGAAACGCGAGAATTAAACGGCTTTTATCGAGTTTCTTGTAAGCGAACCTGAAGCCCGACTCCCCGGCCACATGCTGTGATAAATATTCCATCGAGACAGCTCTTCAGAGCTGGGTTTCTTCGTGAATCAGTCAATTAACTATCCAAATCTTGCGTTAAGGAGAAAACCGTGATTTGAAGGCTGAGATATTTTGAAGAAATTGTGAGGGTCCCCCAGGGGTTTTTGGGGAACAAGGGAACACGGGAAATTTGGCAATGGGAACACGGGAACAAAGCAAAAAAAATTGTAGGGAACAGGGGAACATCAAATAGGTTAGGGAACAGGGGAACAAACTCAAAAAATTACAAGGCCCTACGTTTTTTACATAAACGTGGGGGTGATAGAAGATTTTCTGCTGTTTTCTGATTTCTTTGGCAAGTTTTTGTTGCCATCTTTCGTGTCTACTCGTCTCTGACCGTTTCTAGCTCTGGCGCTGAAATCGTTCTTTTCCGACAAGGTGCGGACCATTGGTTTAATAGTTAATTAGGATTTATATGCAAAGAATAAGAGATAAAATTTAATCTTGAAAGGGTAACAAGGGAACAAGGTGTAATTTTGGACGGGAACAAGGGAACAGAGTTAAAATTTTGAAGGGAACACGGGAACACAGACCCCCCTGGGGGACCCTCAATTGTTGGCACAATTGATAACACGACGGGTTTACAGAAATGAGGAAATAATGAATTCCGGAATCCGGAATTCAGAACCCGTAATTGAAATCCAGGAATCCGGAATCTAGAACCTGGAGTGCGGAAATCAGAAAGAGCTCACATGGAGGAGAATATATGAAACCAAATTAATGTTTCTGCAAATGACTGAACTCTTTACCAACCTCAACAAATCTCTTTGAACATGTTATTGAAAATGGCGTCAAAATGCTCCTGTTTATTTTTGTATATACGAACAAAGGGAGTTATTTCCTAAGAATCTGTGGTGCTGTATCGGTGTGAGAGTGAAACAAGAGAATTTGGTTTATCAACGGAGTTAACAATGTAAATTGACCACCGTAAAGGGATTCAAAAAGCTGACATTTCGAGCGTTATTCCTTGGTCAGAGCGAAGGGCTCCGACGAAGGGCTAACGCTCGAAACGTCACTGAGCCTTTGATAAACCAAATTTTCGTGTTTTGTTTATAGCCGGTGTTGTGTTACATCTGAAACACGTAATTTTGTTTATTTGTTTATCGTTTTTGATTTTCCTCCTCTGAAAACAAAAGCGCTAGACACTGGAGGCTTGGTCAAGTGCACGTTAAAATAAAAATGGCAAGTAGCTGGCTTAACGTATCAGTACAAAAATTACAGTGTGTGGCAATCTCAAGAGAACAAATGTGCTGCGTACAACAGTGTGTGCAATGTCACTGCGTGTGTCGGGTCGTTCATTCTTTATTGACTGAGTTAAAACAAAATTATATTGAAAGTGCTGACCAACTAAAGACGAGTTTCGCCATTGGTAGACGACCAATTAGTGCCCCATGCATATACAGGCATTGCACTAAATAGAGAATATAAATGCCCTTAGTGAACAACATCGTTCCAGGATCACTCGGCGGAGAAAATCCCTGGGAACGACTCCCTACTCCTTTTACATGCATGAAAATTAAAACTGAAAAATGATTTGCCCCGAAAGTTGTCTTTGCTCTCGAAGTCAATTCAAACAATTAAACCAAGAAATGTTATAGTCTGTGGGGTCTATATAAAGTGGTTAATTTATCAGACAACACCGACAAATTGCATGTCAATTTGTATAATAAACCTGGTCAATAAAAATAGTACAACGTTGAAGTAACACATCCGATCAAATGGTTTTAGTCAGTTAAAGATTGCTGGAAACTACTCTCTGAAGACTGGAAATGCTATTTCAGGGATCATATATTTCAAAATCTCCCGTGGAAACAAACCCCAGACACCCTCAGAAATTCGCGCCTTCGCTGCTTCTGCGGTGTCCCCTCCCCATAAATTTAACCCTTCTACTACGGCACTGCCTCAAGTTGGTCCGCGGAAAGGTCATGTTGCAAACCCAACCTGTTCATATTCTTTTTTATTACTTCTACATATTCGGAAAATTTTGTGAACCCAGATCAAGACTCGCTACAAAATGGTCCTCCCCTGGTCTCAAATAAACACTTGTTTTCCATTTCTTTCCCTCGAGATTTTGGCCTGTTCTTAAACTGGCAAGTGGATTTACTCGTGAGGTTCGTAAGCGGACCTCTGAGAAATCAGCATCCTACCGATACTCCATCTTCGAGTGATCTACATATGGAGTCATTTTTTAAAAATGTAAGCCTTCAAAACACGATTTTCTCTCTATTACAGGATTTGGATAGTTAATTGTCTGATTCACGAAAAAACCCAGCTCTGAAAAGACGTTTCGATGGAACTAACCCCCTTTATTCACATATACAAAACAAAAACATTTCAAGGCCAGTTTTCAATATCATCTTCAAAGAGATTTGTTGGGGCTGGTAAAGAGTTCGTTAAATTGCAGAAAAATTAATTTGGTTTCAAATATCCTCCTCTATGTGAGCTCTTTCTGATTTCCGCACTCCAGGTTCTGAGTTCCAGATTGCATCGTTTCGGTAAATCCCTCGTGTTCCAACGATCTAAATGGGGTCAGTTTCTTCAAAATATTTAAGCCTTTAAATCACGGTTTTCTCCTTAATACAAGACTTGGATAGTTAATTGACTGATTCACGAAGAAATCCTGCTTTGAAAAGATGTTTCGATGGAATACCTATCACAAAATGTGGCCGTGGAGTCGGGCTTCAGGTTCGCTTACAAGAAACTCGATAAAAGCCGTTTAATTCTCGCGTTTCGAGAGCAATAACCAGCTATTTACTGGAACTGCCGTTCAATTCAGTGATTGAAAGTCTTGGAAAATGGCTTAAGGTGGAAATAAACCCGTTTTTCGATGCAGGTAAGCCGTACTTACGATAAAATCTGCCCGAGATATGTCGATTTTGTTGTAGGCGTCAAAGTCGCAACTGCTCGTGCATTTGTTGTTACAAACGGCCATAACTTTAGAAATACTGAAAACGTGCAGGGGATTTTGCATATTTTCGCCGATAAAGGCCTATACTTTTCGGCTGTGTAGGACTAGAGTGTTTAACGAGGTCCCAAACTTTCAAAACTAGGTCTTGAAGCAAGGCCATTTCCGGCCATTGTTCGACAGCGATTGATAGTGTTTCGTAATACGCTTGATTTCGTCTTGAAACATAAGTCAAGAGAAAATCTGTTAGTCTTTCGCAAAACTGCAAACGTTAATAACTGAATTGATGTAAGATCCATTGCTGGATGATGCGAATCAAACATTTTACAGCGCCACGAAAAATGGCAATTTTATGCTGTTCGCAGACGTTGCGACGGGTGCTGACCGGGCGAAATATTTTATGGTTCCTAACTCCACCGAAAACTCGTTTCGATTCAAACCGAATATGTTTTTATTCTAACCTTGGTAAAGTCTTTCAGTTACCAGAGTTTCAGGCGAAGTTATTTTTGATGCGAAATTGAGTGGGTGGTTTTTACAGAGACAGCCTCTTTATAAGCCTTTTCAAAGTTACTCTTCTCTTAAGAAGCGTTTCACCAAAAGTAATACGGGAGCATATTTTCACCATTTTTGACGATCGCTTGGGATTCTTTGTGTAAACGCTGGAGATTTTACCTTAACTGTCAACCAAGGTAATAGATAATCCTTTTTTCTCGTACGGCTTACTATTCGGCTTTGTACGAGCTTGTAATTGGTTTCGACCTTCCTTCCTCAGCTGTAACTGGAACAAGAGTGTTAGGGACAGATGAAGAGGAAACCGCATTGTGTTGTGTTCCATTTATACCCTGGGATTCAGGAAACGAAAGCCAAAATGCCGCAGTTCAAGACGCCACTTGTAGCCAGTCTGCCGTAACTCTCATCCAGGGACCACCTGGATCCGGCAAGACTGTAACATGCGCGGAGATTGTACGCCGCTGGCTGCTGAACAGTGAGGGCCTAATCCTTTTAGTGGCGGAGACAAACGAGGGCGTAGACAATCTACTGAAGAAGCTTTTGGAGCATGGAATACAACAAGAGAAGATTATTCGTTTTGGAAGCTCGGGGTGGAAAGTGGCAAAAGAACTGGAGCAGCTGACGTTTGAGTCCAAGTACAGGCAAAAGGTTTCTGATAAGAAACACCGCGATAGAATCGACAAAAAGATAGCGAAGAGAATTCTTGAGAGTTCCAGAGTCCTATGCACCACTTGTATCAGTGCAGGGTCAGCGCTGCTTGATGGGATCGAGTTCAAACAAGTGTTGGTTGACGAAGCCTCACAAGCAACTGAGCCCACGATCCTTGTTTCTCTTTGGCACGGCTGTCAAAAGCTTGTCCTAGTGGGTAAGTTGTTGAGAGCTGATATGCGACCGAATTTTATGAAATCCAGGGCATTTACTGAAGTTCTTTTTAGGGTAAGAAGCTTGACGCACCTTCCAAACCAAATTGTATTTTGGCGTTAGACCAAGACAAAAGAGAAAATATATTCCCATTATTTCATTTCCAAGAGGCGTGTGTGTAAACGTGAGGTGTGTTTATAAGATACGACTTGACGCCCCAGTTTATCGGCCCAACATGATCGCAGTGCGCACCATACGTGTCGCGCCGACTCTTTCAAAGAAATCGCCACGTCAATCAAGATTTACGTACAACTACATGAAACTCTCGGGCCAATATCGCTTTATTGTTAACCTTCGTTTTTCTCTATAGCGAAGGTTTAGGAAACTAACGCACCGTGTTTTCTTTAAAGGGGATGACCAGCAATTACCTCCCATGGTACTATGCGAGCTTGCAAAGGGTCCTAATCTACTTTCAACGTCCATGTTCTCTCGGCTGCGACAGGTAGGCTTTCCAGTGCGCATGCTTGACATCCAGTACCGAATGCATCCATCCATAGCATGGTTTCCTTCACGCCAGTTTTATGATGGAAAACTCAACAGTGGTGTCTCCGAAGAGGACAGAAAAGCGCCTACGGGTTTCAGTTGGCCAAATAAGAACATCCCGGTGGCCTTTCTAACCACACCCAATTCCGCGGAAGAGATGTGCAAGGCGTCCTCTAAGCAGAATGTTTTTGAAGCAAAACAAATCTGCGAGGTCGTTCTTCAGCTATTAGACGCAAAAGACGTGGCCGAAGAAAGCATAGGGATCATAACGCCTTACCGAGCACAACTCAAGCTCATCTCGGAATCGAAACAACTTCAAAACGTCTCAGTCAGAACGGTGGACGGTTTCCAGGGCCAAGAGCGTGATGTCATCGTTTTCTCGGCTGTGCGGTGCAACGAGCATGGATTTGTCGGTTTCCTTGACGACGAGAAGCGAATGAACGTGCTCTTGACACGCGCGCGCAGAGGAATGATTGTTATTGGCAACAGGCAGACGCTTGAAAAATGTGATTTGTGGAAGAAATGGATTGATTGGGTAGATGAGAATAAACTGTCACGTGACTGTACTTCAGATGATGCAAGAGGTACCTAATTTTTGATTGATTTACGCTGTTTCCATCTTCACTATAATCGCGTTCCTTGATCTCATTCGCGCTTATGCTGACCGTGGGAGATATGGGTGCGATATTACTTCCTTTTCCTTTTGAAGGCCACGCTTGTGTTAAGGACGTTCGCGCTAATTGTTTATGCGCACCTAAACTGCGCAGGTAACGCGACAATATTATGTCACGTATTAGTCTCCATTGACTTGTCCCCAACTAAACAAACATGGCGTCGTAAACTTGAGACCAATTTTACTCGTTTAGATCGTCGGTGACCCCCTTTTTTTTTACACGAATCATTTACACTACTCATTCTCTACCAAACCTGATAAAATGAAAAAATTCTCACTGTAAGAAGTTTCATTTTTTAAAATTTTCTTCCGTTGTGCCATCAAATTCCGGAGCGTCCTCATAAGCGCTACCGTTTTAACAACGGTAGCACTTACGAGGATGCTCGTTGAGGATTAGATTCAATGTTTACGACATCTCTAATGGCGTGAAATTATTTAAAATATCCACTCCTTAAGACCTATTAAAGAAATATTAACTTAACCAGTTTATTTCTATGATTTTTGATGGCTAATTCGATGAAGCTATGCTTCGTTATTATGGCCGATTTATCGCAAATAGGGCATTTTTCCAGTGCCCTTTCCTCCGAAACAAAGTCGGTGACCCCCAATTGTTATTTTTTATTTTGGAATAAGTAACTCATGCCCTAACTTTAGACGAGAAGTGAAAAAATTTCCACTGGGGAAGATTTTTGCGCGAACTTCCTTAAGGTGGTTGAACACAGTTTCCGCGAGGTCAGCTGCATTTCGCTTGATGGCACAGATTCTAAATCAGACTGAAAAAAGATGGTGAAGAAAACGCTTTGCTTGTTTTTGTCGGCTATTGCAACGCGGTCCGCAAACCAAGAAATGGAAACACGAGCTGAACTTTGCAAACGTCGCTTATTGTCTTGTGGCGCGCATGCGTACTAAGGAAAGCATGTGAGACTGCTGTATTATTTGACGTTTTAAAATTTTTCAAAATCTGCTCATAAGAATTCAATGAAATTTGGCAAACGTTTTCGCCACCATTTTTTTTTTAGTGCTAGCTGAAGAATCATGAATTGCCCCCCCCCCCCAAAAAAAAAAAAAACAACAACAACAACAACAAAAAAACAAGAATCTTGAAGCCAAATGTGTCAGCCTCTGGAGATCATAGTTTCGTTTCTATTCCAGACGCACAAGGACAAGACAGCGGGTCAGCTGGAAGAAGAGGCAGAGGCTGTGGTTCTCCGCAGAGAGGGCTGGGACGAGGCCGACGGGGAAGGAACTGGAAAGCAGCTCGTGACAGCTGGCGAACGTAAATTACGTGTCAGCGATTTATTCTTACGAAAAAGAAAAGAAAAAGGCTTCACTTAAAGAAACCAAACGCTTCTGCAATTCACAACCCAACGATGAAATTATGTTACTACGTCAGTATATAGGAAGGGATTTCTGGTGCAGACCTCTCAGGCAATTTAAGACCAAACCATTTTCCAAACCTGACACGCCTTTAAGACAGTTCTTGTCAGTTTAATCATAGCCTTTTAAAAGCAATTAACTTTGTAACCAAACGTGCAAATGCTCCAAAATTTGGCTGTTGAGTGCCCAGGACACTCGAAAAAGCCGTGAAATAAAGATAAATGCTATTTTATTTTGACAAAGTCTAAATTTTTACCACTAATATCTACAGCTCCGCTTCAACTAAGTAAATACCTCCAGCTCTCACATACTGCGACTGCGTTGCCTGTGCAGTGGTGTAGCCTTCCTCTCCCTTGAGATTCTCAACGAATTCTTTCGTTAAGTGACCCACCTTGGTCAGAGGGGAATGATGTCAATTGGGACGTGTGTCCTGTTTCACTCTCCCATAACTGCGGTTGATTCCGCAGCGACATCAACCGCAGCGACAGAATTACTAGATTCATTAGATTAGAGCAGCACCATCGTAGGAACTTGTTATATGTGCGTCCCGAAGTCCCGGGTGAGTACCGTAAAAGCTCTATTAAGCACTCCTTCTCTATTAACCCCCCTCTCTAATAAATCCCCCGTTTGGAAGTCGGTTTTTGTAATAAGCCCCCATCTCTAATAACCCCCCTCCTTTTAGGACATGAGACTTTGTAATGAGCCCCTCCTATTCCCTCTTACGAAATCCACTTCAGCAGCACTGTTGGTTTATTCTTAAACAAATACAAACAAACACATAATACTGTTTGTAGCTCTTTATTAAATAATCAAGTTTCACTGCAGTTGTTTGAGTTTGTTACGAAAACTATTATAAGACAAAAAAGGCGTGTTTGAGATTTCAAATAAGCCCCCCCTCTCTATTAAGCCACCCTCTCTAACAAGCCCCCGTCTATGAGGTCTGAAGTTAAATAAGCAATGAAAACGTAAAGCTTGTGGGATGTGACTGGAGTGACAAGGATACTTCACAAATTAATGTGATCAAGTAAGCTGAAGCCACTCAAAAGGCACTAAGGCCACAAGGTAGCGGGCATTACCCCCTAAATCTACCAAAGCAAAGATTGAGCCCAAGCATTAGCAGCCATGGACAGCTGTTTCGGATCAAGTAAGCTGAAGCCACTCAAAAGGCACTAAGGCCACAAGGTAGCGGGCATTACACCCTAAATCTACCAAAGCAAAGATTGAGCCCAAGCATTAGCAGCCATGGACAGCTGTTCCGGCCGAAACAGCTGTCCATGGCTGCTAATGCTTGGGCTCAATCTTTGCTTTGGTAGATTTAGGGTGTAATGCCCGCTACCTTGTGGCCTTAGTGCCTTTTGAGTGGCTTCAGCTTACTTGATCACATTAATTTGTGAAGTATCCTTGAAATTAAATAAGCCCCCCGGGGGCTTAATAGAGCTTTTACGGTATTTGTGCAAGACATTTTGTGCACAATTGTTGCTTTGTTCTAGATGATAAACGATTTCAAACACAACCTCGCTCCCAAGGCTTTTTCTCTCACTTTTTTCCCAAGTGAGGGAACGAGGTTGTTTCAAACAGACGCGATTTCAACGTGAGATGAAGAACAATGCCGGTTTCAAGCTGCCCCTTGTGCAAGTCATGACGAATTTGAATTCGAGTTGCGGTAGAATTGTTTATCACTTGATGCCGTTTCAAAGATTCATATTCAGGTATAAACAAACCACTTTTCCTGTTTCCAAACCCAATCGCAGTCCACGTTTGAGCGCTCAGAATCAATTTTGTAGTTACAGATAAGTAGTTGTTCCAGTGATCGTTAAATTCAGCGAAATTTTCCATAAAGGACCATATTATCGGGAATAAGAAACTTGCCGTCATCTGAGAGGGCGCACCCTGAATATATGTTAGTTTGCGCCTCCTGGCGTTCCCTAGGTATCCCAGCTTCTCAGATTCAATATTGAGTAGGGTGTGGGGGAAAGGAGAAGTTGTTTTGGTAATGTTGTTCAGGTACACATATTGGAGGTGCACAGTGTTTTAGACTGCTGGCTGTCCCTTCTTGGATAGTCCGGCGAAAAGTGCAATCCATAAACAGACCGTGCGGTGAGACGAACGAGGAGAAAAGATCTTCCCCAGGCTCCCCTCAGCCCATTCACCTCGGGCTTCACCAGTCTCCTCGCGCTATTGGCGTGAGCTCCCCGCTAACTAGAAAGGGACTGTTAGCAGTCTATGATACGAGCGGGCTTGAATGCTTCAGTCTGTTTCCCATCCAGCTCCATACAACGCGCTCATCTTCACCTGCGCTCATCACGGTAATGTTACGCTCCATCTGGTAATGGTTGTACCTCCCCAACCTGTTTCTATACTGATCTATGCTGCGTGCGTTTTTCATAAGAAAAAATGAAAAGAAAACAAAGAATGTCGGCACGTCTTACATCAAGGGTTGGTGTGGTGAATTTTGACTTTCTGTCTGGCATTCGAAAGTACATCGCCTTACAAATGTGTTTTAGCTTAGGGCCTCTCTACTGAAAGCATTGACTTATTGCTCCCTAGCGGGTTTCCCGCGGGCTTTCCTCCAAACTGTCGCTTTGCTGAAAGGGTCAGTCGCTCGGATGCACGTCCGTGAACCTGCGGCTGGGATGACCTCAAGAGAGATCAACAAATGGGTGCCGTTTTCCCCAAAGATAGGGAGCTTTAGCAGCGACGACAACGAAAACGTCATTTCAAAATCAAGTTTCTCGTTTTCGTAACTCTTTTGCGTTTATTCCAATTTGTTTAATTTGGAAAATATTGGCGAACCTTCTAGGGACTAAATTACTATGAACTGCGTTAAAGTAAGGAAACTGAAAGAAAAATTTACCTTCGTGCGCTCACGTTCTCGAGCTCTTTTTCTTTTTCTGAATTTTTGCCTGCCACTCTATGAGTCCTGAAGAAATACGCGGAAAAACCGCTGCTTTTTTCTTTGGCAAATTTCAAAACGACCCTTTGGAGATTGATGAATGCATGAATGAAACTTTATTGAACACTCCCCTGAGGGGCTTTTCGGTGATCAAAAAGACGTATATGTGATCATTCTTATCCATTTAATAAAAAAATAATAAACCGGTTGTCAACGCTGTTGACAGCCTTCATATGAAATATTTTCCTTTTCATGTTTGCTTATCAACATTTTAACGCATTACCACAGATGGAGACATTTAATAATTTTTTTTTTCGATGGAAGAAGGCTGTCAACCAAGCAGAGTCTGCATCAACTTAAAAAAATCGAAACCAAGAGTGCACAATTTTCTGACCTACAAACCGAAACCGAAAAAGTTTTCTTTGGGTCTTACCATAGAGTCCACACACACACACACACACAAAAATGATTATAAATATGGGAATCAAAATCATAATGTTTTATTCAATTCATTTTGAAGGTATATGTGCGTTATCGTAAGGTTTAAAATTTGCATGTTTCATTTGGTTTTAAAAATCACGGTCACAACATCAGCCCTACCAGTGGCACCTGAGTATCAGGCTTTTTGGGGGAGGTCACTGGGTTGGCTAATATCGACAATGGAATGTTGCATGTCTGCAGCAGTGGGATTGCAGTATGAGACTGAAGGCGTGAATGCTATCTCTGCAATAAAAAAATCAGTCTTGCATTTTGGTTTCTTTAGATTTGTCAGGGAAGGGCGAGATGAGAGGATTGTACAGTTCAATGCACTAATCCATAAAATTATATCGTAACTGATCACAGAAACTCAAATTTTGTCTAGAAAATTCTTTGTTGGTGCTGAATTGAATTCATGTCATCTGGGACCACAAAAGTGACATCAGACATTATCCCAGGCCATTCAAACAATTTCCAAAGTGTATAAATAAAAGCATCTTCAACTATCCCGTTTCTTTTCTGGTGGTACTACACAAACAGGACACGAGGCATGGTGCACTATGTAATCGCTGACGCTGCCGAGAATGGTACGTCTGGCGGTGCTGAGTCCACGGCATCCCACCACAATGAGATCAACTTTTTCATTCCGAGCTTCAGTACAAATCACATTGCCAGCAGGCTTGCCCACAACAAGAATCATTTGATAATGAATCTGCAATGTTATTGAAAGCAAGAGAAAAAAGCAATTATTTCAGGCAGCAACAATCATTTGATAATGAATCTGTAACTGAAAGAAAGAGTAATATACCGAGAGTAGTGATGTTTCCCAGAGATAAATGTGACGGAAACACTAGACTCAAGGGAAAACAAAACTAACTAGTTTCCTGAGGGACCGTACATTAAGTGTTTTGTTATATATCTAGACCTTCCCTTCAACAATCACAGAAAAACAAACAAACAAACAAAGATGGCACTACAAGAACACATTTTTATTCACAAGTCCACTGGATGGATAATTTACAAATAATGTTTCAAGCATGAGCACATGCTGAAGATCAGCTGACGCCACTTTTTATTCATGCACTGATCACGTGCTATTGTATCTGGTGAGGGCAACAACTGCGGAATTGTATCCCGGTCAGGTTACATTTGAATTTGATCAGGAGCACGTGACCAAGAAACAACCAATCACAGTGGTCGTTTTGTTGAGTGAAAGTCTGGGTATGTAACAATAGGAATTATTTTAAGGGGGGAATATATTTTATATTTTCAAATCTCTCATTCTATATTTACAACACTCCATGTGTAAGATAAATAGATGAGCTACAGGCAGACCAATCAGCCAGCTGAAAACAAGCACCAAGTATCTAACAAAGCTGACACCGATCAAGCCTGTAGTGATGGTTTAATAACCTTATAATTTTAATAGGTTAACATGGTTTGCCGCGACTCACTTAGAAACACACATAGAAAAGAAACCAAAGTGTCCCAAAGCCTCTTGTCTTTGAACAAGACCAGGGACTTGAACTGAAACTGATCAAAGGTCTGTAGCCCAGGGGGGTACTCGAAGTATACATGACGGAGGGGTCCGACGGAGCTTCATATTGCAAACCCAAAAAAATACACAAGCCTGAAATTTTAGACCCAGAAAGATGCCTGGCATCAAAATATCCTACCCACAAAAATACAAGACTTAAATGCCTCAATACTGATTTATTCAATCAAACAGTCGCACACGTTGCTGAAAAAAAGTTCGAATGAATATTATTCTGATCCACTGATCGCAATGAAAAGTTCACTTGGAGATGTGACCCAACAAAATACGCATATTTTTTTAAGACCTAAAAAAATACATGGCCGATCTCTTGACCCAAAAAAATACTGAGTGTATAAATTTTCAACCCAAAAAAATACGTCGGACCCCCCCAACATGTATACTTCGAGTACCCCCCCTGGGGTCTGTAGCAGTCTCTTATGACACAATGCAGGGTTTTCAATAAGTTTTGAAATAGCCGTCTGAGCTAACTAAAGTAGGCGGCGACCTGATGAATTTTTTTAAATAATTTGAGTGAAAATACAGACAAAGTAGGTGGTGGTAAGAGGTAAATTCTGACAAAGTAAGCGGCGATTTTCGCTGGTTACTGGCTTCTAATGAAATCCCTGACAATGCATTAATCCTAATGATACATGAATATTTTTTAAATACCTCTTTCTCTTTGCACTTCTTTTCGTATGTTTTCATCATCTCTTTAGCCTGTTCTCTCAAGTCATTAACCATTTGACTCCATTCCTCATAGTAGGCAAAGACAACTAACATGAAACGAATGCAGTTTATCATTAACACCTCCTCATGACACTGACATTTTCTGAATTGACAAATTCACACAACAGAACAGTAGAAAGATACTTACAAGGGCCAGATGAATACGGAAGAGGAGGAATTTCAAAAGCGTGAACCACAACCACTGCATCCCCTTTACAGTATACATTGCTCATGTACCCTGAAATAATAATAATAATAATGAAATGATGCTGCAAATTATCACTGAGGAAAGTAACTGATAATGACTCTCACCACCTGTTACCTAAGCATTCAGGAGAAGTGGTGGTTAGGGGCCATCTACAGGACACTGGTGAATCAAAGAATAGAAGCTCTGATTAAAAAATCTGAGTAAGTGCCTCCACACACACACACCTCTCACACTAAAGGATGCTTTTGAATTTGAAACTACAGTTTAAAATAATTTCCTAACATTATAAATGGAAACCTGCTTATAACAGACAGTTTTCATAGTGCCAACAACTAAAATGGTCATATGTTTTCTCTTAAATTAGAACGCTTAATACAGACACCAGGATAATGAGGACACTTTTGCGTGCCCTTTTGGTGTCTGTATTAAGGTAGCTGAACACAGTTTTCACGCGCGCTCTCCAGTCATTGGTGCTGATGCGAGGCAGCGCGCGCACAAGGATAACACAACAACAAACATGGAGCCGAAAGAGTGATGAGTTTTTTGTTCTAAGGCGGTTTTATATGAGGCATTTTTCTTCTTAAAATGATAGTGTCTTGTAAACTAAACTCTTGTTAGAATGGTATGTCAGAAAAAGTCAAATTTGGCAGGTTTTTCAGTGTTACCGTCAGAACCGTGAGAACCTCTGAGAACCGACTGAGAAAGACTAAGAACCCTGTTAAATGCAGTGCATGCGTAGTTAGTTAAAAAATTGAGATTGAACTTTTTCAGGTCCAGTCTCCAAAATATGCGTATTTCGCGAAAACTGCCCGTTAGAATTTAACGAAATTTGGCAGGAAATACTTCAGGAAACAAGAAAGTAGGTTATTGCAACAATTCTGAAATTTAACAGAGGAAATTATAAATAATGGAGTTATCTTTCAAGGATGGATAGCTAAAAATCGGTCTGTTAAAATATCATTAGCATAGTGTCTACATGTGAGTATTGTGACAAGTTTGCTTCAGCAAATGATAGAGAAAATCTAACGACTGAATTTTCCACAAATATAAAAAAACCTGATTTTAAATTGATGTTTATATCCAGTCATGTTACCATGGCAACAGTACACACATCAGCATAACCATCAAAATTCGAAAGTCTATCCTTTTAACTCATGTCCTGCCAATTTTGGGGACCTAGAGTTCAACGGTTTCAGAATAAAAGGCAAATGCTACACACATTTCAAAAACTGTGTAAAACTGTGTTTGGCCACCTTAATGGGGTTCACCTCTGTTTACTTAATATAGTAGTGTTTATGAATCCAGCCCTGGATTTACCTTTGATCCTTAAAAGATCATTTCCTTTATTGCTACAGCAAATTATGGCCCACCGTGACAGAAACTCTTGATATTACAATCCTTTCACATCTCTTCTCCTAGCCTCACCTAGCACTATTTAGTATGCAGCTGGGTTCAGAAAGACAACTTGGAGTGGTTTTGTGTCTAAAACACAACATAGTGCAGCTACCAAGCTAACCTCAAAGGATGGTTTGTGAGGTAATAGATCTTTCCACAGTTTATTTCAACTTTTGATTTTCACCAGGTAGCAAAAATTATCAACATTGCTAGAAAGAGGACCTAAAAATTAGTAAAGTGGCCACGTTTGAGAGTCACATCTTACAAAATAGTGAAAATATGGTTATGCAAAGTCAGCAAATTCAATTTTACAGACGTTCGTATGCTGGTTGGGGGGGGGGGGGGGGGGGGGGGGAGGGGGGGTACAAACTTGCCCCCCAGCATACAAACGTCTGTAAAATTTCCTGGCTTTGCAAAGCTATAATGCACATGTCATCAGCTTCCCTGTGGGTTTATCCCCGGGCCAACCAGGAGGTATGTTTGACATGTACAGCTGTTGGAAAACAATAGACAAAGCAAGCTCTGTGGTCCACTAAGAAAGGAAAGGTTAATTCTAATTTCACGTATGCTGACTGCGAAAAACCTTTCCAAACTACGTTTCGCGGGAAGACAGACAGGCCACTCACGAGTCACGAAAATACCCTTGCCATAATCACATGCATTTCCTTTTATACCTTAAGACCGTCGCAAGCCTGTTAATGTAAAATATGATTTTAAGTTTGCAGTCTTTCAGAAACTAGCTTCAAAATGCTTTCGAAGGTTTCCTTTTGAGCAGCAGTTTGACCAAATTGTACAAAAGAGATGACACCGGCACCCTATCGGCATAAAGCTTTTGTGAAGTCAAAATTCCAATGCTTGAGCTATAAAAAGGGCATTCAGAAAATTCTTTCTGCGCGGTAAATGATCTGCCTTTATTGCCCCCAAAACAGCACAGAATTTTGCAACAAGAAAGAAAGTGACTACAGTTTGTCTTTGGCATGGTATAGCTTATTTTTCATGTACAATAAACAAAACAACGCATTCGATTCAAAGTCACGCGCACGAACATTTTCCCCATGGGCCGACATGGGAGATGCAGTAGAAGTCAGTATTCTGCGGTATTATCACCAATAAGAAATATTTTAACAGTGAGATCTAAATATTCAAATTTAACTTACAGTCAAATGCTCGATAACCATATTCGCTTCCATCGACTGCGACAAGGACTTTTCTACAACTTGAGTTCTCCGCCATTTTAACACCTTGACGTGGCAGAGCAGCACTGGTACCTGTTAGAGCCTGCTGTTTGCATGACAGAGAGCGCACACGAGGTTGCGAGGAACGTGCAAGAAATCACGCTCCCGCGCGTAAAAAAGTCATGCAATGTCTCTTGGAGCCACAACTATTCAAGAATGGGACAGTTCCCAAAGATATGAACTTTCTTGTTGACACATTGCAATTTTCTCTCTGATGCATAAACCTCTATGCACACATGACATTAATTTTGTTACAGGCAACATGGTTGCTGTGGCATGAAATATCTCACAGCTGAGAATAGCCCATTTTACAGTTGTTATAGGCAACATGGTTGCTGTGGCATGAAATATCTCACAGCTGAGAATAGCCCATTTTACAGTTGTATGCTCAGTGACCTGGCCTTTGAGTGGAAGAGAGGCTGGAGGTGACCTTGTTTTGATACAAACCTCCCCGTCTTTCTTTTGCAAATGTGGACTAGTTAGCTTAAGAAAAACATGATTAGCATGAGAAAAGCAGTGAGGTCTGTATCAAAACTTCCACTCAAAGGCCAGGTCACTGAGCACACAAAAGTAAAATGGGCTATTGCTATTTCAGAGCTGAGCATAAGGGCATGGAAATTTCAAACATTAAGAGTTACGATACCTCCTTACAAAACAAACATAAATCAACAGCAGTGATATATCAATTATCATTATTATTCAAGGGCGTGGGTTCCTAAAGAGATGAGATTTCTATTTGCACATTGCAAATTTCTCCCTGCTGTATAAGCCTCAGAGTGCATGGTATTTGCCACAGTTAAGATGGCCACTGTAACCTGCAATATTGCACAACTAAGAGTCACTCTTTCTATGGTGAGCATTAGGGGATGGCAATCAAAAAACATTTTGAGTCACAATACCGACATAAAAAAACAACAACAGTAAAACAAAACAAAAGCACAAACCAACATTGAAAACAAACACAAGGTCAATACCAGGTATGACGGAGTGTTCCTTTCGGAACTCTTTTTCAAAAGTGGAATCAAGGGGCAGAGGTTCCCAGAACTACAACATCTCTTATTAACACAATGCAATTTTGCCCCTGCTGCATGAGACTCAGTGTGTATACAGCCTTAGTCACACACAATAGGGCCGTTTATACGAGAGAAAATAAGCCGCGGCTTACTATGGCCACGGCTTACATAAGACGCGAACACTCCATATAAATGGTACAAAATATATGTTCACGGCTTTCTCAAGCTGCCGCTTATCCTGGCCTAGGAGTTTTTACTTGTATAAATGGTTCCTTTTGCGTCTTTTGTAAGCCGAGGCCAGAGTAAGCCGTGGCTTATTTTCTCTCGTATAAACAGCCCTTAAACGTGGTCAATGTAATGTGCCCATGTCCCACTCGGCAAACCTGGTTTTAGCTCAGTCTGTGGTATGTCATTGCTAATAGTTACGACTGCAAGGATTAGGGTGCATTGCTGTTGGTTGTGTTAGTCAACTCACGTTACTGAACACTTAAGCAGTTTAAAAATCCATGGTGTAAACAAAAGTTTTCTCTCAGACAAGCCATTTTTTTAAAAAGAGAATATTGGCTTTTGCTTAACAAAGGTTTCTCTGAGCATTATATACAGGAAGTCTGCAATGCAAATACTGATACTGACTGGTGATCATGATGGAAGACACTACACTGATCAGGAGCAAAGTAGACACCAAGATGAGAATGCTTTTATTCATCGATTCCAAGCAAACATTACAGTCAACTGCAGAGCGAGACAGATAGTACACATAGATTATCTTGCAAAACATATCTCCAAACAGTGAATTAGTTACTTTCCCTGGGCATTACAAATTGACATGACAAGAGTAAATTCAAATAATCTCTCAAGATTCAACTAAAACGATCCTTCAAGAATTATTGGTACCACTTGGATTTGGTCTAATTATCACACTTTTCTCTCAGTATATGTTTACTTATGCAAGTGTTAACTTGAATGGGCATGCTCGTCATGTTCCTTTGGAGGTGGAACAACTACAATTGGAATATGGGTGTGGTGCACGCAGTAATCACTGACACTACCAAGAAAAGTGCGACGCAATGTTCCCACACCACGAGAGCCCACCACAATCAACTCTGCGTTTTCGTCCTCTGCCAGTTTACACACCACTTCTCCAGGTCTGTTACTTTCTTCCTTGAACAACTTGAACTTCAGCTGAAAGAAAAGTAAAACCCAATGTGATCTTAAAGTGAAGCGATTGTACAGAACTGACCCAGGGGTGTGTCACTATAGCTACTGGTAACAGTTGTGTTGTCCATGTGAGAGCAAAGCCCTGGCAGAAGTGTTGCTGTGAAGACACTATTGTACAGAGAAAGTCCAGAAACAGCAAGGTCTCAGGAGACAAAAAGAAGGAACAAAGAGACTGTGCAATGATATGCGACATAGGGGAGGAAAAGTGCATGTTACATCAAGTGAAGGAGACAGAAAGCCGGCCGTGTATAACTGGAGTAAATTGGGAGGGGACTCCCCTTTCCTTTCGCCTTCTCTGGACAGCTTGCATAAATGTGAAAGGGTAGGGCAGATGCCAAGGAGAGTTCCCCTCCTTTATGCTCCCCCAATCCCCAGCTCCTTCCTTCCTTGTTTACACCTGTTATTCATGCTGTGAGAACAGATCTCCTGATCTTCTATGAAAATGATACATTTTAACATTTCAATGCTACAATCCTGGCCAAAAGTTGTTGGAACACCTCCCCTTTTTTGCTCTAAAACCCATGATTTAAAGTATGTCCTTTAAGTTTTGGAAAAAAGCCCAATGGAAGCCAGTGTAATTGACCCCCCACCCCCTAGCAATGTTAAAATGTAATTGACCCCCCCCCCTAGCAATGTTGAAGCTTCCTTGCGTGTTTTTGATTATGAATGTTGCGGAGCAGCGCCCACAGGGTGACAAGTCTTGTTATTCCTCCTTTCTTATGGGATTCTAAAAGCGGGAAAATTGCCAACGTACACTCATGATGTCAGTGTTTGTCGTGTCAATTGAACCAAAGTTCTGATCTCAATGGTTTTTCCCCAGATTTTTGTCAACATTGACAGGGGGGAGGGGAGTGGGGGGATTTGTCGTCTTGGGCCGTGTTAGTCTTAAAAGAGGCTGTTTGAAGTCATCTGCCATGAACTGTCCCAACACTTTTGGCCAGGATTGTAATAAACTCATTCTTTCTTGATTATTGGCATAATTTGAGTCACCGAATTTTTGCATCATGTTATGTTCGTGTTACTTTAATTTTGCAATTTTTTGAAATGACGAAATTCCTGAAATTAACATGTTGTGAGAATTTCATGTAATAAGGTACTCCCTCCATTTGTGTGTATCAAAAATTGGAATGACCTCCACTGTTCATCCCAGACCTGTCTGTTGTATTACTATATGCTTTTAGACAAATAGTGCTATATCCGTCACCTGTTAATGTGAAATTAAATGTGATAAAACAAATACAGACCTGCTTAAACTTGATAGCATCATTGTGGCTCCCGACCTTAACTTAGCCTTTGAAGCCTATCAATGTCCATATTCTCTTGACTGCTATCAATACATTTCTCAAGAAGATGGTTAGGAGAATTTATTTGAACATCATGATGTTTTTAGATAAATTTGGTGATCATATTTTAAAATTCTCATTAAGATCTACATATTGACCAACCAGTAATATTGTAAGGAGAAATTAGATCCTGGTCACTACTGGAGAAAACATGGTTAAGCCATTAAGGATTTAGAGGAATTTGACAGTGATCACAATTTACCTTAAGCTGTTTGCATTTGCCTCCATAGGATTCCAACAGCTCCTTAACTTCTTTGTCACTTTTTTCCATTAAATTTTGCCACTCCTCATAATATGCATAACCATCTGAAGGAACATTAGATAACATTTTTCATTAAAACTCAGTGTAAAATGTTAGAGGAAGAGGTGTGTGCCATTATTGGTGTTTTCAAGTTTTATTTATTTAAAGCAGACACTTAAATTATTACTAGGCTGGCTTGGAAAAAGCGAAGAGCTAATTGTGGCAAGCCAGACTGTACACAGAATAATTTAGACAAGTTTTTAACACAATAAATGAACATAAGATACAACTACATCATGTAAACATTACGGTCCAGGTAAAATGTAAAGAGGAAAACTACAGACTAAACTTAACTTCAGTTGGAAATTTAATCTTTCATCATGTTAATTAAGGTATCCATCTCAGTTTCTAGAATTTCAATTAGTTTTGTTCTAATAGTTTTTTTTAAAAACATTTAATGGATCAGTTTTTGAGACTAGTTGGTATCCCACTCCAGATTTTAATGCTAACAAGTGAAAAGGCCTTACTTTGAACATTAAGTGTGGACTGTTTGGTAAAAAATGCTCAGTTTTTGATGAGTGTGTGCTGGTGTCTATAGGGAGTTTAAGCAACGAGGACGATGATGGCAATGAGAACATCACAAAACAATAGGATGAATGAGCAAAAGCATCTTACATTTTGGTACATTTTGTTGCCGTCCTACGCAAAACAACAATGTAACAAGACCAAATTTTATGTTTTCTTGAGAAGGTGAGCGCATGATGCAATTTCTTCTTTATATTTTGTTACATTGACGTTGCTCATAGCAATTTACTCCCTGGACAGTTCGCCAGCATTTTTTAAGTTGAACAATTTACAATAATCGTGAAAGAGGTACAAAAACGAGAAGTTATATTTCGAAATAACATTTTTGTTGCTGTAGTCATTGTCTTTGCTTAAGCTCTCTTACATGTATGTCTCCATAATAGAAAATTGGACTAATGCACTCATGTATATGCATTTGCTCATCTCCAGGCTGAGCTAGTCACAAGCCTTGAAGTGGACAAATGATTTCTCCTACTTGGGGCTTTTCAGCACTGCGTAAAGCATATGGTTGAAGGGAGAATGTTGTTATATCCCCCAACTCAGTGATCCAACACATGTGGTACACATGATGGACCTCTAAATAAGAATGCACCAGTAGTATTAGACTTCTGTTGAGGCTGGGTTAGTTTGACTGCACACAACCGAGTGTATTAGTCCAGTTATCTCCTTTGGAGATAAAGATCAGCACCTGTTTTCAAGGGGGTGGGGTTGCTCTGTTCAGGTACCAGGGTTATTAATAGTCAGTTACTCAAAAAACAAAAATGAAAAATGTGTGGGTGGATAAGTAAATTAAAACTCAATTTACTGACAGAGGTATTTAATGTTCAGATATTTTACCCATTTTTGCTGCTATCAAGTTCATATTGTGATTTTGAGAGATAATAAAAAAATGCCTAGGGTAGGTGACATGCTTATCTGATGCTCATCTAAACTAACCCCAGCACTCAACTAGGATACCCTAGAGCCAGGAGTATCTCTAACTGCCTTGTAAATTTGCTGATAATTACTATTAGAAGAAAACGGCAAATGCCACAGGAGCCCTGTAATACCAGTGTAACTGGAGAAAGAGAGTAAGGTTGCATTTACAAGAAAACCAGGATGACTTCCCTCCCAGAGGAAATTTTTATTGCTATTTATATGTGGTAGTTTCACATGTATATATGTGACAGTTTCCCTGAGATGAAATACTCACTTTTTTTCATCTCAGGAAGACCGTTTACATGGAATAGTTGGTCATGTTTCACCTCAGGATGAAATTTCACCTGGTGCTCAGGAGAAGAAATCATCCTGTGATGAACAAATTTCACCCCCGGATCATGTAAACACCAAGAGGTAAATACTGGTAACCAGACACCAAGGTGAACTTTTGCCAGGATGAGTTCACTCATGTAAACAGGCCCTTACCCTACCTGTTTGTGAACAGACCCTATTGGCAAAGCTGGTCCATAGTATAAGGTTTGAATTATTGATATACTCACAGGGGTAGGGTGCGGCTGGAATGGTTGGGTATTCCTGTGCATGGATAATCATTACCTGGTCTGTTTCTATGTTGCAAAAATTCTTGACATACCCTGAAAAATGAATTAAAAAGGGACACAAACATTAAGAGAGCTTTTCTTTTAAAAATGAAACACAAACCGTGATCACATGATAACACATGACAACAGCCACTGCAAGTACTGACGTGTTTTTTATTCGTTTTCAGTTGGAAATTAAGGACAAAAAAATCCATCACTTCGTATTTTCCTTGTTAAGCCAATGGCATGGTTTCAGTTCTTCACTGAAAAAAGGTCAAATTTAATTATTCTCCCTTCGTCTAAGCTAGTACATTCCGGGTTGGTAATTTCAGTCCCCGGCGACTAGTTCCACGTAAACGGCCTTAGCGAGGATGTCGATCTTAAGAATAAGGTATATTTCTGTTTTTAAATTTATATTCTACATGTTCAATAACCTTATATCTTATCCCAAGATTAAAGTCAAAATTAGCATCGGACTACTTCGCTTCGAAAAGAATTACATAACCAAGAGAAGCTTGCCTAGCTAACGATAGTTATTTTAAAATTCAATCGTCACCTGCCTCCCCTTCGATTGTATAATTTTCAGCGATGACGGATGTGTAGCAGTCGCAAAACAGTTCTTAGAAAAGCCCCTCGACGCGATATTCTGACCTAAATAAGCTTAAATTAAAGGAAACAGCTGGAGACTTGATTGAAGCGATTCGGATAAAAAGTACAAAGTTTGTACTTGAACGTAATTAAGCTAGTTGCTCAAGTTTACTTACAATCAAAAGCTCTCTCGCTATGTTTGCTGGTATCCACACCAAACACGATCTTCTTCATGTTTGCTCCGCTCTCAGTCATTGCTCCTTTTCAAAGAAACGACGCGCGTGAAACTTGCCACATAAACTATAGGGCGAGCAGTGCACAGAGTGAAGGCGTGAAGTGAGTTCAGCGGTAAAAGTAGACCAATCACGTGCCTCCGTGCCTTCTGTTTGCGTGTTCTTGGTGTGACAAATAGAGTGTGATTCCCCCACCGGATGTGGCCGGCTATGCGATGTCACGCAAACTAAAAAAGTTGTATCAGTCACTGCTTGTAGTTCACACATCCGAAGCCATAACCGTAGGTCGACTTCAGTGTACTTGTACTGTGGAGTTTACAAAAATCCGTTGTAAATAGTATACTTACTTGTGCTAAAATATTCATGGATGGATGCCAGGAGGCAAGTCACTACGAGTTTAGACAGCTTTACACAAAAGTTCACCTTGCTATTTAGCTGTAGTGAATAGGAGAGCAGCCCTCTATTCTCCTGTAGTCTTTGGAGGGTATCCCTTTGATAACAGCATGCCCAATTCATGCTCAGTGTCTGACTATATCAATAATAAAGCCTTCTCAGTTCTCCTATACTTCTGGCAGCGGAGATGCCTACTGGAAAAGGCTAAGGAGGACTGGTTGGCCTGCCTTTGAAAACGGACAAAACGGGAATATAGAAATATGGGAATGGTGAAGGACCACTCCACAGTTCGGCACCCTACAGGGCATGTTAACTCTTTAAAGGTATTTTTCTTTTTTCTTTTTTTTTTTTTTGCACAGTGTACATAAATATGTTTTGTTTTGATTTTTTAGTTGTGTATCTGAGTGGGGAGGGAGGGGGGGGGGGGGGGGGGGGGCTCAGCACCACATGCTGGCAGAGATAGACCACCACACCAGTGACTACATCCCCTAGACTACGTCCCCTACTCTTTTAAAACAGTGAGTGGTTTAAAGATTGAAGCGCAGCCAGGATGAGACATGATGAAATTACTATAAAAACGTTCACTGGCTAAAAAAAAAAAAGAAAAAAAAATTATAAAAAAAAAAAAAAACAGTACAGCATTCAATAGTCACATAATTTACATATTTTTACCTTGCTTTTGTTCTTCTTATCATTTATATCTCGCCTTTTCTTGCATATATTTAATTTTACCTTTCACGTTCCATTGTTATCTGTGAGACAAACTAACAACCGAGTTAAGATTTCGAGTTGGATTTCGAGTTGGATTTTCTAGTTGGATATTCGAGTTAGGATTTCGAGTAGGATTTTCGAGTTCGGATTTCGAGTTGGATTTTCGAGTTGGATTTTCGAGTTAGGATTTCGAGTAGGATTTTCGAGTTAGGATTTCGAGTTGGATTTTCGAGTAAAGATGTAGAGTCGGTTTTTTCGAGATGGTTACTAATAATCCAGCTGCAACGAATCGGCTAGTTTGTCCGTAAACCGTCTCGTAGATTTCCAGTGCAATGCAGTCCTCAAAATAATTCCTGTAGGAGTGGGGTTAGTGTTTTTTGTGAGGCCGACCTGTGGTAGCTCGCACTAAAAACACGTCACGTGACGTCCCTTGGGGGTAAGGAGACCAATCAGAAAATATGGAGTGCATCATCTTTACTGTCGACTTGTAGTCGAGTGCATATTTTCCCGTTTTGATTTCTAGCCTGCGCGGCAGGCGTAGAAAGGGGAGGGAGAGGGAGAGGAGGGGAAAAGGGAGAGGAGATTTTTCTTTTTCCCTCCCTCCCCCTCCCCTCCCCTTTCTAAGCCTGCCACGCAGGCTATTTGATTTCGTTTGTATGGAATCGACCATCGAAAGCGGTATTCGAACACTGCGCGAAAATGGTCATTCAATCTTCTGAAGAGAGCAAAGTAAAGGGGGTCAAAATGCATCAACGCATCTACAACGAGAAAAAATATTTTGAAAGCTTGAATTCATGAGACTTCCACGTATACAGCAGTGTAATCGATCGAAGCGTATGGAAATTCAAGCTTATCAGGCGGGGAATTTAATGCAGCGAGCTGAGTCCACCTTTGCGACTTATTTGTAGTCACTAGAATGTCAGGGACCATCACATCGTCGTTTGCTGATAAATGTTTATTATCTTCGCTTTAAAATTTATGTTAAGCGTGGTGTGTTTTGAAGGAAAACTTATATTTATAGTTGAGAGGCACTGCACTAGTGGCTGTGTTTTCTTCTAACTTGTGTGACGAATAAACCGAGCGGTGAGTAATTTTTTTCCTGTTTACCTTCATTTGACTTCAAGGTCGTGGCTTGCAAATAAATTTACCCTCTTTCAGCTTTAAAGGGACGTGCTAAGTTAAGATCAGCAACATGTTGAGGTATGTTGGAGAGAAAAAATTATTTACGTGTGATCAGCGCTTGTACTACCTACCTCGATTATAACGAACCCTGGATATAACGAACCAATTTCCCCAGTCCCTTGTGTTAAATCGAGGCTCCACTGTACCGTGTTTCCGGTCACACTTCAACTGAACTCAGCTGTCAGTAAACAAACACAGCATAACTTTGGGCTTCTTTTACATCTTGTACTCCAAATATTCGTTTACAGATAATTATACATTCTGTTAGCCTCAAAGACGACTGGACCAGCCAAGAGAGTGAAAATTTGACGGCTAATACTTTTGCATCGTTGGAGAGATAGGATTATATGATAAAAGAATAAAGGGGGTTAGTTTCTGAAGAAACTGTGGTGCTGCGTCGGTGCGGGAATGAAACACGAAAATTTGGTCTACCAACGGAGTTGATAATGTAAATTAACCACCGTACAGAGATTCAAAAAGGTCGCTTACGGGAGATAAAGACAGTAGAAAATTTCAAACCACCAGCGTTTAAAGTGGTCGCGGTTGCTTACGAGCGGTTCTA
This sequence comes from Pachyseris speciosa, assembly GCA_016490735.1. Lineage (NCBI taxonomy): Eukaryota > Metazoa > Cnidaria > Anthozoa > Scleractinia > Pachyseridae > Pachyseris > Pachyseris speciosa. Next base: position 72,153 of record JAEMWC010000798.1, on the reverse strand, counting down.
ATTACAATGATTTGACTGAGGAAACTTTGGTACTTTGGTAAAGTGGTCGCTTACAGGAGGTGGTCACAAATGTTACGTTAATGTAATATTTTCTTGAGGTGCCTGTAGCCCGAATAAGCCCTAATGGTTTCTATATGGGCATCCTCGCCTAATGCTTTTCTCTTATCGATTATTTAACATCTCTTGTAGTTAAACACATATTTATCTTGTAATTTTAAATAACAATAAGTGGCAAAAATAAACTGAAACTGAAACTGAAACTGAAACGTAAATAAACAGCAGATGGGCATCATCTACTATTACAATTACACGCTTTCTTGTATTTAAAAAATCTTGTTTCGGTGATGGGTAGCCTGGTTATCACACAGTCCGGAGAGGAGGGAGTTTCAGCGTGCGACCGTCTGAGAATAAAAAGAATAGAATCAGGCTATAGCTAGGTAACTTCACTCTTATCAGGGATCGAACAATTAAACTTCACTCTTATCAGGGATCGAACAATTAAACTAATTTCTTGGGTTTAAGTTTCCCTGGCTTTAGACAGGTGATTTAAATCTGAAGGACTGAAAAAGAGTTTTATTGTTGTAAAAGTAGAGGGGCGCGTGTGAGGGAGGCCAGGAGCCGCAGTTTGCTCTACCTGCTAGGTAGGCTACTGAGGGACGATTTATCTGGCCTTTACCCATGCTCACTCAGATTTTTCTAACGGCAATGTGGTTAAAAACCCGAATACTCTTTCTCAACCTTATTATGAGGCACCGGATTCTTCTTTTGTGGTCGACTTAGGCCTTAAAGGTCGGCACACACGAGGGGACTAGTCCCTGCGACTAGTCCCTGCAACTAGTCCCCTGAAGAGTTTACACAAAGGGACTGGTCGCAGGGACTAGTCCCACGAACAGTTCACACGCAGGGACCAGCATAATTTGAGGGGACAAGTCCCTGCGACTTGTCCCACGAATTCAAACATGGTTTGAATTCGTGGGACAAGTCGCAGAGACCAAATTTTGGTCCCTGCGACTAGATTTTGTAATTGAATGGGTAGTTCACACGAAGGGACTTGGTCCCCGGGACTAGTCGCGGGACTAGTCGCAGGGACTTGTCCCTCCGTGTGTGCCGACCTTAAAGGGAGCCTCCACTGCCACGCCTGGGAAATTTAAAAGCGAAAATAGGCGATGATGATATCTATTTTTTGTTCACTTCAGTGTTATATCCACGTCCGTTTTAAAACAAAATTTGGAATCTAGTAATTATTTGCAACAATTTAGCGTTTATTTGTTGTAAGAGTAGAGGTTCCCTATGAAACGAGCAATTTTGAGCGATAAAATGATGGTTGAATAAAACGCAAAGGCGGCAACAAAAGGGAGACAGGTTTTGAATTTTCGGTGTAAACCAAGACTCCTATGGTGGCTCTCATGTGAACTTAATTTGTGTATTAGCTGATATCACCACACCAATTAACCTAAGGCTTGTGATGTAATGCGTTTCGTAGTCACGGACGAGTAGTTGGCCCAAATAGTTGGCATACGCGGTGTTGTTGTGTCCCTTTTTGATATGGTAGGTGACCCAGTTACTTCTTCGCAAAAACTTAATAACGATTTATCTGAGATTAAAGACTGGGCTCGGAAATGGCTTGTTACTATTAATCCCTCGAAGACTGAGTGTATGACCTTCTCAGCAAAACGAATTAAGCCACCTCACCCTGATTTATTTTACGGTGACAATAAAATTATTGAAGTTGCTCAACACACCCATCTCGGTGTAGTTCTTTGCAACAACCTTTCTTGGAGAGCCCATATCTTTAACATTTATGAGAAAGCTTCTAAAACGCTTAATATTCTAAAAGGTATTAGGTACAAGGTTGACAGGACTACCTTAAGAAAATTGCATAAATCGTTGGTGCGTCCTCTAATGGAATACGCTGACGTATTATGGGATGGGTGTACCGACACTGAGAGCGATCTCCTTGAGCATGTGCAATATGAGGCAGCAAAAATAGTAACTGGGGCCATGAAAGGGACCAGCAAGCATCGTCTTATGCAAGAAATTGGATGGGAAGATCTCAAAACTAGAAGAGCCATTCACAAACTGTTGTTATATTTTAAGATCGTTAATAATCTTTGCCCCAGTTATTTGGTTGATTTATTACCCTTGCTAGTAAG
>JAEMWC010000798.1:52500-67500 GCA_016490735.1 Pachyseris speciosa | reverse complement strand
CCAGCCCCTCCCTCTGCGCGGTCCCTGCATTACTATAAAATAATCTTATGCATCTGCAAACAAGAAACGGTTCTCAGAAATGATTAATTCAGAAACGCTGGTTTTATTGTCGCCGCTGTTTACTGTGTTTTGCAGCGCGATTCAAACGTCGTCTCTTTCCCCCCAATCTTCCTCGTGTTCAAGTAGTTGTTTCTTCGTATTGGATTGAACAGCTAAGAGGATCGAGACCTTACTTCACCCCAGTTACGTTTTGGCGGTTGGGCGAATATTTTGATTCATGGTACCCTGAGACTTTGCTCAGTGCCAGTGTGTTTATTTAGAAAAATGTTTTCATTGCTACCAAGGTAAGATTATGATAACCGTAACTTCAGTTAAAATGGGAATTTTAGACCTTTAGACCAGATGTGATCAATAACTCTTGAGTTGCAGGCTAGTCGAAATAGTGTGCCGTTTCGGAGAGTCAAAAGAATTGTGTGTCCGATTTTCGAGTCGCTCTAATTCTCTCACTTGACCGCGTCTCAACAGGGCGACGGTACACAAACTCATAGAATAATCTTTTGTATTTACAAACAAGAAAAAGTTCGCAGATATAATTTATTCAAAAACGCGGTTTAATTCTCGCCGCTTTTACAGTGCTTTGCAGCACGAAAACATTTTTTTCTTTCTTTTTTCTAAATTTAACGAGGTTTTGTTGAGGCAACTTGCTCTTTGCTTCGGTATCCGGAACACCTCAGGCGAGACTTGCATCGTAGCGTTCAGGTGTCTACATCAGACTGTGTTGATTTCCAGTGTGTTATCAACACTGAATGGTTCGGCTGCGACTACCGGGTACGTTTCTCACACTTTTAGCAAAAAATGGAATTGAGGATCTAGAAATTATATCGTCTCCATACCTACTGTAACCGAATCGAAAGAGATTTTGTATATATTTTTATTAAACTGGCTTAAACGAATTAGCTCTCGGCTGCTAAATACAACTAGTATTCAAAAGCGACAAATTAGCCAATCTAAGGATTACAAATCCGCATAAGCAAGATGATTCTAGCTTTTGTCGCAGCGAAGTAAGGCAATTGTGTCAACTATCAAGTCGCAGTACTTTTTTCTGCAGTAATGCGATGAGTATGATGTGAAATCACCATATATTTACGTACATAGTCTGGTAAAATCAATACTTTTTCCAACGGTCTTGATGAAAATGAAGCCTTCCAAAGCTGTGGAGAAACTTCTTAGATGCTGTGCTTCGCTTTCTAGCATTTCTCAACTTGCTCTTTAACGTTTTGTTTCTTTATAGTAGTTCAAAAGGCTATGGAGTTGAAAGTAGTGTACAATATACATTCAACAACAGAGCACCGAATGAAGGAAATCCACCCACCATGCAGGGACACCCAACGACAAGTTTCGGTAGATATCTGTTCGGTGGAGGGTAATTCGCCTTGGGCTTTCAGCGCCGATTAAAGAGTGCATTCGGATTTTCGTAACTGAAACGTGGCCTAAAAGATTCTCAATTGGGGAATCATATCCCCTGAGGTTTTCGGAAAGGTCGTATTTGCTGTTTTTGCCAGCCAAAAATGTCAGCTAGCATTTCCGGAAAGAAAATAGTTCCCTAGAAAGTTCGTGGAAAGTTCATTTCAGCTTGCATTTTGCAAAGAAAGATTTTGTTCCCTAACAACTTTCAGCTAGGGAATCCGAAAAGATGAACTTCTTCTGGCTTATGAAAATATCACTTTAAACAAGCTTCAAACACCACGAGGTACTTTTTTAAGAAATGCCTTTCTACAGCTTCTGGTTGATTTGGCTCGTTGGGTGCCCCTGACCATGGTCACAACTAGTTTCAAACCACGAGATAACGAGTTACGATGACATGATAATGAATTATGATCAGAAAATTTTGCTGAGTTCACGACTGATATGTAAAGAAACAATCATGGAATAACTCGGCTGGTTTCACGATAAAAAAACTGAACTGGTGATATTTAGTGGGCAACTTGATTTATGATTCTTCTGAAGACTGCTAGCATATCCGAGACTGAAGCTAACAAAAGGCTATCATTCGATAATTTCAATTTGCAAATTTCTTGTTCATAGCCTATTTTTTGTTAATGTATTTTCCTAACTTAATATTTCCTTGCTAACTGTAGAGCGAAAGCTACCACTGACATTCTCATAACATAATCCCGTAAATTAAATATCCGAGACGAACGCTGCTCTCTGATAACATGCAGTTTAACCAGATTTCCCTGCCCCCAAAATTCCAGAATTTATTTTTGTTAATAAATAGTGTTAACGATGGACTGGTTTTCTTTTAAATTATTTAGCGTGCCAGATCAGGCGCTTCCGTCTCTTTTGCCGGCTCAAAGACTACGCAATCTTCGCCCCTACAGGCAATGTTTATACCCACGTTTATTCTGAGTTTTCAGCCTGTGCCCGCTTTGATTCACCAGGTACTGTCTTTTTTCTCCATTTTAAGTAATTTTTTAAACATTATATTCCTTATTTTAAACCCAAAAGAGGCGGAAATTAGCAACTTTACGTAAATCTGTTAATTTCGCGTGCCTCTGTGGTCGAGTTGCCATGGACCAGTGTACTGAAACGTGGCAAACCAACAGCGTCCGTCGTTTGTCACACAAACAAGAAAAATTTCACAGAAATTAATTCAGTCGCCTTTGTCTTTTGGTTGTTCCTGTACCTTACCTCAAATCATAATCTTTTCAAGCATAGGTAAGGTTACTGTGGCTCTCAATCTCTTAAGCGATTTCTGTCCTGGACATGAAAGGAGGAATTCTCGTTGCTGTGTTTTTATTTTTCCTGGTTTTGTCCTTACAATGTGCTGTTTATAACGCCAAGAATGCGTCATCTAATTTCAAGGTAAGATACAGTACACAAACGGAAGGATCTAAGTGAATTTTATTCATGATTCTGCGTTTTTCAGAGCATGTTCCCTGATGGCTTTGTTTAAATTGACACCAAGCGTTACAATTGCGGTAAATACGAGATCTAATCGACTATTAAAACGTGTCGTCAAGCATTCAACTCCGGGGGGGGGGGGGGGGGAGGGGGTACTCCCAGAAAATTTGGGTGGGGTGTGCGGGCCGCTTCCTGAAACCCTTACCCTATTTCAGACCAAAATCTGCGATTTTCCCTACCCTATTTCAGACCTATTTCCCCTACACAGTTGGCGTAAACATAGTAAAAAGACAATGAGACATGCCGATGAGTCCCAATAAGGACGAAACAGCTGTCCATGGTTGCAGCCTACTTTATCGAGTCTCGGTCATGTTGGTGTCTCGCAAAGTTATCTTTTTGGCTGATTAGATCTCTTGTAGATCCTGCGTTGTACAGCGTTATCGTTGGCGATCCTTTGCTTATTACTTCCAAAAAAGAAGGGCTTTTGTTGATGGTCTTATCGGCTAAAGATGAAGAAGTAGCTTCTTCTTAAAAACATACCGAATTCAAGACAAGAGCGCACAAACCATACCCTATTTCAGACCAAAATGGTCACAATTGATACCCATTTCAGACCAAAACGGCTAAAAAACCATACCCTTTGGGGCCGCACATACCTATATAGCTCATATAAGGCAGTCCCCCCCCCCGGATTCAACTTCAAAGGTCGTGATACCTTTCTGAACTCCTATCCCACAGAACCCAAACACGTGCATGCGAGGACTGCCCGGGCTTCCAGGGAGTAATGGTGTCAATGGACATAACGGCTTACCAGGCCGCGACGGACGAGATGGACCAAAGGGAGAGAAAGGTATGACTGGGCCTCGCGGAGCCGGTGGTGTTGAGGGGAGAGTAGGACAAGATGGGCCGAAAGGAGTGAAGGGCGAAAAAGGTTCCCCTGGACCGCGTGGTATTAAGGGCGAGGCGGGAGCTAGGGGCAGAAACACTGCTCAAAGGAACTGGAAGCAGTGTGCTTGGAAAAAAGATGAAATACGTGATTTTGGACTAATAAAGGTGAGCCTATACGTCGAGATGGGGGGGGGGGGGGGGGGGGGCATGGAGGTGCTAAAAAGATCCTGGGTCAAGGCTGTTATCATTTGCGTCGTTTAATTAAATTTACAAGCAACTTTGTATCAAGCTTTCCGTCTATGAAATTAGTGTAGTGGAAACAGCAAAACTTGAAGGCGACTCGATGGAAAGATGTCTCTATTATTGCTGTCATTACAGGATTGCCAGTTTACTAAAGACAAGAAAGACACAGCTCTTCGGGTTGTTTACCAAGGCAACATTTACTTGGGAGGTTGCAGCAGCTGCTGTAAGCGATGGTTCATCACCTTCAATGGAGCTGAGTGCAGCAGTCCAATGCCAATTGATGCTGTGATGTTCATCAGACACAGTAACCAAAACAACCACAGACATGGTGCAATAGAGGGCTACTGTGACAACATCCACAAAGGAAAAATCCTTGTGGGAATCAACATTGGAAACTGTGCTGGGTTTGGAAACGCTAAAGGCTACACTGGCTGGAATTCAGTGTCTCGTCTGATCATCGAAGACGTTCCTCGATCCCAGTAACATCTCCGGCCGCTTCACTGATGTAATCAGAAATGCCACGAAGAACTGTAGACTGCGTGGTAGTTGATTAGCATTTTGAAGTTAGCTGTCAGGTTACCATTGCATGGGAGTTCAATAAATATAAGTTCACAAAGCACGTTGCCTGATGCGTTTCTATAATGTTCTCACCTCGTCCAAACAAGGGGCACCCAACGCCGTGACACTGAGTTTCGGTAGATGTCTGTTCGGTGGAAGGTAGTTCCCCTTGGGCTTTCGGCTTCGAATAAAGGGTGCACTCCACGGAATTTCGTAACTCGGTGAAACGTAGCCTAAAAGATTCGCAATGGGTAAATCATAGCTCCTGAGGTTTTTGGAAAGTTCGCGGTAATTGCTGTTTTTGGCAGTCAAAAACGTCAGCTAGCATTTGCTGAAAAAGGTTCCTTATAAAGTCCGTGGAAAGTTCATTTCAGCTAGCATTATTTCAAAGGAAGATTTTGTTCCCTCACATTTTCGGCCATTTAAAATTCCAGCTAAGGAATCCGAATAGATCACATTCTTCTACGTAACACGAAAAGATCATGTTGAACAGACTTCAACACCATAAGGTACTTAAACATGCCTTTCTACAGCTTTTGGTTGATTTGGCTCGTTGGGTGTCTCATGCCACAATACAATAAGGTTACTAATTTCTGGACCGCGCTGGTGAACTCATGTTCTCGTCTTGTTGCATCTTGCCCAACTCAAAATGCAAAATGATTGCTGCAGGCGCATGAAAATTTTAATTCAAAAAAATTTTCGCCATCCTAAACGGAGTTTTTTGAACTCGTTTTTTGGGCAACGCTAGTGAACTCATGTTTCTGACCTGTTGGTCGTTACGAAACTCAAAATGCTCCAATGAGGAATTTTCTCCCAGACGAGTTCTTTCAAGCAATTTTTGGCTTCTCGTTGAATTCAACATGTAATCGCTCTGACACTATAAGTCTTATTGTCAGAGAAAACCGGGCGCGAGCAAAAGATCGAGGGCGGCCGTTTACCTCCACATTTTCACAGAGTAACACCTATCTGAAAAGAATATGAACAGTCATATTTGCGGATGCAGAAGTTCTTTTTTTTGAGATATAGATATTCCCTGATTTTGGGCCTTCCAGCGGCTTAAAATAATCGAAATTTCAAAGGTGATCGAGCAAAGACAGAGGTCTGCGAATGACAGTTTATTTTTAAATATAAACAGTGCATATCTGTTCCAAAATTATTAGGTGATGCATATGGGTCTTTACAATCAGTCCTTAGTAAAAGACTATAAGGTATTGCTATGTGGTTTGACCATTTCACTCCCTTCTGTTATAACCCATACTTTATTAAACTGAAGGGTCATTTTAATTACAGCTTGTTTTGTTTCCTTTTTTTCGCTTGGGGAAGAAGATTCTTAACCACGGGATCGATCTTAGCACGTGTTTCTAAACAACCAAGTTATATCCGATACCTATTCTCCCGGGCAGGGAGGGGACAGGAACTCCCATGTAAAAGTGGCCCCCTGTTGTACTAACTATTCAGGGGTAGTACCACGAGGACGCTAAAATCTAACATGAACACCCTGTAGCTACATGAATCCAGTGGTACCTATCAGGATTTTGAACAGGACAAAAATTACTTGCTTATAGATTGGTTTCTCACTGGGGTGAAAATGAATCTTAGCCCCGTCCACAAAACCGCAGGCTCTAATTAACTCGACGAGGCCTGTTTCGAAATTTTCGAAGTTCAGTGCGTCTTGACCAAACATTTTACCATGGAGCTAGTGCCAACTCAGCCATTATGCATAAATGCTCGTGATAAATAAATAAGTTATCTAAGCTGCTATCTTTGCATCGTTTCCTTGTTTGTCCAAATGCAACAGAGCGAAAACTGGCACATTTTCGGGCTTCGAAAGAAAATTCTTAGGCGGTGTGCCTGATCATTATAAGAATGAGCGTTATACCCATATTTAGATTGATTACGTCAAACAAATCGAGTACGCAGCTATAAACGGATAACGTGTTATGGTGTGATCAGCGCTCATGTTTTGAGCTTGGCCTACCTGTGTTTGCAGTGACAAATTTTGTAACTCAGTTGATAATAAATGAAATTCATTTTCACTCCTGAATGACACAACACCACACAATCTGAAGAAACTTAAACTCCCTAGTGATTTTATTTGGGTGTCAGTCTTATAACCTGACACAAGTACTTTGTCATTGTTTTCCCAATAATGTCCTAGAGGGGTAGGGGATGCATTTATTCAAGCATATAAAAGTAATATTTACAGGGGTATGGAGCGGCTGGAACTGGCGGATACTCATGTGCATGGATGATCATAACATGATCTCTTTCTTTGTCACACATATTCTTGATATACCCTGAAAAAGGGTATTAAAATGAGAGAGTTTATACATAACAAATAAAATTACTCTTAATTGCTTAAACAAGCTCCACATCTACAAAACACAAGACAAATGGCTTGTTCCTATTTTTTTTTTATGAAATTTGTTAGGTACCGGTAATTATAGGAAACAATTTTGGGACCCAGTTTCAAAAGACTCACTATGCATCTGATCCCATAGACAGGGCAAAGACTTCCTTCTAAAATACTGCTGGTCAATTAAATACTGGAATCATGTTAAACTCTCCAGTTAGGTATCTTTGGCCCTGATTTCTGGCCATTTCTTTAAAATACTTAAAAATATTCTGGATTGATAATTCTCTAATCTCTTTAATGATATCTCAATGGGGGTGGGAACATGGGGCAGAAGCCCGGGAGAATCAGGGATGGGAGATTTATGGGAGGCGGGAGAAGTAAGGAGCAGGAAGTTGGAGTTCTTAAAATGCAGGAGGCAGCAGGGAAAAAAATTATAAGGGAGAGGGAGCGACACCAAAAAGTGGGAACTTGGGTGAAAAAGGTACAGGAACCTGGAGAACAGGGTGCGGGAAGTGGGAGATTTTGACCCCCCTGTCCCCCCCCCCCGAACAATCTCATTGAATTACGTTACATGTACATTTTAAATTCAAATCCATTCTGTTTACCTTTAATAATTGTTACCCGTAAAAGTATCGTTGATGAGCGACTGCTGATTGGTAACACAGAGAATGACTTGTTCAGTCGTGCATATATTAACACGCATCTGCGTGGATAAATAAATTAAAGCCATTTGAGAATATCTCATTTTGAAAGGAGTAAAACTAAGTTTAAAGGGAAATTTCCCAGTGGCATTATTTTAGCTTTGAAATTTTTTAATTTCGTTTATCTGCGTTTATTGGGGCGTATACTCACAATCAAAGGCTCTCTCGCTATGTTCGCTGACATCCACTCCTAAAACTACCCTTCTTTGCTCCTTGGCACTCTCAGCCATAATCCGTCTTGTAACTGGATAGGTAACTTCTGCGCCAACGTGTCACGCGACATAACGACCACGGCAATCTGGCCATCTCATGCTATCACGACCAAAGTGCAAGTATGAGTGCGGACAGCATAACTGATATGACACTGGAGTTGCAGTTTCGTTTAAAACTAAATTAGTGTTTTTTTCTTATGGTGATTTAAATGGAGATAAAAGTTGACTTTTATGACCCCTTTTATGACATTTTTGCAACCTCGTTCCCAGGTCTTTCGTCTCCCCACCCCATAGGAACCCTAAGAGGAATCCCAGAGGGACCACAGAGGGGAGATGAAAGACCCTGGGAACGAGGTTGATAGACCCCTTCGGCTTACTCAATGTTGTACCCTTTGGGATTAAAACGTTTTGCTCCAGATATTTCCATATCATCTAAGTATGAATGCTACATTATAATGCAAATGCAATACACAAAGAATCTTAAGCCCAGGAGATTTGAATTGGGTACAACATTCAGTTAGCCGAATGGGTCTATTTATAACAAAGCAGAAAAGCTCAAGTGATAAGAATCGTCGTTAGCGTTTTGGGGAAACTCGTCAAAGTTTCTCACTGCGTACCGCGTACAGCGTAGCTAGCAACTGAGACAGGTGGTCGCTTACGCGAGGTGGTCGCTTATCAGAGTAAGACCACAGGGGGTCTACAGTTGAAATCGTTAGCACGTGGAAATAGTAGAGATTACCTTCCTACGCTGATTCCTGGAGATAACAAGACATAGAAAACTTGGCTGGAATCAAATACCAAAAAAAGAGAATGAAGGGGCTTCGTTTCTAAAGAAACTGTGGTGCTGCGTCGATGCGGGAGTGAAACACGAAAATTTGGTTTATCAACGTAGTTGATAAGGTAAATCTTGACCACCGTACAGGGATTCAAAAGGTAGCTTACGGGAGGTTAAAGACAGTAGAAAATTTCAAACCACCAGCTTTGAGGGTGGTCGCGGTCGATTTCGAGAAGTTCTAATTACAGTGATTTGACTGGGAAAACTTTGGTACTTTGGGAAAGTGGTCGCTTACAGGAGGTGGTCATAAATGGAGGGTCGGCCGTACAGATTTTTCAAAATCGCTAAATCAACGTGTTGCCAAATTTTCATGTAATAAGGTAAATAAACAGCAGGTGGGCATCATGTACTATTACAATTTCACATTTTCTTGTATTTTAAAAATCTTGTTTCGGTGATGGGTTGCCTGGTTATCGCACGGTCCGGAGATTGGGGAGGAGGGAGTTTGGGCGTACGACCGTCTGAGGATCAGGCTATAGCAAGGTGATGGGGTGAAAGCAAAGTTCGAAATTTTCGGATGTGCTGTTTTTAGAAAGCTAAGCAGGCTTCACTCTAACCAGGGATCGAACAGTTAAACTAATTTCTGGGGTTTAAGTTTCCCTGGCTTTAGATCAGACATGCAAGTGATTTAAATCTGAGGGACTGAAAAAGAGTTTTAGTGAAGCTGTTTTTACTGTAAGCTGTAAAAGTAGAGCGGTGCGTGTGAAGGAAGCCAGGAGCCCCAGTTTGCTCTACCTGCTAGGTAGGCTACTGAGGGATGATTTGTCTGGCTTTTTACCCATGCTCACTCATATTTTTTTAACGGTAACTTTCACTGACTCGATCAAGGCAAAAAAGTAAACTGTAACGTGATTAAAAATTTCGAATGGTCTTTCTCAACCTTATTTTAGGCAGCAGACACACAGCAGAGTTGGTTATAACGGAGTTTATTCTTGCCCACGAACAGCTTGCTTCCCAAGTCTCAATAAAAGTTGAAAAGATAAGGAAAATGGTTCAACTGAGAACAAAGAACTCAAACAAAAAGTCAAAAGGTGTTAGCATGCGTGGATGACCGTACAACCATTATATATTTTTTTAACCCCAAACGTAAGATAAAGAAAAGGTCGGTACAGGAACCCTCCATCAAGCATTTATTTTCAAAGTAGAATCCATTGTCAGGACCATCAACCAAACGTTTGACCAGCTGTCGGGTCAAGTTGAGCAATCTCGGTAACACGAATCTCTTTTCATTGACGAATAATTCTTAAACCATGTTGTTAGTTGGATTCAAAGACAGTTTTCAAAATCGACCCAAAGCGTGTAATCTACCTCAAATAATATTTTATGTATCCCCAAATCCTTTGATTAAATATGTCCTCTAAATAAAAGAGTCGAAAAACGAAAAGAGAGCCCAAATACTTCTGTTTGCTTACCCTGTGCGAACACTATTAGGTAAAATCAATCCACTGAAATTTATCACAAATTTGAAGTCTTTTAAGGGGAATTGCTCCAATCTCCGTAAATAAATGTATTAACTCTCTTGTCAAATCTATGAAACGAATTATCTTAAAGGGAACCTCCTCTCTCACACTAAATTGACCCTAAATTGTTAGAAATAATTTCCAGATTCCAAAATTTGGTTTGTAACACGCAAATGAAGCAGAAAATCCTTTGCGTTAGACAATAGCGCAACGAATACACCTCATCAAATTCAAAATGGCCACGCCCGGGAAATTCAAAAGCGAAAATAGGCGATGATGATATCTGTTTTATTTGTTCACTTAAATGTTATATCCACGTCCGTTTTAAACAAAATTTGGAATCTAGTAATTATTTCCAACAATTTAGAGTCCATTTGTTGTAAGAGTAGAGGTTCCCTTTAAACGAACAATAGTTTGAGCGATAAAATGATGGTTAAATAAAACGCTAAGGCGGCAGCAAAAGGGAAGCAGGTTTTGAATCTTTGGTGTGAACCAAGAGTCCTGTGATGGCTCTCATGTGAACTTAATTTGTGTATTAGCTGATATCACCACACCAATTAAGCCAATTTAAATTCATTTTTTGTTATTGCCAGCAGTCGGCTCCTTTATCTCTCGCCTTACACCAAATCAATCAAATCAATGAATAAGGTACTAAATTCTTTTTTTTTTAAGTTAGTTGAAGCAAGCAAAAGTCACAAAAAAACTACAAGCGAAAGCTTTTGTAAAACGGATGAACATTTTAAGCTACAAGCGAAAAGCTAATATAAAACGGATAACGGTTTCAACCTTAAATCGAAAACTGCGGATATCGGTGGTTCCAAAAATAAGCAAAAAATTTGTGCTTACACATACCCTCTTAGCAGACTTCCTGTTTAGAATTTGAACTCCGGGATATCGTTGTCCTGGCAAAGCCAAAGGTGTCATTCAGTGGCGCGACAGTCAAAAACAGTCATGATTAAAGGGGTCAGGGCAACGTAGGCGTGGCGCATGCAATGGCCACCTATATATCAACCGAGCACTAGCACTAGCACTAGCACTGCCACTGCTACTACTACTGCCACTGTTGGTACTGTTAACAGCTACTTCTACTGCTAATACTCAGGCTACTACTGTTACAGCTACTGCTACTGCTGTTGCTACTGTCTGTCTGTCTGTCCGTCTGTTTGTGTGTGTGTGTGTGTGTGTCTGTCTAACTATCCAAACTAATCTCAGTAATTAATAAGCGAAAAAGCTTTTGCCAACAACTCAAAATAAAGTAAAAAGAAACTAGTTCTCATCAATTCCTCCATCTCTTTAAGAACCTGTTTCCGTACGTCAGCTTCAAACAGTTGAGTTCTCTTCGCCGCGGATTGCTCCATACTCCCGGACAGAATTCAGCGGCTCCGTCGATTCACTGCTTCTGCGGTTTAACCTCTTGTGACGGCGCCAGCCAATTATTATAACGGCAATCAACAATCCAGCAAATGCTGTCACGCCAAATGTCACGCCAGCCGCTGTCCCAGCACTCATGCCAGTATCTCCCACAGTGACACCATCCGTGTTGGTTTCAGCAAGGTATTTTGCAACAGACCTGAACAACAAAATGTATTTTGTTAAAGGGGCATCGTCACGTAATTTGGGTCTGAACCAAAACATGTATTTGCAAAGTGGAACGCTTAGAAAATTCTGCACTTTTCCTTCGAAGTACCAGGAGTACTTAATGAAACCATTTGCAATTGTCTTTGGCCACGGGCAATGAAGAGAAATGCAACTTGAAAAAAGTTAGGTTGGGACTCAGAAACATTGCCATAAAATAATATTACTTCCTCTTCCGTCCAAGAAATAATTAGAAATCTACTTCGTAGTGTTAGACGGGCCGGTCGCATAATAGAAAAAGTACTTCCTCACGGTTTGAACAACTTTTGACAAGAATTGCCGTCACGGTGCCCCTTAAAGGTGGTTCAAAATGGTTTCGTTAGTTTTAAAAACTTTTTAGGATTATGTGCCTATAACTAAAAAACGAGTCCGGTGACCCTCAGTTTTTATCATCAAATTGCAATCTGCATATGAAGATTCATCTTTCTGCAAGGTTTAAAAAAAATCTGTAAAAGGGGTTCAGAGCCACCTTAATTTTTCGATGATTTAAAGTGACAATGAACTCCATGTATAGAATTTTTTAAAACTTTGCAGAAAGATGAATCTTCATATACAGATTGCAATTCAATAATAAAAATTGGGGGTCACTGGACTCGTTTTTGAGTTATAGGGACATAAAGCCAAAATTTAGGGTGTTTCTAACAGGCTGTACTGTTGCTATGGTAACCTTATATGACAAAATATTGATCGCAAATTGTTGAGAAATAATTGGGAAATGTTTTGATACCATGTTCAAGAAAGCAAACAAAAATTTGTGGGAGTATCGATCCATTAAAGAGTTGGTGTTTAAAAATAACGAAACAATTTGAACCACCTTAAAGTAATTTACATCTAAGCAAGTTTTTAAGTTCGCCTTTGAGTGAGAAGCTAGGGCGTGAAACAAAGAGATAATTGGCTCTTGGCCGGGGAGCGTTGAAGACATTGCCACTAGTTTGGAGGAAGGACTTGTTCCCTTTTTCATTTTCCGTTTTGTATATTATTGCCATCTTATCTTGGCGTTGACTGATTTGTCATAAAAAAGGGTTGTTCGAATTCTTTAGATCATCTTCATTACCCAAAGGCAATCAATAATCAATATCAATAAGATGTGGTTTGGAATTGAGCTTCTCGCAATTTTAGTCTTTCAACACTTTGTGATACAAGGCAAAGTTGTTAAAGATGAGGTTGAGGTGAGGCGTGAGAACAATCTCTTATCCAGCGTTTGTTCCTCTTGTCCAGCATTTGGGAAACGAGCGACTCTGGAAAGTTTGATTAGGGATGAGAAAACATCGCACTTCCGCGTTAATTGCGTATGTATGGTTGGAGTTCAGAGCTATCTTGGAGTTCACTTTACTTCCGGTCATTTGTATAGCTAATCAAACTCGCAAAACTAACGATGATTTTAGAGTCGCTGGTTTCTGTAAGCGTGCTCGGTAAGGGGCAAAGACTGGTGTGTGAGTGGAGGATTATTTTTTAAACAATAAGATGAAAATCAAAATACGTTACGTTTTTGTTGCTAACAACCACTGATGCGAGTTGATGTGTCTAAACCACGTCCACCTAGCATCCTGGTTAACCAACAGCATTGGTGTAGAGTAACTCATGATTTTAGGCGGAGTCACATAAGGGGGTCGTCGGACGGTTGGCAGTCCCCTGCTGTTGAATACATTGGACTTCACGCAGAAGCTGATCTCGCAATCCTCCTCTATGGCCCCAAGATGCTGGGAATAACCAGTTGGACAGCTTTTTAACCAATAAGACGGATCGAGTCGACTGACGTACTTGTCCAGCCTTGATTGATCTGTAGAGTATGACGTTTGGTAAGTAAGATAATTCACTCTGAGCCTGTAATCAGCAGTCAATAAGTGAGTAATTTCCTTATTCTGTCTCTGAGATGATCTCAGCCCGAATAGCGGCGCGTGCGAGAGAGGTCACGCGCGAGTTAGAGCGGCGCGCGCGAGGAAGAAGATCTACCCTTCCACGCCGCACAAACTCGCGCCCTATTTTCTCTCTAAGCCATACTTCCTATCAAGGAGCGAGAGTAATGCTAGCGAGAGTTATAAGCGACAAGCAAGGAGAACAAGAGACAAAGACCGAGTTAAGTTTACTTTCGTTTCTAACTTGCAATATACATATTCCCTTCAACTTTTTAAAGCCAATTCAAACCTTTCGGTATTCCAACACCATGGAAAATGATATTGGCCACCACTTAGTTCGAATGGACTGCCTGTGCTGCTAACGTACCTGTGGTAGCGAGTGGATTGCCACGGCTACAGCTGAAGAAACCCCCGAACGGAACGGCCTCCTGAGAGCTCATCTCATAATCATCACTAACGCACACATGCATTGTCGATCCAAAGCGCAGAGGGTAAAACTTCAGTGGACAGCTTTGTGCCTCTGTAACAGGGTTGGTTATCTTCTGGCTATAAAGTCCTCCAAACAGATAACCTGTATTAGGGGGCACTTCGCCCTTGGCAGCACACCAGTAGGTTTCGAAAAAGGCGTATCCACATTTTTCTTTACAGCAGGTAGAGAGCCATAAAAACCCACAACTCCAACAGTCCCGGCGACAACTATGGGGAGTACTACCTTGATGAAGGAGGACAGCCTCATACACATCACTGCATGAGTAGTAGGATGTAAGGGGGTTCCTTTGACGTAGCGGCTCACATGGATCGCCCACGTGATACCCTTCAAGTTGACACGTTTGATAAACCCCCCCGAAGGTATAACTGTTCCTTCTTTTTTCACAGGATCCGTCGTCGAAGTTGGCTTGAAAACTGAAGTTAGGAGCGTCCAGTTTCGTGCATCCATTGATGGTGTTGCGCTGGTAGTATTGTTTTATAGCTCTCTGAACAACATCGCTCACCGCAAAGATCAGTTCTTCAGGTATTTCCGGGAAGTTTCCGATGGAGATAGCGAAATTTAACGGATCGCCTGATCGATCAATTGCGACAAGCTCGTCCATCAGTTTATTTTCCCACTGGCTGATGGTAAAGTTCGCCCTGAATGGAGGTCCTCCAAAGGTATACACTGTAGAGTGAACAATGTTTTTTGTATATTCTTCCACGTTGTCCCTGTCAGTTCCTTGATGGTAGCCAAAGTCTGCTCGGAAAACCTCGAAAAACGACAAACTCGCCGCAGCAGTGATCCCCTTCGTTTCTCCCTCAAGACTCGCGATGTATTTCTTCGTTAAATGATCTACTTTAGCCAGTACCGCGCCAACGTT
>JAEMWC010000798.1:45000-47500 GCA_016490735.1 Pachyseris speciosa | reverse complement strand
GGGAATTTTTGTTTGGGGTGTGCCGCCTTGTTCCCCAAATCCTGACCTTAATTCTGACCAAAATATGCCATTCACACACTCGTTTTCAGAGATCCAGCCACGAAAATCAATACCGTTATCAGTCCCGTGACAATTGTGCTACTACTGGCTTTGTTGTTGCGCAATTAATCAAGGCTGAAATCCATAGACCTATACACCAACAAACAAAATAGCAAAGTTTGTTCAAATGATATCTTTTGTTTGATTTCCACTTATTCCCTTTTCATTTAGCGACACTAAAAGGCAAAGGCGTTTATAAATACGCTCCCTTGGTTAACCATATCCACTTTCAGACCAGAATGGTCACAATCTGGGGGATCTGTATTCGTTTTCAGACAGCTCTAAAACCACACCCTTCGTGGCGGCATATATCCTCCCCCAGCCCCACCACAACCGGCATTTACTTGACAAAAAATGTTGGTCAAACATAAAAAACAAGGTGCTAAACGTTCTAACATTGGGGATGGCAAATAGTCAATGCGAGACTGTGCGAGACAGCGACACTAATATATTTTCTACGAGCCGTGAAATTTGACAAAAAATTTGCGACTCGTGTATTTTTTTGAAGAGGCATTCGCCATGCCTAACACTGTTGAGCCTGCGAAATGTACTGTTGAGAAGCCTTTTATTCATTGTCTCTAGTGAGAAGACTGCATTATACCAACTGTATAGAAGTACATGGATAGATCACCATACACAGCATATCTCCTAATGAGGACTTGGTTTCTTTCCCTTCAAAACAAAAGTTGATTTGAAAAAAAAAAAAAAATTCGGAAATAATCTTTCAAGTTATGTAATATTTCTGTGGTCTAATGAGGCCTTCCAAGGGGTAGAAGCGACAAGCAACATGGCTCGAAAAACAGGCAACAATCATCTTCCAAAACAATGACAACCGACAGATGGCAGAAAACGTGCAGCAGTTTGCGACAGCGACAATTCACTTTCCATTCTTCTTTACGATTGTGACATTTGTCCCTAACGAAACAAGCGAGAGACGGAGTCGTAAATGAGCAACAAAGCTTGGAAGACCTCTCTAATCTCAATTTGCTCTCAGTAAAATTTGTAAGGAAGACGGCAACAATATTTTAGACTGAATGGTGTCTAAACTATATCAATGCTATAATTGGAAGAAAAGTCACATGACTGTGCTATCGAAGTGCTCGTTAGCTTGAATGGGAGTGGCCTTCGTGACTTGAAGGTGGAACGACTGCAATTGGAATATGAGTGTGATGCACACAGTAATCACTGACACTACCAAGAAATGTGCGGCGCAATGTTCCCACGCCGCGGGAACCCACTACAACAAGCTCAGCCTTTTCATCTTTTGCCAGTTTACACACCACTTCTCCTGGTCTGTTGTTTTCTTCCTTGTAAAGCTTAAACTTGATCTACGAAAAAGGAAAAGTACAGTTGACAGTTATAGACTGGAGTGTTACAGAAACAATAAATGAACAAAGTCTTTAATGTGAAAAGAGCAATAACCCCCCCCAAAAAACATTAGCTGAAAGTGTTCAATTAATGATAAAGATTAGTCACTGAAATAGTTGTGGAATATCTTAATTTTGTCATGGCCATACTTTCAAGTTAAAAACAAAAAAACAGTCGAGATAAAAGTAATTTATACATGGAGTTGACAAAGACTTTCTTGAATAAACAGAATAAATTAAAGAATAGACTGGTAAATGTTAAGTATAATGAAGTGTGATAATTCAACAGTACCTAAATTATGAGCGTAAAAAAATACTTCTGCATAATAAGTAATAGTAATTGGACCGAGTGGAGTACAATTCAGGGAGTAATCGCGCGAGTAATAGAGACCTTAAGATTGAGGTTTTTCGGCTTTTCCCGCGAACCGCGAACGTCAAGAAGTCACGTGACCAGTGCCTTGCCGTCAGGTTTGCGGTTTGAGGTTCACGTTTGTACGGCTAGACCACACTCTAGAGGTAAGTGATTTACCGCAAGGTTTTTTGCACCCTAAAACATCACAATCCCACGTTTGAGAGGAAATACTAGAGAGATTAAGATTGAGGTTTTTCAGCATTTCCCGCGAACCGCGAACGTCAAGAAGTCACGTGACCAGTGTCTTGCCGTCAGGTTTGCGGTTTGAGGTTCACGTTTGTACGGCTAGACCACGCTCTAGAGGTAAGTGATTTACCGCAAGGATTTTTGCACCCTAAAACATCACAATCCCACGTTTGAGAGGAAATACTACTTTTAAGAACTCTTTCGCCTATTAATTATCGATTTTTTTTTCATAGAAACGCAATTTTTAAGACGATTTCTCAGCTAAAATAGAAGTGAACGAATGAATGAAAACAAACATGGCGACCGGCTATTTGTTACCCGCGAATCTTAAGTCCCGAATACGGGTAGACAGCTAACGTGAAACCGCTAACCGCAAACCGCCGTTTGCCGTTTGCGGTAAGATGGCCAAACCTCGATCTTAAGGTCTCTACTACTT
>JAEMWC010000798.1:0-37500 GCA_016490735.1 Pachyseris speciosa | reverse complement strand
TGGCAATGAATTAATTAAGCAATATACCACAAGTTTCTAAGGTTTATAGGCATGATAAAGCACTTGGGATGTTGGAAGAACACTCAAAGAATTCGTAAATCACGAGCTGAATTCTTCGAGTGTTCTTCCAACATCCCAAGTGGTTTATCATGCCTATAAACCTTAGAAACTTGTGGTATATTGCTTTTAGATAATAATTCAAAAGATGTGCAAAAATTCCATGAGTTTACTGGAACAATAAACCATAGCTGATTGACCAATCAGAGCATGCGCATTGATTTGGTTATCACATACTAATTCTGCACCGACTAATATTTCAAATTTATTCTCTTAAGTTGCCAGTGTTCATTCTAACAGCACACGCTCATCAACATCTGAGCATTTTTTTACCAAACAATCCACACTTAATGTTCAAAGTAAGACCTTTTCATGTGTTGGTGTTAAAATCTGGAATGGGATACCAAGGGCCTCAAAAATGTATCTAATAACTCTTTTGAAAAAACTATTAAAACAAAACTAATTGCAATTCTAGAAACTGAAAACTCATTTGCCGAGATAGATACCTTAATTAACATGACGAAAAATTGGATTTCCAACTGAAGTCAAGTTTAGTCCCTTGCTTTCCCTTTGCATTTTGCCTAGACCGTGGTGTTTGCATGTTGTAGTTGTGTTGAATGTTCATTTATTATTAAAAAAAAATTGTCTAAATAAATCTGTGTACAGTCTGGCTTGCCGTGATTAGCTCTTCGCTATTTGCAAGCCAGCCTACTGATAACCTAAAGTGCCTGATTTAAATAAATAAAACTTGAAACTTGAAAAATAATATATAATAAAGGTACACACCACCTAAATTTGGTGGCTGATTGAGATGTAGCAAATGGTCTTTCAAAAAATAATTAAGCCCCTCAAAATTTTAGTTACATTTCATGGGTCTCACAGATTCAGATTGTTTGGAAAAGCCATCTTGTTGTGACAATTCCTTCTGAAAGACTAAAGGCGTTTCAGGCTTGCAAAAGAAAATGATGGTCTTTAGCAATCTTGCAAAATATCAAATTTACTATTCACCATGTGCACCTTTTTTCGTGGCACTTATGCACATGTCATTGGCTTCCCTGTGGGGTCGTCCCTCGGGCCAACCAGTGAGATATGTGGTGGATTAATACAAGTAGATTTAGGGGGATTCTTTGCCGAAGGGCAGGGGAAAATCTTGACAGGGGGGGGGGGGGGAGGGGAATTCAAAAGTTTGTAAAGGATGTCAGGGGGATTTTCTGCTGAGAGACACCTCACCCAGGGGACTTTATCTTGCAAGATTCCCCGACCTCCCAGAGAGATTCCTCAAGTTTGCTTAACTGATTTTACAATCCCCTTGGTTAGCCCGTGGATCGACCCCACGGGGAAGCTGATGACATGTGCATTAGCTTGGCCTTAAGTAGACATTTCTGACTAGAGACTAAAGTTACACAATTTACCCCAAGAAGTTTGCACTTGGTTCCAAACAATTCTAATAGCTCCTTTACTTGTCTGTCACTTTTCTCCACTAAATGCTGCCACTCATCATAGTACGCAGCACCATCTAAGAGGAAAAAACTTTTCTCGTTATCAATGAAAATGGGGAATTCAAACCCAGTATAAAATGTTCAAAGAAATATCCATACATGAGCACTATGATTGGTCAAACCAAGTTAACCAGTATAATTACCATAAAAACTCGTGTATAAGCTGCACTCGTAGATAAGCCGCACTCCCAAATTTCAAGCATGATTTTGAGAAAAAAATAACTTGAAAAAATCACTCTGGCAAAAAAGTTGTTCATTTCTTCGCAGTTGTTCGCAATAAACTTGCTGATTCAAATCTAATGCTGTGAATTTGCAGCAACCTTAAGATGTTAAACAACCCTTTTAAGGGTTTTTAAGATAAGCTTGTAAATGGGTATTTTAAAAAAATACCCATTTACAAGCTTATCTTTAATCAATTTCCTTAATTCTGGGACTGATAACAGTTGTCTTCATTGTTAAAGCCCACAGTTGAAAGGAAAACAATGAAATTTGAATGAAAATAAAGAGCAGGAGAATGATTTGAAACATTTGCTTAGTAAGGGAGGTCTGGACACCAGAGTAGCTGACAATGATTGAAGAAAATGCGGAAAGGTTTGCTTTTGCATCAGCTGTGTGTGGATAGTGTTTATAAAGATGTACAGAAGCCATTGGTCAGAGAAAAACTTGACGCTAAACGAGAGTTTAACAACCCCAAGGATAAACACACCATGCAAGTAATGAAAGGCAATGAAATGGTCGGCCATTTGCCACACGAGTTCTCCCGAATAGTGTGATATTTTCTCTCATGTAGTGGAGAGATTGAAGTGATCGGTCGAAGACGACATTGTAAAAATCTTTAATTTGTAGAAGTATGGAGATTCCAAGCCAGTTAGAGTTTAGAATGACTGGCAAGCAAGATTCAGGTTTTGAACCTGAAGATACAAATGGCTCCTTTAGAAGCCACCATTTCTACTGAAAGCAATGTGTTTAATCTTTATTGACTGAAGGTTTTTGATGCTATTTCAGTATTTGTGACCCCATATAGAAGTCAGTTTACTCCCTCTGAAAGCAATGGTCTCGTATATAAGCCACACCCATGATTTTGAGCCCAAAATTTTGGCAAAAAAGTGTGGCTTATACACGAGTTTTTAAGGCATATCTCCATATTATGTCATGATGGTCTGCATGCCCACAATTATATGAGAAAACTGGGAAAATATTTTAACATAAATATTTTAACATATTTACATAAAATTTAGCAAATTAAGTAATTAAGACCCTTTTAAAGTTTGGATTTACAAGCCTAGTCCAAGCACTTGCTTTGGAGGATCCAAAGAGCTCCAGACAATGAGAAGAAGGTTGTGTGTTCAAACCCCTGACCAGACCAAACCAAAAACCACGGTCTTAAAATAATTGGTAAGATCATGCTGGGTGTGTGCTCAACATCTGTCTCAGTTCATGTTGATCAGATGATCGTGTTATTGGGCAGTGACATTTAAAAGAACCCACACAAAAAGAGTAAGGAAAATCATTCCCAGTGTTGTGCCCAGCCAAAACCAACAGTCATAACAGAGGCCCTACAAGGGGTGGTCTGGTGCCGCTTTGTCACTTGTTTGTTTCGTGTCTGTTGCAAAGAAAACAAAGAGGAATTCGGTACCTTTTGCATGTACTGGAGCTCCATAGAAATGCCTATCACAAAACCCCAGAAATGATAGTAATACAATGTGCTCTGGTGCCTATATGCTCCGGTACATGCAGAAGCACCCATGTTAAGTGAATTGTCCCTGACACAAACTGTTGCACTTTTTCTGCCAACTTCTGTCAGTTATCTGCTTTGAGAGAAGATTGTTGCCTGCTTTTGGAGCCATGTTGCTTGTCAGTTCTACCTCTTGGAAGGCCTCATAGTAGGCTGTTGGCCTTGCATGCCCTCTTGGAGTGGACAAGGCTTGTTGAAACTTGAATTAAAGCTAACTGGGCTTAATGATGGGTTGAAGGCTGTGAGAAGAAAACCAAACAGCACTAAATGGAAAGCTATTTTTACTTATATACTCACAGGGGTAGGGTGCGGCTGGCATCGTTGGGTATTCCTGTGCATGGATAATCATCATAAAGTCTCTGTCTTTGTCACAAATATTCTTGACATACCCTAAAAAAGGAATTAAAAAGGGAAAACATACAAAAACACCGCGTTATATTTACAAATGCAAATGAAATTGCCAGTGAACACAAATATTGGCAGGGGATCAAATGATATAAAACCAGTCACCATAATTTGCATGAAACAAGTTTCACGTTTCTAGTTTTTTTTTTGCAAATAAAATATTTGGGCCACAAAATGTATTAATTCTCGTTTGAAAAGTGTATTGGTTTTATTCCTAGGTGGTGCATTCCACAGCTGTAGCGACCGCGGTGATCCTAAGTGAAATTGTTTATTTAATAAGCTTAATTCTCCTTTCCTCAGTGCTGGGAGAACCGTGCGTGGATATTAGCACGATTCGCAATCTAATAGCTTGCAATAAATTCTACATTCTTTTGATTTCTTAGGACGTGATTAAAGTCGCAATCGGTACTGTCGCACTTCAAAAGAAAGCTGCAGAATTCTACTCGAAGGCAGCACTTCTGACGTTTTATAATATTAAAACATCAGACGGCTTGCATTACTTGCTATTGTGTGAATAACCTCTGTGGGTTCCCGGCGGATAATAATTTCCAGCGAGTTGCTGGAGTTAGAAAATCTCTTATTGAGAACTGTCTTGATAGCATGACTTAAAAGGGACAGTTTTGTCGGGTTTCAGATGAAAGAAAGTAAGATAAAAATTACAATGTTTGTACTTTAATACGAACTCGCGAAGCTCGTTTACTTACAATCGAATGCTCTTTCGCTATGTTCGCTGGCATCCACACCAAACACGACCTTTCTCTTGTTTGTTTCGCCCTCAGCCATTGCTCCTGTTCAGAAAAACGATGTTCGTGAAATCCGCTTGATAACTTAGAGAAAGGCTGCACCGGTTGAAGGAATGGCAAGACAATTGACAAAAAGGTGACACCTCCACAGGGGTTGTAGGCTTGCTGTAACATCTGTCACGTGAAATTTTGCAGTGTGACGCAAAATTTCAATTTAGGTGCTTTCCCCTGAAACAATTAGCCATTACCACAGATCGATTTACCGATCCTACAAAATTTCATAAAAATCCGTTGCAAATTTGTGGAAATATTGAGCCCCAAATTTGCCAAAGAAATTTGATAGTAAAAGTCAATGTAAATCTCCGGCCACCTCAGCCCGGGAAAAGGCGGGAAATTGGACAAGTGAGCTAATATTCCTGCCCCAGGGAAATGTTATCACTCGAATGTCCCTGCTTGTCCCCGCCTACCAGTGAAGCTCTATATGAATGTTGTCAAAAATATCACTAATACCAAAATAAAGTAGAGAGCGAGGTAACATTCAGTGACTTTAATATATCTTTTCAGCTATTCAGTTAATTTTAAGCTCTTCCAAGGAGCCTTGCCACGTGTAATAAAGAGAGGAAAAGATGTGGTATTTAAAAACAAAATAATGAAAAATCAAAATGTACTGGGTCCCTGTGTATTTGGACAATGAAATCACTCCATTCGGCACCAGTCTGTTGTATGTACCATAAAAACGTCATTTTGATCATATGTTATGCTCATTTTATAGTTGGCAAAGCCCCGGAAAGAGCCGTTCCAGCCACTGGAAGGACTTAACGTCTTTCGCCAAACTCAACGAGGGCCTGAACTAAAATAGCATACTGTGTATCATCAGTTTTGTGTAAATACATGATCAACCAAGTGAAGATAAAACAAAGAACTTCAGGTCATTTGTATACACAATAACATGGCACATGAATAAAGAAGAAATTTTGTAAAGCCCCTTCATGGATAGGTGTATCCCCCTCACCCCCGTGGGAGCACTGTCAGTGGACTTATCCCCCTCACCCAACGAGAGAAGTGGCACGTAATTTGGTCGATAACTACTTTTCAGGTTTTTCGACCGTTTAATTATCCTTATGCTTATGCTTATGTCGAGTGCGTTACTAGCGAAAACAGCATAAGGCAAATAAGTGGGTTGGTTCTTTTTATGTTTCTGCTTATGCTTATGTTTTTGTCGCGGGTGTTCTCACTTGCTTATGCTTATGTTATGCTTATGAGGTCCTGTTAGGGGTTTTAGCGATAAGGGATAACTGGCAAAATAATTTTAGGGATAAGGGATAACTGACTAAATAATTATAGGGATAAGGGATAACTAAGATAGTTTTAGGGATAACAAAAAATGGCTTTGATTTCTCAATTGTCACACGTTTGGTCACTTTTGCCAAGGATTTGCATTACCGGCGACCGGTAACGAACAGTAACGGGTCATCTATCAGTCCAAGCTAAGATGAGTCAGATGTGAAAGATTTGTTCCCAGGCTTTCTTATTCGGTCAACCGCTGACATTAATAGACTTATTCTCAGCAATATGGCTTCCCTGAAAGTACTGCATGAAGTTACGGGTTTCATTTTTAAACAAGGTGATGAGAAATCGGCTATGAAATGGTCGTTTTTGACAAAAATAGAAGTGGAAGATTTAGCATCATTCCTTCGAAATCTCAAGTCGTCTGGGATTGACCAAAGAGTCAAGGAAATTGGTGTTTTGAAATACAAACTGAGGTTGCAATACAAGCGGTTAACGCCAGATCCGGAATTCCCACGTGGAAGAATATTTTCAATCGATACCGATGAACAATTTCAGATTGCTCTGCCTCTACTTCAGGACAAGCATGAGCTAATAGCTAAGTTTTGAAACAAATTTTGTTTAGCAATTTCACATGGAAAAATAGATTTAGGCAGATCTAGGGAGCTTTCAAGAAACATGAAATTCAATTGGAATTTAGAAGTGCTGGTTTTTGAGGAGAGGGGAAAACCGGAGTACCCGGAGAAAAACCCGGTTCTCGGAGCAGAGAAGAGAACCAACTACAAGCTCAACCCACATATGACGTCGGGTCCGGGAATCGAACCCGGGCCACATTGGTGGAAGGCGAGTGCTCTCACCACTACGCCATCCCTGCTCGCCCTCACCGCCCATCCTGACCTGTCTCAAATGTGAACTCCTTTAAGATATTCCATAATGTATGCTGCGAATTAATATGTCTCAGGAACTCGTTGGCTGTGGATTTTTATTACGCCAGCCCCGCATTCTTTGCTCACCCGCCCTCACCGCCACCCTCTAAAAAGTCGACACACACCTTCCTCTCCAAAAGAAAACTAAACTAATTCGATACCCTAGCCTATCTCAGACCTATTTCACGTACACGGTTGGCGTAAAGACAATTAAAAGACAAAAAAAAAGGGCTTTTGTTGATGGTCTTATCACCTAATGATGAAGAAGTAGCTTCTTCGAAAAAACATATCCAATTCAAGACTGGAGTGCGCAAACCATAACCTTTTTTCAGACCAAAATGGTCATAATCGGTACCCTATTTCAGACCAAAATGGTCGAAAGCGATTCCTTATTTCAGACCAAAACGGCTAAAAAACCATACCCTTTGGGGCCGCACATACCTATATAGCGCATATAAGTGAGTACCCGGGGGAGGGGTGGCTATGTATTCTGTCACATTACCGCAATGACGGTTTATCTATGCTTTGATGGTCGCTTTTGTCGAATAAAACCTCAACAGATGATGCTGTTTGAACCCCTGGTGGTCTAAACTATCTCAAGCGACCATCTCAGCGCTATCTCACATATACATAGACTTGATATTCTGGGTTGTCGCCCAAAGAACGTACTGTCGGTTCAACTGCATGTATGGAGCACATGCGCAGACGATCTGATCTGACGATTAACATCCGGGTCTCATTAAAATGAGAGCAATTGTTGGCACTATTCTGCTTGTTCCTATTCCGGTTTAGGAATGAGAGAATAAGTGGAATAATGTTTTCCGAATAACGCGTATTCTGAAACGGAATACCCTTGACGGAGGTGACCTGAGACTAGCGCAAAGAGTAAAAAGCGCAAGAGTGTTTGAACCTAACTTCCGGTGCCACATCACGTGCTTGGTGGGTCGGGCATGATTTTCCCGCCAAAAGTTTGCCCAAAGAAACTCATATTCTGCATAATTCCGAGTAGACCGTGTTCTGTTCATTCTGCTATCAGGAGAAGAATGAACGGAATATTATCCCGTTAACGTTCATTCGGTTAACAGATTAGGTCCCAAAAAACACGATTACCTTATATTCCGAGTATTCGTACTTTCCTATTGCGGACTGAGACCCCCAAAAATTTGCCAGTTGTTTTGTATCTGAAAGAAGTGTTAACAGCTTTGTGACAGCTTATGTTACTGCAAATATGGAAACTGAAAGTTCTTGCTGTCGTGTCGTTAATCAATGGTGTCAAAACAAACAAAACAAACGTCCCCGAGTCGAAAAAGAGAATCAGAGAGAGAAAAAATAACATAAATAACTGTGAATTTAAAGGGTCCTTCAGGTGAGACAAAAGAACAAACAACACAAACAATGGACCCTTATAGCCCTTAAACAATAGGGCTGCGACACTATCCCCGCTACTGAAATTTGGAGCTTATTAAGGTGCGTGAGAAAAAAACTCCCGACTAAACGAGCGTGGAAAGACATAATGATAATTAATAGCTCATCTTCATTAATTTTATTGATTCTTAATCTCCTCTAAATGGTTTCTTTTTTTCTCCTAACCTGTCTTTTCCTTTTAAGAATTTTTACTTACTCACCCTCAGAGTAAAACATTGGATTTTGCGACAGCTTGAGTTTATTTTACCCACTGCTCGGGTGCTTGTGTAAAGAACGAACTAAAAGGACTTGAGATAACGGGTCAAAGCCTTATTGTTTTACGGAAATCACATGATAAACTGCATTCTAAGATATGTCATATAAGATACCGTAACTGACCGTAACTACAGTTTGCTCAAACGTTCAGATTTCCTCAGTGGAGCAATGGCTCTCGTACTGAGGGGCGTCCTGGTTTCATTCTTCCTTTTGGCTGCTTTGGCCTTATTAGACCATGTGATTTCTGAGAAAGCCGATTCCTTTAAATTTCCACCTGGCGACTTCAGGAACTGTCCTCTTGCAGACGGAGTCTACCGCTTTGAAGTTCTACCGGGCACTGGCTGGGATAACCTCAGGGATCAATACATGGGCTTGGCCATGGTGTTCGCAAGAAATTATTCCTAGTGTAAGCTATCGGATGAGGGCAATTTTATCATCCCCGACAACACTTATTATTAGTCATTTATCCCGTGAAGAACAGCAAAGTAGATACGTACGCTGAAATACGTGATCACTGGAGCAACTACTCCTCAATAACCGCAAAAAGCATTAACGCTGAAACTTCAGTTAAATTGCCATTCGGTAGCATAAGTGGATCGTATTCGACGGAATTCGAATCCGTTAAACAGCATCAGGTGGAAGATAACGCAGTTACGGTTCTCGTCCAACTTCGCCACAATCTTTACATGGTCAAGCTTGAACCAGACACTGCTCTTCAGCCAACTTTTAAATCGCGTCTGCTTGAAATCGGAGCCCATCTGCAGCAAAACAACAACTGAGAATCACGCGAACTTTCTCGCACAATTACTTGTCCACGACTTCGGAACGCATTACATCTCAAGCGTGAATGCTGGTGCGGTTTTGGCGAAAATGGATCACTTACAGAAAAAATACCCGGCTAATTTCGAAGGAGATAAAAGCGAGATCACTGCGGCGGCAAGTGTATCATTTTTTAAAATTTTCGATGCTGTGAATTTTACTGCCAAGCTTAGCTACAGGCATCTGACAGGCCACCAAATTTTGAAGATTACATGAACAACGTTGTTCATTCTACTGTGTACACTTTTGGAGGACCACCATTCCGTGCAGACTTTACCATCAGACAGTGGAAAGATCAACTGTTAGACGAACTTGTTGCTGTTGACCGGTCAGGCGATCCGTTACATTTCGCGATTACACCTGGCAGCTTGCCTGAGATGTCAGAAATGCTGACTTTTCATGTGGCTGACGTTGTCAAAAATGCCACTTTGCTGTACTACAAGACTAATAAACATGCTGGATGCTCAAATATGGACTCTTTCGGGCCAACGTCGACGATGGGTCGTTTTGTGAAAGTCCCACCAACAACTATACATTCGGAGGCGTGTTTCAAAAGTGTAATCAAGAGTTTCCATATGAGGATCTGTGCAAAGATCTCGTTCAGAAGAATCCGCTCACATCTGATTTCTCATGCCCCAGCGGATATGAGCCTGTTTTGGTTCTTCAAGGCTCTACTGCTCAAAGTTGCTTTAGGCCTCCGTGTAATTTACTAAAACGCATATTTTTTGGATGCAAATCAGTTTGAGAATACGCTCATTTTGACACCTATTGGTGTGTAGCCAGAGGAGAGGTACCTGTAAATACCGGCTATCTTTTCGGGGGAGTTTACAACCATGCGTTAAACAACCCAATCACACGATCTGCAAGCTGTCCACCCAAATTTTACGCACTGCGCTTTGGAGAGACAATGAGTGTTTGTGTTGGTGATGATTATGAGCATGGCATCCAGCGGTCCGTTCCGTTTGGTGGTTTTCACAGCTGCGCCCACGGCAATCCACTTGGTCCTGGTACGTACAGTGCCTTGACCGAGGCTATGTTCACGCTGTAAACTGTTCAAAATGTGCACATGCTCGAATCCAAATTTACATAGCGAAAATTGATAGCAGTATAGAAGATTTATTTCATTGTTCCAAAAAATTTTTAAAAGCATACAACAAAGACAACAAAACGTATTATGAAGGCAAACTGTTATAGTTTCTACAACTCTGTCGGTTGACTACCTGCCTGTTAACAGCAGCTGCATTGTTAACTTCTGTGGCAGTATGACAAAACGTTATCCAGTAGATCATGTGTTGTATTTAATTTGAAAAAGGATCTATCTGATTTACAGAAATATGCACTTGATAGCTGTTCTTAAAACTTTTCTTTTGAAGCGGCATGTTGAATGTTGCGTTTAGAATTCGCTTTGTTTGCACAAGGTTGATTGGTAGATTTTCGTAATGCACAACCCTTCCCCATACTAAAAGCGAATCTTTACTGTTTCTAACGTTGTATTATTGCAAGCAAATTATTGTAACCTTAAACCTACTTTCAGGATGACAAAAATAGATTGGTTTTTCTCAACCAAAGAGACAGACCTGAAGCCAAGTGTGTAAGACTTTCAAGTGTTTTTTGAGCTTACTTCCAGCAACAATGGCTCCGGAACTTGTTTCGGGTCATATTGCTACATTGTTTTGATCGTGTTTCCCGAGTTGCTAGTTCAATGTTTATTATTATACATTCAAATAGACAATGCGCAAAAGGACATTGTGGTTACCAGCCTTGTAAAAAAGTCTACCAAAAATAACTAAGGTGAGTTTTTCTGCCTACTCCGCAGGTAAAACAAAGTTGGACAAGTACGTCGAGGAACCTGGTCCACCAGATTGGCCTCAGACCTGTCCAACCGGTTATTCCCAACATCTAGGTGCAGTCGAGCAGAATTGCGAGATAAGGTTTTGTGTGAAGTCTCATGTATTCGACAAATACGTATTGCCAACTATCAACAGACCTCCATATGTCCATGCGCCTATGGTTTTCAACTACACTATTCCCATGCAAATTGTTAACCAAGATACAGGCCAGGTCTGGTTTAAGCCCTACAAGTCTCCTCAGTGGGTGTTGGAGACAACGAGGTATCTCTCTTATCTCGTATCAAATTATTGCCGAAAATGTCATAAGCAGTCACGAATTTCACAACCTTTTCGTTTCAGCAACCTTGGGAGGCCCAGCTCTTATTTCAGCCGACGAAACAAAAAATATGCAAAAGCACGAAAACATACTTTCATCTTATACCAAACAAAAAAGTCGCAAATCCTCTTTCTGATGAAAACCATTCTTTGCACAGGCAGTTGTTTCACCATCTAGAGTACTGTGGAAATGAGCCACCGGTGTTTAAAAAGTTCCCCCCCCCCCCCCCCCCCCACTTTTACAAGTAGAAAGTTGAACAGCTCCCTTCCGTTTTGGTCCTACCCTTTCCTTCTCAATTAGCCAAGCTCTCAGATATTTGGGGCGAGCGAAGAGCAAAAGAGGCTTCTTCTGAACCAACTCAGCGGGAATGAAATTTGAGCGTTATGGAAACATCAGCCTCTAAGAACTGAACCAAGTCTCTTTTATGTTAAGTTCTGTTGCAGAGTACGCGGACCAAAACAGCATACCCAAACACGATGACGAGGGCATGAGTAAGGGAGCAGTTGCTGCTGTTTCAGTTGTAGCTATGGTATCAGCTGCATTGGTGATTGCTGGTTCAGTCTTTGGATGGCGCCATCGCGAGAGCATGAAGAAGACAGTATTCCGAAGGAGTGAATCACGAGATCCTTTGCATCCTTCGACCACAATGAGTGGGTATAACACCCTTGCTGCTGAAACAGAATCAAGCGCTTGACACCGACATAGACAAAATAAACAAAACTCGGCACATATCTTTTATTAAATCATTTAAAACGGCTTCGTTTTCTTAAGTTTGTTTTCATTTTCTTTTTTCGGTACAGTAGACTCCAAACTAATTAAGATATTTTCAAAATTTAAGGGATGAAAAATGCTGTTTTGGTATAACGTTTGAAATCCAGTTAAAAAAACTTCCACATTTGTAACAGGCGTTGGTTTTAGTCCATAGTTATGATAAACGAGTTATAATAGACTGCGAGTCAATTTCGGCGATGGATTGTGGAGCGGGCGAAAGACACGCGCGCGCGAGAAGTTGGCGCTCCCCTCGCGTCGCGTCTCCTCGCAACTTCGCGCGCGCGCGTATCTTTCGCCTGCCCCACGTACAATTCATCGCCGAAATTACAGACTACTCGCAGTCTAAGTTATAGTGAATAAATGAGTTAGATTGAAATGGACTGCAAAACAGTCGTTTTTTTCTCTTAGTCTAATTTTTGCCTCTAAACTTGAATTGATGAATCCCAAAAAGTGCTGGAAAATAGCAATTTGATTGGATTGGCGTACAGACACAAACCCGAACGGCTCTTGGTTGGTTCGCGAACACGATGCGCATTTCCTGCATTTCCATCTGAAAAGCATTGCTAACAGGTCATTCTCTCTGTTCCATATTTAGGTGTTCTATGGCGTTGAAATGTTCTGATCTGGTACCAGCTGCGGATGAAACAAATTGCGATCAATTGCGGAAAGCGTTGAAAATCTCCCTAAAATCTGTAATCAGAAGCGTAGCGAGGTTTTCGAATAGTTGTAGGCCTGTTTTTAACGCGAAAGTCGTTATCACGCCAAAGGCATGCATAGAGCGCCATAGTTGCGAGCTTCTAGGGGGACCGGGGGTATGCTCCCCCGGGAATTGTTTTTACTGAAACCTCTAAAACTGACGCCATTTCATGCATTCCTCAGACTCGAAAAGTGTTTGTGAAGTCAAATTTTACCATAATTTTGAACCAGAGAGCTAAAAGTTTGGAAAGTACAATTCAACCATACCACGGCATAGGGCTCTTTCGCATTCCATTCCGTTTCAAAGTTGGGCCACCCAGTACTACCAGCAAAATATGGTTTCAATTGTATTTTTTATCAGTCAAAACTAGCCCAAATTGCCTTGGTAGGTCCTGGAGTGCATCCACGAAACGGCCAGGGACACAACCTCATTCGTGATTCGCCATGTTTGGCGTCACAGTCAGCATGAAACCACCTCTCACCTCTGTTTTCTTTCAGAGGCTTGTCTTTACCCACATTCCAGCTCAATGATGTCAACCTTGGAGCTTGTGCAGAGGACATTGGCTCCTTATTAAGGCGATAAACGTGCCACATTTGCTCAACGAACAGCAACCGCTGACGTGCATGACTTAACGCTTG
This sequence comes from Pachyseris speciosa, assembly GCA_016490735.1. Lineage (NCBI taxonomy): Eukaryota > Metazoa > Cnidaria > Anthozoa > Scleractinia > Pachyseridae > Pachyseris > Pachyseris speciosa. The sequence continues at coordinate 24,077 of JAEMWC010000798.1, read as the reverse complement.
AGCGTCCTAAGGCCACAGATATTTCCATCCTTATTCCTTACATGGAGAAGTTAGGTGCTCCAGACAGACCATTTATCGCCAAAAATTTAATTAAAAAATTGTATACACCCTGAACGCAAAGGCGGTTAATTCAGTTCCTAAAGTCCCAACATCAACTAAAACTTCTCTACACTGTCCGTTTAGATCTTATTGTCCGTGTAGGCCTTATCGAGGTAGTTAACATAAATTGATGGCCACCAAGAATCATTCTCTTTAGTTTTCATGATCTGTATGCTTGACCGAGAAGTGCAAGACACAGTGTTGACGCAACATGTACGATCACTGATGTCATTCCACGCGTGCAAGCTGAGAATAAAATTTGCTCAGTTTTCTCACAAATTGAAACAAATTTTTCTACCAATATGGGAAAAACAATATCATAAAACAAATAAAAAAGCCTTAACCGTGCTTTATTCTGTTATATAAGTCGCGCATGGAAGTGACAAGAACACTCAAGAAGCAGTTTAAAGCCCTCGCCTACGGCTCGTGTTTCTTCCTACTTCTTTCGTGCTCTTGTCATTTCCTTGCGTGCCTTATAACAGAGAAAAGCACGGTTAAGGCTTTTTTATTTGTTAACTGTTATAGATATTTTAATATTACCTTAATCTTTATTCTGTATTCTTTTAGGTGGTATGGTACCCTAGAAAATGTATGGAAATCATAAACTAGAAAACGGTAAGAAACAAGCAAGGCTGGTTACACGGCTAGGAATATATATTTAAACCAATATTTCGGGAGGCACAGCCTTCCTTCATCAGGGTGTTACATATTATGACCCTAAGATGAAACGACGTTACACTTTTAAAAAAAGTTGTACATGTAACATGATATTATAATAAAGGTAAACAATACAACGTAAAATAAAAAAACGTTACAGTTTGGCTGAAATTTGAAAAGAACGTAACAAGAAAACAAAAAGATAGGTATTATATTTCTTCTTTTCTGTTGATACCTAACGGTTCAAGAGTTTGACCTCTATTAATTAGATATGCTTCTCTGGCTCTTCGTACACCGTCACGATTAGATTTGGACAGTTCTAGTGGAATTAGTTGCATGTCAGAAGCGCTGTGACCGTTAGAGAGAAAATGTTCTGATACTGCAGTGGGTTTAGAGCTGTTGGTTTGTTTGTCGACTGTTCTACGATGTTCGTTGAAACGGTCCTTAAGTCGTCGTTTAGTTTCGCCTATGTATTGTTTGTGACAGTGATTGCATTGTACCATGTATATGACATTTTTGGAATTACAGTCAATGTGATGTTTGATAAATCTAGTTTCGCCGGTGGAATGAAAAGTATAGGTTGTAAGTCCATCAGTTATGTAGTTGCATGTTAAACAGTTGTGGCCACAGCGAAAGGCACCAAGGGGTTGATTATTTTTAGCAGGTTTACGTAGTTTAGCACTGACCAATAGATCGTTAAGATTGTTAGAACGTCGGAAAGCAACAAGAGGGGCAGCCTTGAAAACGTCAACGCAGCGGGGAGATGAAGATAAAATGTTGAAGTGTTTGTGAATAATAGATGATACGGAGCGAATAGCTGGATTGTATGTTATGACAAGGGGTACACGTGTAGGCTGGTTAGTATCGGAATTGCGTTGTTTGCGGGCAAGTGCTTCGGTACGTGAAATGTTGTAAACGCGTTGTATTTCGTTGTTGAGGTAAGAGAGATTGTACCCACGTTTGTTGAGATAAGACTTAAGTTCGTTAAGACGGAGTACGAAAGTTTCGTCAGAAGAGCAGATGCGTCGAAGTCTGAGAGCTAAACTGAATGGAATAGCTCTTTTGCTGTGTCTGGGATGGCAAGAGGATTGTAACAAGTAGAGATGTTTGTCAGTAGCCTTAGTGTAAAGATCAGTAGTGATTTTACCGTTGTTCAGTGACACGTTGACGTGCAGAAAGGGTATGGATGAGAAAGAATAATTGGAAGTAAATTTAATTGTAGGGTGAATGTTGTTGAGATATGTGGTGAAGGTGTTGAGATCGTCTACTGAGTGTGTCCATATCATAAAAATGTCATCTATAAAGCGCCACCAGGTATGTGGTTGGTATGGGGCATGTGATAGGGTCATAATATGTAACACCCTGATGAAGGAAAGCTGTGCCTCCCGAAATATTGGTTTCAATATATATTCCTAGCCGTGTAACCAGCCTTGCTTGTTTCTTACCGTTTTCTAGTTTACAATTTTATAGCTGGTTAGATCTATTACAGGATCCGGCTCTTCTATTTTGCAACGGTGGTCCTTGCTATTAAGTATTTTCCACCTTAACCGTGCTTTGTTCTGTTATATAAGTCGCGCATGGAAGTGACGAGAGCACTCAAGAAGTAGTTTAAAGCCCTCGCCTGCGGCTCGTGTTTCTTCCTACTTCTTTCGTGCTCTTGTCATTTCCTTGCGTGCCTTATAACAGAAAAAAGCACGGTTAAGGCTTTTTTATTTGTTAACTATGATAGATATTTTAATATTACCTTAATCTTTATTCTGTATTCTTTTAGGTGGTATGGTACCCTAGAAAATGTATGGAAATCATAGGTTTTTTGCTCAAAGTGAGTTGGGAGGGGGGGGGGGTGGGGGGTTGGGGGTATTAAAAGCTCTTATTTTCCCCAAGATTTTGATGGAGGACTGGGTATTGTTATGCATGTATCTTGTCATGTGACAGATGGTCACGTGGCTATACTCAGCTCATTTGAAGTCACTGTCTGGTCGGCCGAATCATTTGCAAAACTTACCTTGGAATGTAACAAAATTGCCCTAACTTACTGTGTTTTGGGTAATTTGCGGGTGCCAGAGCTCATCATCAAGGGCTGAGAAGGCTTAAACCTTGTCAATATGAAAGAACTGCTTATTGGTACTGCGAATGCAACAAACTTTGTTCGAACGCATGCTTCAATCTGCTGACAGATGAAGGTGCCTGGACAACTCTTGGTGCAAGCCTGGTCAGAGACGTACAAGAAAATAGTAAATTGTTTTGGAGGAGCCTTTCCCGGTTAAAGATTATGTAGAATTTCCCAGGATGCAACGGGGTCAGATTCTTGCTGTTTGGCTGCTTGGTTGAGGTTTCTGATAAAAAGGGAGCTGAGAGAGCTCTTCTTTGCCTTTTCCCCCGAACTTCCTCTTTAATTTGGAAGCAGAAGAGCTATTTTGTAATGTTTACTCTCTGAATAAAGGATTCAGTTGAAAAATGATTTGTTCAGACTGCTTATTTGCGAGGTAAGATTTCATTTAATTCTTGCACTAGTTTTGAGTTGATATGCTGTTTACATCCCATCCCTATGCTATTACGTTGCCGGGGAAGTGCACTGTCATGCCTGTTTGAGTTTTGTTCCTTTGCTTCATGTATGAAAAACACTTTTGCACTGATATTGCTGGAAAAGATGGCAAAACCTGACCACAGCAATTTTATTCGTGACCCTATGCAGGTTTGAAATTTGAAACTGGCATGGAATTTAGAATGGAATAGCATAGAATTTAGATGGCAACAATTATTTACCATGTTTATAGGGATCAAATTTGAGGTAGAGAAACCTTCTATGCGATGAACCAAAATAAAGCCAATCTGTTGAATTGTTCTTTCATAACATTTGAAAGATTGATGGTAAGTATAGGCAGAAAACATCCATTTTTGGCAAAGTGAAACTTTGAAGATTTTCCTCTATGCAAATTACAAGAGTCAGTCCACAAGTTTAGGTTCATATCATAGATGAATACAAAGATAATTTGTAAAACATTGTTTCTTGCCTCACTGACTAAGTATTTTTACTCATTTATTGTTAACGAGGAAGCACTATAGACCTTTTTAGCTTGTAGACTTTGTTTTCCCAATATAGACCATGTGATCTTCCCAAGGGGGTTTGCCTTTTGTCTTTTCATAAATTATGCGTACATATGCACGTGAATAAGGCGAAATTTCAAAGAAACAGTTCTCTAGGGTAACATCACATGACCTACAATGGGAAAACAAAACATACAAGCTAAAAAGGTCTATTAAAGACATCCGACAACAGCTTGTTCTGTTACCATAGCAACAAGAGACTCAAACATCATTGTGTTTTTCATCATTCATGGTTGGCTTGACTAACACTCAGGGTCTTTAAATAATTGAGGAGAAAGTGCTGCCTTTGTAATTACATCTGCAAACGGACGATAAACCGTAGGTCCCATCTCATAACACTTGTTCCTAATTATCCGTGGGACATTTAAGAACCTATATACTGTTCGAAAAGAGTAGGGGACGCAGTCCCCGGTGTGGTGGTCTATCTCTATCTTTCATCTGTCTTTGACATTCAAGTGTAGGTTGGATGGGTGGGTGAGATCAAATATGAACTGATAGCGGCTAGGCGCCTTTACAGGCTGACGTCCGATCTCACCCTAGAGAAGAATTGTAAACCGCCATGAAACGATGTGATATGTGCGGTATACATTCCCACTACCATTAGAAACATTTCGTGCAGCTTTTGTGGTTTTTCAACTTGTCTAGCAGGGGAACACAGATGAGGTTACAAGCAAGGTTGGGGGAGGTTGGGGCGAGGTTAAAAGCAAGCGAGGTTTGATGTCGAATTTTCAACGACAGTTGAACCTTCCGTAAGCGACCACTCAAGATGTGCACGTCATGGTCACGTGCTTGGCGGACCGCGTGCGATTTTCCCGCCAGAAGGTTTCCCAAAGAACGCATATTGTGTGTATTTCGATTATATCGCATTCTGTTCAGTCTGCTCCCAAAGGGAATAGTTGTACCAGCTTCGTGACAGCTTATGTTAAAAACGTGTCAACTGAAAGTTCTTGTAGTTCTATCGTTGAGTTGATTGTGTCAAAACAAGAAATCCAACGCCCGGGCAAGCAAGTCAGAAAAGAAAAACAGAGAGAAAGAGAGCTGAGAGAGAAAATAACAATAATTCTGCGTGAAAATAAAGGTGCGGGACAAAAAAACAACAACAACAACAACAACAACAACAACAAAAACACTAAACGAGCGAGGAATGACGTCATGATAATTAATAGCTTATCATCATTAATTATGTTGATATCTTAATTCCCTCTTGCTAGTTTCTTTTGTAGTCGGTAATCTAATCGACGTTTTCATGCACATGACATGCTTGTGTGAGCAGCCATCTTTGTGTCACGCACTGTAAAAAAAATCTAAAATTCATATTGCTCTAGTTTCAAAACAAAGCACTTTGCCGAGCTGAAAACATACAAATGGATACATTTCTAAATGTCTTTTTCGTGATAAAGATAAAAATGCAAAAGTCTGTTTTTCGAAATTTTAGTTTTTACGACGCCACGTGAAAACCAAGAATTTCCGGGTACCCCTGAAGGGAAAGGGGAGTTGTTTTTCGCTTCAGTCATTAGATACACACATTTGAATTTTGCAATATGTACAGTGACCGTTCTGACCAATGTAAACTATATTCGAAATATTGAAAGTTTTAGCTTATTTTACTTACGGCGAAACTGAAAGAGATTGACATCATGGCTACACTTGGAAATCACATGATAAAACAGTCCTACGATAGTGTTCGCTTGTTTCAGTTACCTCAGGGTATGCAATGGTGTTCATAACAAGGTTTCTTCTGGTCTTTTTACTACCTTTGGCGGCGTTCGACGTCAGTCATGTGTTTTCAGAAAATGGTTTCTCATCTCTCAAGTTTCCACCTGGCCATCCTCGAAACTGCCCCCTTGCAGAGGGGGTTTATCGCTTCGAAGTCCTTCCTGGAGCTGGCTGGGATAACCTCAGAAATCAACACATGGGTTTAGTTTTTGCCAGAAATTATTCTGGGTGCGAGACCTCAGATGACGGCAAGTTTCTCATTCCCGATAATGTGATTCTTTATCCCGTGAAGAACAGCAAAGTGGAAAAGTTCGCTGAATTTTACGATCACTGGAATAACTACTCCTCGGTAACTACAAAAACCATTAATGCGGAAGCTTCGGGCGTATTTAAGAAGGTCAGCATAAGTGGCTCATTTTCGTCTGAATTTCAATCGGTAAAAAAACATCAAGTAGAAGATAATTCAGTCACGACTCGAGTTCAAATTCGCCATGACCTGTACAAGGCCAAACTTGATCCCGGTAGCTCCCTTCAGCCGGCCTTCAAATCGCGTCTCCTTGAAATCGCCTCTCATTTGCAACACAACAACACCGCGCACGCCAACTATTTGGCCCAACTACTCGTCCGCGACTACGGAACGCATTACATCACAAGCGTTAACGCTGGCGCGGTTCTGGCTAAAGTGGATCATTTAACAAAGAAATACGTCTCGAGTCTCGAAGGTGAAAAGAGTAAGATCACTGCTGCGGCGAGTTTGTCGTTTTTTCAAGTTTTTGGAGTTAAGGCAAGCGACAGTCATTCAACGGAAAAGCAAAAAGTGGATGAATATACCAACAACATTGTTCATTCTACAGTGTACACGTTTGGGGGACCTCCCTTCAGGGTAGAATTACCCATCAGTCAGTGGGAAAATCAACTGATGGATGAGCTTGTCGCGGTTGATCGCTCAGGCGATCCGTTAAATTTCGCTATCTCCATCGGAAACTTGCCGGAAATTTCTGAAGACTTGATCTATTTGGTAGGCGGTGTTGTTCAAAGAGCCATAAAACAATATTACCAGCGAAACACCATCAATGGATGTACGAAATTGGACGCTCCGAACTTCAGTTTTCAAGCCAACTTCGATGACGGATCCTGCAAAAAATCAACTAATAATTACACTTTCGGGGGCGTTTATCAAACGTGCAGATTTGTAGGGCATCCCGTGGGTAATCCATGCGAGCCCCTTCTTCAAAAGAACCCACTCACAGACGACTATTCGTGCAGTACTGGATATGCGCCTGTCCTCCTTCATCAAGGTAGCACCCCTCATAGCTGTCTCCGCGAGTGTGAAAGTTGTGGGTTTTTATGGCTCTCTACCTGCTGTTCTGAAACGTGTGGGTACGCCTTTTACGAAACCTACTGGTGTGCTGCCAAGGGGAAAGTGCCTCCTAATACAGGTTATCTGTTTGGGGGACTTTATAGTCACATGATAACCAACCCTGTCACGGAAGCTCGCAGCTGTCCTCTGAAGTTTTACCCTCTGCTCTTTGGATCAACAATGTATGTGTGTGTTAGTGACGATTATGAGATGAGCTCTCCGGAAGCCGTTCCGTTTGGTGGTTTCTTCAGCTGCAGCCATGGCAATCCCCTCAGTACCACAGGTACATTAACAGCACAGACAGTCCACACAAATGTTGTGGCTGTTTGTATCACTTTCTAAATAATATAAGGAAATTTTTTGCAGTACCAAAAGGTTTGAATTAACTTTAAAAGAAATTACCAGGTTTTTAACGACCCGTGAAAAAAGATGAAAGGCATACGAAAATCAGATAAGCCAAAACTCCAAAGTGGAAAGAAATTAAACGGAAGCACAACGAGGATAAAAGCGGAAATTGTTGTTATGTAAATACTCCTAATATTTTATTAAATTAATTCAAGAGTACCGTAATTGCATGCATTTCTTATATTTTTTGAAATAACAAACCGTCACCCAGTTTGTAATTTGGGGCCCTTTTGCTGACAGTGGCCTTATCTCTACCGTCAAATAAATGACCGCGATGAAAAGATCAATTATTTTTACTATCGCGTAAGTTTTACGTACGGTGGGACGTCGATTGAACTGGCTTTATGTCGTAAATAAAATAAGAGGCGATGTATGAACAATTTGCTTAAATGTGAAACACTGAAAAGCGCTTAACATTTTACACTGTTTACACAAGCAGGCTCGGATAACGTCTCTTTTTTATTCACATACTTTATGTAAGGCCACTTAACAAAGCCCCCGTGCGAATGCCCTTTAAATGAACGCAATAGTGAAAATCCACCGACACTAACCATAGCCAAACGTTTTACTTCACAGGTCAATCAATGTTAGACAAGTATGTCAGTCTACCCGGTCCACCTGATTGGCGAAAAACCTGTCCAGCTGGCTACTCCCAACACCTTGGGACCATAGAGGAGGATTGTGAGATTAACTTCTGTGTGATGTCCAATGTATTCAACAGCAGGGGACTGCCAACCATCCGGCGACCCCCTTATGTGACTCCGCCTAAAATCATGAATTACTCTACACCAATGCTGTTGGTTAACCAGGATGTCGGTCAGACGTGGTTTAAACAAGCTAACTCCCCTCGGTGGCTTTTGGCAACGAAAAGGTAACGTGTTTTTCTTCTGATAGTTTGCAAACCCACCCACCATTCACACACCTACAAAATCTGCACAACCTCATCTTAAATTGCTTTACCTTGTATCCGAGGTCAATATGTTAAAGAGCTGAAACTACGCCCGGCTAAATTCCTGATGTGTTCAAAGATTAAAAGGGCATCCTTTACTGATGAATTTGGGAATGGAGATTTTTGTGAAAAATCATTCAACGCTGCGAGAATAAGACAATAAAATGCGAAAAAGGAATCTAAAAAGTAAGACCCCCCGAAATATGGCGCGCGCTTTTCATGTTTCCCCCTAGAAGCGCTAATTTTTTTCTTCGCTTCTCGCCTTAGCTTCCCACTTGAAAGAACTTTAAAACTTCCCTTTTAATGCAAACTAGGTATAAATTACTTAAAAATATTTGTTTTGCTTAGCTCGGTTGCCAAGTACGTTGCTGAAACCAACCCTCACGGTAATGATGGAAGGGGAATGAGTGCTGGGACAGCGGCTGGCGTGACATTCGGCGTGACAGCTTTCGTTGGATTGCTGATTGCTGCTTTAATGATTGGCTGGCGCCGTCACAAGAGTCTAAGCCCAAGAAACAGTGAATCGACGGAGCCACTGAATTCTGGCCGGGAGTATGGAACAATGCGCGGCGAAGAAAACTCAAATGTTTGAATCTGATGCATAGAAACAGCTTTAGGTAGAGATGGAATAATTGTTAAGAACGCGTTTATGTTGATTTTAGAGTTGAACGTTTTTTCCTCTTTTTAAAAGACCTAGTTTAGATAGTGAAACAGACACACAGACAAACAGGCAGACAGACAGACGGACAGACAGTGCTTGAATTCAAAATAGAGTCTGACAATTTCTTCTTACCTTGAAGTCGAACTTGAACCCAACTCAACCCCTGGGTCCTGTTTCTCGAAGCTCCCGGTAATTACGGGGCCCGTTAAGCGGTTTTGTTTTCCATTCCTGATGGGATGGGAGTTTCAATAGTTTTGAAACTTATACAGTCGAGTTATCAGCCAAAGAAACAAAATGGACTTAATGACAGGTCACAACACACCCTACCTTTCTTGAGATTTTGATTTCAAAATATAGATTCGGGCCCGTTAAGTTACCGGGACTTTCGAGAAAAGGGCCCAAGGTCACCCCTTGGATACTCCATATGGGGGTATAATGGGGTTGGGAGGTGGGGTTCGCTCGAAAGGAATGGTCTTTTCACCCTTTAGAAGATTCCTATTTCCAAGGATGAACTGCGTAAAAAGACTATATGAGCCGAAAAAGTGGCAATTAAATCCAAGCATTGTAAAGGGAGCAAATTTCTCTACAAACAACGAAAGAACACTACTTGTAACCTTGTGTAATTTTTAAAGAAATTACGGATAAATAAAGCTGTACGTTGTTGTTGTTGTTGTTTTTGTTGAACACTTTCTCTCCTTAGCTTACACTTATTTGAGGCATAATAAAGGGACCAAACTGGTTTTACAAATGTGAAAGGACGCTATTTCTGTAAAAGTTGATTTCTAAAAGAGTAAAAGTTAGACTTGCGAGCAGAAACTCCTGTATAGAATTTTATTATAAATTTGCTAGCGTACTATCACGAATTTCGTTCTCTTATTGGTTACGCTGCTCGCTATCTATTTAACTGTTGTAGATAGTGAGTAGCGGTTGTTAACAAAATAGCGGCCGTTTCTTCACGTTTTCGAAGTGTCTGCGAGGAAGGATTAGATAATTTACTTGTTTACTTTTGAAGGACTAGTAGATTCATACTAAAACAATTACATTATTCGCTCTCGATTTATGTGCGCGATAGCTGGCTGGAAATTTTCCTCTCGCTTTTCCCGGGGGCTACGCTTGCAGTTATTTATTGGAGCCAGTCTCGGGGATATCAAGTTGCCCCGTTCACGCTTAAAAAGAATTCTGGGTAATTCAGCAATACTTCGAACATAGGAACTGTTCGGGCGCTTTGCATTGAACAAAAATCACCGGTACAAATTTTCGGAATTTGCGCTGGTCGAATGGAACACGTCCGACCACTTCCCAGAATTCGAGGTCACGTGTATTGATATGCTTGTTGTTTTTTCCCTTGTCCGCGTGAGCTCACGCTCGGTAGGGAGACTAAAACCGACATATCTCGCGAATGGAACACGAAAGTTTCGATAATTTAGGAAATTCCAGCAAAGAGGGTGCACTCAAAACGGATTCCTAAATTTTGGAAACTTTTCCCGGAACTTTGCCCGTTCCATTCAATTTCGGACCGGAAATCTCGAAAATTTTGGTTGAATGGAAAGCGCCCTTCCCCTCCCCATTTCAAAGATGGGCCACCCAGTACTACCAGCAAAATATGGCATCGATTGAATCTGGTACCAGACAAAACTTGCCCAAACTGCCTTGGTGCTGAGAGAATGACTTCATTCTTGAACTACCATCTTTGCTATCAAGCACATCTGGCGTCTTCGTGGCAGGCGCTAGAAAGGGAAGGGAGCGGAGCAGGCTACAATCAGCATGAAACCATTTCTCACTTCGGTTTTCGTTCAGAGGCTGCCACATTCCATGACGCCAGCGTAGGAGGTTCTGCAGAGGAAATGACTTGGAGAAAAACTTATAAAGTGATAAACTTACCAGATTCGAGCTTATGCACAGCAATCGCTGATGTGCGTGACGTAACACTCTAGCACGAGCCCACGGTGTCACACGTCCTGGAAGCAAAAGGTTAATTTAACTTTAACTCCTAAAGTCAAGGATGCAGCTCAACACAGTCGAACCGAAAGCGTATACAACGCCTGTGGCAGCCGCTATACGGTCCATGTGTGACCTTGGAGCACAGCCTACAGCCAGCTCGAATAAAGCGAATGCTGGTTTTTGCTAAGGAGGGAAAACCGGAGTACCCGAAGAAAAACCATCGGAACAGGGTCGAGAACCAACACAATTGGTGGGAGGCGAGCGCTCTCACCACTGCGCCCTCCCTGCTCCGCACCACTGGTGTCCGTATAGCTCTTATCTCAAGGGAGTTGATCTTTGAGAATCATTCTCTTTACTTTTCATGATCTGTATGCTTGAAGAAGTGCCGATGCTAATCTGAGCCGAACTTAGAGTGGCCAGTTTACGAATGGTGACAGTTCATAGCTTTCGCTGGACCTTCACGGGGAGGATGGAATGGAATGCCACTTGCAAGGTAGCTCCTCTTTATAGGTTGGGAAAATAACTTTGGGTGTGTACTTTTTTCTCTTGATTTTGTCACCAAATAACCTTGTAGTTTTATTTTGTAGTTTAGAAATAAAACACAGAAACGGTAAAGTAAATCACTTTTTATTGCTTTTATTGAGAGTGTTTCACAGTTGGGCAAACAGGCAAATTTGTTGCGTTCGCATGCATACTGATATCTGCTGAATCCCAATGGAAAAAGTCGTATTGGCATAAAAAAGATAAGTGTGTGGGAAAAATGGAAAGCGTTTTTCATTTTTTTTTTAACAGTAGCTTGGGGTTCCCGTATTACGTTCTGAACGAACGTTTCAATTCAATTCCTTATCGTGTTTCTACCATGATTAACGCAATTAAAGTCAGCGTGAACGTATTCTTGGAAGCTGGCATCAGTAGTTATAGTGGTCGGTATACCACTCAAAGGATGCCGCCATTGTCTAGGTTGTCAATCAAAAACCCTAGCCAATCAGAGAGCAGTATTTGGTCCCATGGGACTTATTTGCATATGGGCTATTGTCTTCAGGTGTCAATTAAAGTCACGTGACTCATTAGCATAATCATGTGCATAATTAGCATAAATTAACCAACCCTAGTTTTTTCTGCTGTTTTTAACCCTGACATTCTTGACATTCCTAACATTCCAGGCATTTTTTTCTAGCCCCTCATTAGCATAATAACCCCAACCCTAATTTTTACCCCTCATTTTTTTCCTCCATACCCCTAAACCCTATCCTCAATTTTTTTACCCCTACCCTAACCCTATTTTTGACCCCACCCTTCATTTTCAGCCCTACCCCTCATTTTTCAGCCCCTACCCAGACCTACCCCAACCAAGAAAAAAGACATCACAACAGATTTCAAACCAACACTCCGATTTTTAATGACTATAACCTATAGATACACAACTCTGACAGAAAACCTACACAACTAATGAAAGCTAATCCCTATTTACAACTTTCAATTTCAACCCTAAACCACGAGAAGAGAAAAAACTTTTACAGCCATCCAGGCTACGAAAAAACTATTTTACAGCCATCCAGGCTACGAGAAAAAAACTATGTTACACCCATCCAGGCAATGAGAAAAAACGGATAACTAGTGGCAGCGTGAAAAAAAAAAGTTCAAAGTTCACACAACAATTCTGCCATGGCTTCGTCCTCAGTATCCAGCTCATCGTCTGTAATACGATGAAACCCGTATGGCAGGCTGACTTTGCTCAGGGGATCAATGACACGTTTATCGAATACTAGCCCATAGCGCTTCACCCTCTCAGTCAGTCTGATGCGCTTGTTAGTGTTGTCACGGTGGAAGTGGTTGGGTATGGACACCAAGAGGTTGCGCCGCTCTTCCAGGGGTGCTTCCAGCTCGCTGAGGATGTTGTTTTTCATGCTTTGATAATTTAGCACTGCGCTCCCACGTACGTTTAGCGTAAACCCACGTACTTTGCATTCGGTTTTCCCTGAAGAGGTCGTGTATCCGTAATTTTTTGCACCCCCCGACACGAATTCGGTGATTGTGTCACCGTCCAGCTCATCCGTCATATCCCCCAAGTAGTCGCCAAGAGGAATAGATGGTTGACCCTCACGCCATCGGTAGATCACCGAATCCGTGTCATAATACAGCACTTGCTCTTGGAGCTGGTCAAGGTAGGAATACAATTTCAATCTTGCCCAGCAGGTGGTGAAGGCAGCCACAAAGATATTGGTTTTCTGACTAGGCTGGGCGTCTTCGTCAATACGCGTGTACACAGCTTCGAGGATGTCGTCGGTGCATACACGGAGGGTAGAGACCTGACATGTAGAATCGTTCAAGAGGTCGAACAACACGTGTGGGCGGGCAATCGTGACAGTGGTGGGCTTGTTTTGTTTCTCGCCAAACTTGCCCCAAAAACTGTTCAACATGAGCTTGGCGAGTGCTTTGAGGCCCGGATTCTTCTTGATTTTGTCGTACTCGAGAAGAATGCCCTCCCGCTCGTGGTAGTTCCTGATATATTGCTGCTTTTTCTCCTCGGTATTACACCAGCGCGGCCAACCCGATGCCTCCTGCTTGATTTTCAACCAGGTGTTCACGTAGGCAGCAAACAGACCGGCCACGCGCTGCTCTGGGGGAAAATGCCAGACTTCGTGGATTTTGGTGATGCGATACCCCTTTTGGACCGCTACAGCAATCTCTGGCGTGCACCAGGTACCACGGATTCCACGTACGGTGTCAGTGTGGGGGCAGTGTGAAGAGCGTTTCAACATAGGTTTGGCTTGTCCCTCTGTCACACACCGACTGCAGAGAGGGAAGGTCAACTTGCCACCACTACGTACAGGGAGAACGGGATGGTGGAGTCCAGGGGGCGGTAGCAAATCCACCAAGGCCATCCCAAAGTACTGGCTGATGTCTGTATGGCCAGGGTCGGTGATGATGGTGGGATGGCCCACGGGATAGCAGGCTGTTTTGTTGACCCACGGGTACAATGACGTTACATCCACGTAGCGGATTTCTTCCCCTTGGGCTGTATCGGCCTGAGCGTGTAAAGCCACTGCCCCGGTCCGTCCACCAAAGAAGGCATCGCGGGGTTGAAGAGGGGGTGCCAGGTCAAAGGTGGAGACGAAGAGGGCTTCAGGGGAGTTCTTCTGTTTCACGGCATCGTCCCAGTGACATTCCCATATCTCGACTACGCGGTAACCTGTTTGTCGTAACATGGCAGTTTTGTGCAGGGTGGCCCGGTACACCTCTTCTAGAGTTCGGTTTCCTTGGGCGGGTCGTGTAACGTGGCGTTCGTAGGGGTGGCAGGTGGGGCAAGCATGCCAGTAACAGCCATGGAATTCATAGATTGTTTGAGTAGAGGGGTCAAAACCATCTACAAAGTAAGTACTGGCAGGTGTGGTAATCTGCTGTTCTCCTCCGTTACGGACATGACGAATCGGGTCGGCAACATCATCATCGCTGCGTAGTTGATGATTTAAAAAGTACAACCACTGCAAGGCCTTGAGAGATTGGTTGACGTTAGCACCTCTCCAACCTCGTAGTGGTTCCACAGCAATGGTGTCGGGTTGAAGATGATGCCGCCGCCAGTATTCATTACAGGCGGAAGCAATGGTCACACACTTCTCAAGAGGTTTGAAACCGGCTATGGCTTTGAACTCGGTAATGAAGGCATCGCAGCCGGCTTGGAGTAGTTCAACATCCGAACGACAGTAGTCGATCATCTCCTGGCGGAGGTTGAAGGGTGCGTTACGGGCCGATTCATGGGCATACCATTCTTCCAGTTCTTTACGTTTGCCCTCGCTCATGCTCTCAGGGTCATAGTAGTGGAGGTCTGGCAGACGGCCTTCGTAGGATTGATTGTCCAGAGTATTGAAAACATGGGGAAAAAAGCCTTTTTTCAGTTCGGTGAGACCAAAAGTAGCAGGAAAAGAAGCCAGAGGCATAGGCAAGAAGCACAAGGAATCCTTGAAGGTGAGGGCACCGCTTTGGAAAGAAAGAACCTTGGCGCCCACCGTCAATTGAGTTTGAACGGTGCGTTGTTGTGCGTACAACGTATTCAGAATGAACATTCCGTCAAACCCTTTCAAGTTATGAAAAACGACGATGACAGGGCGATCTTCTTCATAGTCTGGGATCTGTGTCATGTCATCGAGGGCATGCAAAAAGCGAAGGCAGCAGTCGTCTCCATAAAGGTCGCGGATTCGGTAGTCATCATCAGCCTTGTAACAGAGAAGGATGGGTTGGAAGGTCCGATCGGGAAGTTGAAGAGCCTCGATGTCCGCGTACACCAGGAGGGGTGGAGGTGGGGGAACCTTCTTGTTTTGGACTTCAGCCTGTCGTCGCGCTGCTCTCCATTCAGCCATGGTCTCGAAGGATGTATCCTCCTCAGGGTTGATGGGTTGTATGTAACATTTATGGTCGCTGATTTTGACCATTTCACTGCAGCAGGGACATTGAGCGAAGCCACACCGATGTGGTTTACGCTTGTTGACTGTATATTTGGCTTTACAGCTCAGACAGGTTTTGATTTTTTGGCATCTACCAATGGAGGTGTGGTGGCGTAAACAGTCAGTACCATAGAAGAGACAATGGCAGAGAGGGCATTCTTCGTGAGGTCGTTGTCCCCGTCGGTAATCTGGGCAGTCTGCTCGCTGGCAACCTCGGCACACCCGACCTTCACAGGGATGGTGCTCGGCGTCTTCCACATTATACCCTTTCTCACACAGGGTGCAATAATAGCTGCGGTTGACAAAACCGGGAAAGGACGTGCAGCCATCGTAGTGGTGATCTGATTTTAGAAGACGGATCTGGTGCGGTGCCTCTGGACCTTTAAAGATTAGCATAAAGGGTTTGGCCCTGCACATGACCAAGAGCTGGTAGTGGGGACCCAAAGCATCTTGGAACTGTTGGAGTTCCTCATACCCACAGGGTCCGGAAGGTACACCGGCTTGTCTATGCAGGGTTTCGGCCAGGATGCCTTGCAGCGGTCGACCGTTGCATAAATTGTTCCAATCACTCGCTTCTGCACCACCCTCACCGCGGTGACAGTGCGCCCGCATGGTCACAATAGCGCGGGCGCAACACAGCTCGTCGTCATTACGGATTGGTATAATACACCGCTTCCGCTTATTGACCTCGTTGAGGCATTTGTTGCCCGGATTTGTTCTTTTTCCCCGCCCACCGCGTTGAGGCATTCTGACCAGGTTGAACGTGGCCTGTAACCCCTCCTGGATATTTAAAGCTTCATTGGAGTTCAGTTTGGCTGCCAACTGATGAAGCAGTTCCTCCAACCGTGGTGAGCGCTGCACAATTTCCTCCACCCGGAAATTGATCGACTGGTAGGCATGGATGAAACCAGGGGCTTGCAGCGTGAAATTCACTCGGTCCTCTCCACGGGTATCGAGACTCTCCAGCTCGGTCTGGATGGCACGTAAAAAGGCGTCTATTAAGGCTCTTCCCAGGTTGTCCTCGGGGGCGGGTGGGCGAAGCTGTCGGATGACGGCGTTGAATTGCTGACCTATGACCACATTTCTCCAACGTCGTCTCGCTCCTATGGGATTGAACTGAATGGCGAAGAGCGGTCCATCGGCCAGTCGTGCACTTTCGTAAAAGTCCATGACCTCATTCAGTTCGTCATCGCTCTCTGTGAGATCGAGGGGTTGACTTGCAACACGTTTGGCCATTGTCTAACAACAAAAGACATGACCCCATTACACAACAGAAATCCGATGGAAACCCCTACAGAAACCCGACAGAAACCCGACAGAAACCCGACAGAAACCCGACAGAAACTCGACAAAAACCCGACAGAAACCGACAGAAACCCAATGGAAAACCGACAGAAACCCGACAGAAACCCGATGGAAAACCGACAGAAACCCGACAGAAAATCCGACAGAAACCCGACAGAAACTCGACAAAAACCCGACAGAAACCCGACAGAAACCCGATGGAAAACCGATAGAAACCCGACAGAAACCCGATAAAAACGCGACAGAAACCGGACAGAAAATCCGACAGAAACCCGACAGAAACCCGACAGAAACTCGACAAAAACCGACAGAAACCCGACAGAAACTCGACAAAAACCCGACAGAAACCCTATGGAAAACCGACAGAAACCCGATAAAAACCCGACAGAAACCGGACAGAAAATCCGACAGAAACCCGAATGATTTTTTGAACAATGCCAATCAGCCCACGCGAAACGTTCGTCTTTGTCGTAAAAACCTCGTCCCACGAAGGGACGAGTTGACTCCACGAGGTGCAAGTATATGATGACAGAGCGTTCGTACATATCACCCGCCAAGCAATCTCGCGTGTGGCTAAAACCACATGAACTTCCCCTTGCGGGATCGCGTGGGTTTGCTAACTTTATTTTTTTTCCTACGCGAGCGAGCGAGCAACTAGTTTTCCAGGAATTCAAACAAAAGACACGATGTATGCCTGATTGATTCTATTGTGGTCTTTCCGAGAATTCCAACAAAAGAGACGACCTATGCCTGAATGATTCTATTGTGTTGTTTCCGAGAATTTCTTTAGTCCCAACCACGATTGTTCATGCAAATTTCGACTCAACTGACTCAGCAAATTCAACTCAACATCATTCAATTCAACATCATTCAATTCAACAGCGAAAACGCCATTGCATACATACAACATCATTCAATTCAACAGCGAAAACGCCATTGCATACATACAACTCAACATCATTCAATTCAACATCATTCAATTCAACAGCGAAAACGCCATTGCATACATACAACATCATTCAATTCAAAAAATCTAACTACACAGAACACGCAGTAAAATCGCGGTTCAATTTGCTGACACGATAAATTACAGTGCTCTCTTTGAATCACGCAGCTCCCTGCTCGATGGTTTCGCGAAGACTGACTAATCTGAGCGTTACCGCGTGGTTTACCTGACGCTCAAAGCGACGCCATGACCAAATAAGGGTATGAAACGCTACAATTGGTCAGCTCAGCCCACGTGACGGTCAATCAAGGTCACCCATCACGTTCTTTCACGTGCTCTTTCACGTGTTCTATTGTGTTCTTTCCGAGAAGAGACGTGCGAGTGAGCGCTCATTTCTAGGAATTCGAACAAAAGATACGATGCATGAATGGATCCGCACAATGAACTAGTCTTAACATGTCATGCAAATTCAGTTCGAACGAGTTCGCATAATTAAAAAACGTTGACACGTACAAAACTCCAACGTGAAAATAAAATCGAATGTATGCCATTGCGTTCTCCGTTCTCTTTACGCGTTCTCCTTAATTTCCGTCACTCCTGAGAGATAAATAAATTAAAGTGTAAGCCAACGAGTGGTCAATGGCGTAAAGGGTTAGAAAGGGCAGGTCAAGGCGAGTCAAGGGCAAACCAGGGCAAGCCAAGGGCAGCCAAGGGCACGAATTGTAAAGGGTTAAACAGAGTCAATCTAGCGAAAAAACCGACGCCGAGAACCAAATAAGGGCAAGAAACGCTACGATTGGTCAGCTCTGATGACATCAACCACTCCAAATAGGGTCACAAAATGCTGTGATTGGTCAGCTCATCCGACGCTATGACCAAATATAGTCACAAAACGCTCTGATTGGTCAAGTCAAACGAGCGATGAAACCGACGCTTTTTAGAAAATCAGCAATCCTATCATCAGTCCATTCACATTCGATTCAAAGCTCGACAAGATGACTTCAACTCCATGTATCATTTGTCTGTGTGTGAGAAAACGATGGCGAGATGGTTTCGGAAGACTACGGAATGATCGACCAACAACCTACACGTGCTGTGGAGTCAAGATACACAAGAAGTGTATGTTTGACTACGCGATTAGAATCCCGGTGTCACAACCCGTAACGTGTCCGCACTGTCGCCGAGTCATAGCCATGGCTGCAATGTGAGCGTGGAAGGCTGAGTGGATTTTATCCTGACGAACGCACCGACCCTGGACGAGAAGAAGAAAAAAACGGTAGTTTTCACTGCCACCAAATCTCATGAAAGCTCATAACCAATTATACACAATTCCCCCTGTTACATTTATTTGACATCGCACTCTCTTTTACTTAGTGTTTTACCTAATTCTCCATATCTCTACAGCTAATTGAATTCTAAGTCGCGCGCGCGCGAGTGAGCGCTCATTTCTAGGAATTCGAACAAAAGATACGATGCATGAATGGATCCGCACAATGAACTAGTCTTAACATGTCATGCAAATTCAGTTCGAACGAGTTCGCATAATTAAAAAACGTTGACACGTACAAAACTCCAACGTGAAAATAAAATCGAATGTATGCCATTGCGTTCTCCGTTCTCTTTACGCGTTCTCCTTAATTTCCGTCACTCCTGAGAGATAAATAAATTAAAGTGTAAGCCAACGAGTGGTCAATGGCGTAAAGGGTTAGAAAGGGCAGGTCAAGGCGAGTCAAGGGCAAACCAGGGCAAGCCAAGGGCAGCCAAGGGCACGAATTGTAAAGGGTTAAACAGAGTCAATCTAGCGAAAAAACCGACGCCGACAACCAAATAAGGGCAAGAAACGCTACGATTGGTCAGCTTTCCAGCCGTCTCTATAACAAGCGGGAAATTTAAACAGTCTACGCAGTGGTTTATCGACGCGGAGAAGAGAGAGAGAAAGAGAGACGATGGCGAGTTACGGAAAAGCGAGTGCAACAAGCGAGTGCGTGGAGATGATGAGCTGAATGGTTGCAAGAGGAATCGAGGAGATGAGATGAGATGTGTGAAACGCCAGTGGATGTCTACCCCGTTTCGCTTTGTCGATGTACACAATCTTCCGTTTGGACTGTGGTTGCCGCTCGAGATCCAAAACAAGATTATGGCTCAAAAGTATTGGATGGAATGGAAGGACCGTGTAAAAAAGGTAAATGCTGTTTTTGGTTTTCAACACGATGGGTCGAAGGAAGGGGGTGAGCGAGGTGTTTGTATTTGTGAAATTACGGGTTTGGTGAACGGATGGCGGGAAGATTGCGGTCTGAGATTTTTGAAATCTGTGTGGAACGTTGGCTCTCTAGCATGTTCGTGGTGTATTGGTATTCGGCGGAAGGGTTTGTCGATCGGGGGAGTGGCACTAGCTTGGAGGTGGCGAAAGGACTATGTCATGACCAATGAGGAATGCAAACGCTTGTGGAACGACATTGAGGTGTGTACAATGCGCTATTATGGTTTGACTGAGAGAGGTGCAGGGGGTGGTTCCGATTGCGTAGAGTTGAGAGGCAAAGTACCGTTTGCGAGTATGAGGCAAGCTTTGTGGTATGCAAAGATGCGACGCATGGAAATGGTGGATAGATGGTTAGAGGTTATAAGTGATTACCATGAGCTTGATGGCAATGAGGCATTGGGTTCCTTGAGACCTCTAGCTTTCCGTGGAACTGCTTCTATACACATTCGGGGATGAGAGAATGTTAATTGTTTTTTTGTTTTTTTTTAAGATCAATGACATTTGGGGCAAGCACGCAGTAAAGTGTACGGTTCTCAATCGAACGCGCAGCCCTGGTATTTCCCTATGTACCATGACTCATTTGGTGTGTTCCGTCACGGAAGAACAGGCGGGAGTAATGCGTGTGAAGAGATTGAGGTCATGGTTGGACGAAATGCAGCCAGCGTTGGAGCTAACCATTGGGAATGTTTTCCAGCTATTCCAACCCGCGCGTAAGCTCCGTCGGGAGTATTGTCCATGGTGTAGTCGTTTGGCAGAATGTTTTTCGCTAGACGGTATGCGAATGGTGAATGAGTTGCAAAATCGCCCCATTGATAGGGAGTTGCTGCGTTACTTGTATCTTGAAATGCAAATGACATTGTTCGTTATTTCTTGCCATTCTATCACAATGCGGATAATATGAAGAGTGTGGGGAGTTGCCTTGCCCCTCGGGACACATGCCCACCGAGTATGAGAACGATTCTACATTTATCCATAAGTTTGGAACGAATGAAATCGGGGGTGTATACGGAATGGATGGACTATGTGGATGAACATTGGGGTGAAGAGGGGTTGTTTGAGATCTGCCCACTGGTGGAGAAAGACTTTGATTATTAACATTTTTGTATTGTCATTCTTATCTGTCATTAAAAATCGGAGTGTTGGTTCACATCAGGTGTTGTGTCATTTTTTCCCTTAGTTGAATGCACCGTGGGAGGGGAGTGTTGGCAAGAGTCCCTGGACATGTAGATCCCCGTTTCCAATGTCTTGCGGTGATGTGCAAAATGTGCGGGGCGTCTGCATTTGTCCTTCAACCGGGTTGGTGAGAGCCGGTGTGCGAGCGAGGGAGTCGGCATTTGCGGATCTTTTGGATGGTCACGCAGATGGAACGGTGCGATTTGGTGTGTTCTTGGTGCGTACTGAGAAATCGAGGCATGTCATTGGAGGCTCACGTGAAGGCCCTACCTTTTCACAAGAGTCGCGATGTACCGCGAGAGATTTTGCGTGACATTTACGTGGAAATCCAGCGCGTGATTATTCAACGCCATTATCCATTCAGACCAGGCAGAGTGGGACTGGCCCCTACCCCTTCGGGTCGTTTACCTCCTGATGTTAAAACGGTCAGTGACATTGGATGGTATAGTTATGAAGCATTGGACGAATTAGAAGATTATCTTTGACTTGTTCTGTAGGTTGCCGATGTGAGGAAACTGGGGGTACGTGACGAACAACGAGCGCTTACCGATTGGTTTAGGGAGGTTCAAGTGCAAATAGCAGGGCGATTGGACGCTAATGGACTGGTCCCATGGCTGATGCAGTTGTGAAGAGACAATTTTTATGTGTAATTTTGTTTATTAACAATAAAACGTATTTTTACAGTTTTAACTCTAGCTCTTGTGTTAATTGATTTACATTATACCACTCCATGAACAAGCGACATTCGGCCATGCTGCAATGATTAGCGCGAGAGCCTCTATGACAACCGCAGTTGCGCTGCGGTTTGTTTTTTCTCAACTCATCGTATTTGGGACAGCCTAGGGTTTCAAGTTGACGCTCGGAATGTTCAGTTTGTTTAATAAGTCTTTTTCCAATTGCCCTCCTTTGTAAGCCACCACAGGACTGTCGCGAGTGGCATTTAGCTCGTATAAGAAAGCCAAGTCTTCTTCCAATTCATCTTGTGAGTGTAAACCAAAGTAGCGATGTTCTTGGGGTTGGGTCGAAAAGTGAGTCCATGCACATGGCGTCGCGCATAGTTGACCGTTTTTTTGTCCTGGTAGGATAGATCCTCGTAGTGCATGTCGTGCGTGTAATGAAAACAACTGGATTGTTCCCCATCACTCCACCCCAATTCGCGCACGATGAACTTGTTACGAATACGAAAACCGTCCAGGTCGATGCATAGACACACCCCTCTGAAACCAATGAAAAAAACAAAGTCAGAGTTTGAAGAGAGTGTTTAAGGCTTGTACGATGAGGTCATTGGGTTCGCGGGTGCCCGCAATGGCCACGTGGTCACTCTCCAGGGTGGGTGGGGCTATCAAATCGTCTGACATGGCAGAACTCTGACAGGCAACAAACGCCCCGTGTTGCCAGTAAAACCAGGCACCGCTCACACCATCGAAGAAGTACAAAGGTTTGTTAAGTCGAATGGCCATAGCCATCGCCCAGGCCGAACCTCCACCACACCTCCCTTGTTGTCAAAGAAACTCAACACTAGCACCAGGGTGGCGTCCTTGACCACATGGTAATTGCGCGTTAGGTACTGTAGGGTGATGGGGGATGAAAAGGATCGGTTGAGGTCGATGGCGGCTAGCTGTATCGTCTCGCGACCTTCATCCATCTCTGCTGGGGATAGTGGGGCGAGGTACTTGGCCCTAGGGTGGCAGGGTGGAAGGAGCACTCGACACGAACGATGGGTAGCCAGGCAACATTGTTCTACGTACGTGTCCACGCCCGAGGCACCTCCCGAGGTGATGATTTGCCGTCCGTCATCCATGGGTAGACCAATCATAGTCAGTTAGTCTGCGGAGGGAGAAAGAAAGGATGAGTGGGGTACCAACGCCACATGGTCTCGAGTTGCTCGTCATCGTAACTTAGTGTAAGTGGTGGGGGGTCGTGTTCGTCAGAGACGTGTTCTTCCAGAATCCAGCGAATAGCGCGACAATCACTACAATCGCTAGGTCGCCAGTCTAACCCCTCTCCGCGGCCGTAGGCTTCATCTTTCTCCAGGATGCAATAATCGCACAACAGTTTGTCCAATAAATCGTCACACCGTCTCTGCGGAACCCATGTATCACAACCACTAGGCAAAAGCGAGTCATAGTTACCTGAGATCCTGAGGCCTCACGCTGGAACTGATGTTGGACTGCAGTGGGAACGCGCTTTTGTAGTCTATCCCATGACCAAATAAGGACAGGACGCCGGGCAAGCAAGAACAAGACGCCGGGCAAGCAAGGATAAGACACAGGTAACAAAGAACAAGACGCCGGGCAAGACAGGACAAGACAGTGGCAAGCGACGCCATGGTTAATCGACCGATGAAACCAACGCCACGCTCATACCAAATAAGGACAAGACGCCGGGCAAGCAAGAACAAGACGCCGGGCAAGCAAGGACAAGACACAGGTAACAAAGAACAAGACGCCGGGCAAGACAGGACAAGACGGTGGCAAGCGAAGCCATGGTTAATCGACCGATGAAACCGACGCCACGCTCATACCAAATAAGGACAAGACGCCGGGCAAGACAGGACAAGACAGGGGCAAGAATGGACTTAAAACAATGGAACTGGGTCCAAGGCAGTCATTCGGAAAAAAGACGTCTTACCCTTAGGATGGAAGAGTCTACCAAATGTGTATCGCTGTCTACAGCGTTGAATAATCTGACAAAGGTCTTGGAAGAGACTCTCACTGAAAATGAAACTTTAAGCAAACGCGAAAAAGCGGCCATGTCAACCCTAACCATCGTGACGGGACTATTACAAGAAGCCAACGAGAACAACGAGGCGTTCACCGAAAAACTACAAAAGCAACAACAAGAGAATGATCGTTTAAAAGAGACGGTTTGTCAACTAAGACGGTTGATGTTGTGCCCACGTTGCACGGACGTCTTAGATCATTGCATGGACGGAGAACTTGTGACAAGTGTACACTACCTTAGGATAGAGAATCACAAGAACGGACAAGCCATGGACAAGAACCGACAAGCCAACGGGCAAGCCAGGACAAGCCACGGGCAAGCAGAGGCCACA